>CAWUFW010012433.1:0-543010 GCA_963921515.1 Calotriton arnoldi | reverse complement strand
GTCCAGGCAGCGGAAGCGGCTCTTCAGGAGACCAAAGGTCCGCTCAATCACTCTCCTGGTCCGACCATGTGCCTCATTGTAGCGCATCTGGGCAGGTGTCACAGGGTTCCTGAGGGGTGTCAGCAACCATGGCATGTTGGGGTATCCCGAGTCACCTACGGACAGACAAGTGCACATCAGCTGACTTGGAAAAGTGGGCGGAATACTACAGATCAGATCACACACAATGGCACAAAGTCAGTACACACCGACAAGCCAGGCACGCTGGTTCTGCATCTGTGCCATCAACCTGGGGATGCGACTACTCCTCATCACAAAGGCATCGTGTGCTGAACCAGGGAAACGGGCACACACGTGTGTGATGGTCATGTCTGCAAGACACACCACCAGTGCATTGACCGAGTGGTAGTGCTTGCGGTTCCTGTAGGCCTGCTCCTGGGCCTGTGGTGGTACCAAAGCCACATGTGTCCCATCAATGGAGCCAATGACATGCGGCATCCTCCCCAGGGCATAAAAGTCACTCTTCACGTCAGTGAGTCGTCGCAGTCTAGGGAAATAGATGTACCGGTTCAGGAAGAGCAACATTGCCGCCAAAACATCGCGGAGCACACGGCTGAACATGGTCTGTGACATCCCACCAGCAGACGCCACAGTATGTTGGAAGGTACCGGTGGCAAAGAAGTGTAGGGCTGCCATCACCTTCACCTTGGGGGTCAGCGCTGTAGGATACGGCCGGCCAGGCTGCAAATGTGGGGACAACTGCACTGCCAAATCCTCAATCAGCTGCCTGGTGAAGCGGTACCGTCGGATGCTGTCCCGTTCCACCATCGTTGCCAGGTCTGGGAATGGCCGATGGACAGCAGGAGCCCTGCAGTGCAGAGGAGAAGTAAGCAAGATCGTCAGTCACCCCACATATGCGGCATTGAACACACTCAAGATCCCAACATACATCATCATGAGGCACAACTACATGAAGTGTGCAGTACCGGAACGACATTTATGGTACATACATGGCCAACATCTGTCAACACGGTCCTACAGGTGGCATCAATTTGTCCCAGGTTGGCCCATTGGATATCATGATGCTGTGTCACAGTCACCCCCCAGTGACATGTGAGGACAGATGTGCCCCAGGCACCACAGCTCAACGACAGGCACATTCCCAGGGACCCTGTAATGCCACATGGACACTGGCATCACCTGGAGTATCATGTGTACACCACAACAAAACAAACATGACCCCCACAGGTAGTGGCCACACTTGCCATGGCAGGAGAGCCATGGACGTCTGTGACACACAAGCACAACATCAGAGTCCATGCACACACAACGTGGATGTGGAGACTGTCTCCCATTGTGCACATGAAATCAGAGACATTGTAAACACTACATGCACAAAGACTGTGGAGGGCCATCACTATTGTGCCACTGGGACACCCTGGCTCAAACATACCGTCCCACATGGGACTCACGGGGTATGTGACATGACATACACAAACACCACTGTGAAATGTGACCATGGCACATGCACAGATATGAACAGTTGCACATCACAGTGGTCACGTACACGTAACACCCAGGATCCTGTCCCCATTAACACGTGCACAGCCTGGGGGTGGCTGCCCACAGGTGACACCCACAGGACAACATGTACACCAACATACACACAATAGGAAATGCAGCCTTACATGCCTTATGATAAGGTTTGGACAGGCTGTCGTGATGTAGGTGTGCCCCTCACTCCCTGGGAGCTATCTGTGGCTGGCATATGTCCATCTGAGACAGGCATGCTGACATATGCCAGTCACATGTACAGTGATGCGTTGTACTGCAATGGACCGATCGGTGCCTCCGGCCGGCCCATTGCATTCAATGTGTCGTGGTACACGTTGTACCCCTGTGCGCGTTGTACCTCAATGGACCGATCGGTGCCTCCGGCCGGCCCATTGCATTCAATGTGTGCGGGTACGCGTTGTACCCCTGTGCGCAGTTGTACTGCAATGGACCGATCGGTGCCTCCGGCCGGCCCATTGCATTCAATGTGTGCGGGTACGCGTTGTACCCCTGTGCGCGTTGTACCTCAATGGACCGATCGGTGCCTCCGGCCGGCCCATTGCATTCAATGTGTGCGGGTACGCGTTGTACCCCTGTGCGCGTTGTACCTCAATGGACCGATCGGTGCCTCCGGCCGGCCCATTGCATTCAATGTGTGCGGGTACGCGTTGTACCCCTGTGCGCGTTGTACCTCAATGGACCGATCGGTGCCTCCGGCCGGCCCATTGCATTCAATGTGTGCGGGTACGCGTTGTACCCCTGTGCGCGTTGTACCTCAATGGACCGATCGGTGCCTCCGGCCGGCCCATTGCATTCAATGTGTGCGGGTACGCGTTGTACCCCTGTGCGCGTTGTACCTCAATGGACCGATCGGTGCGCACCCATTGACAATGGGCTTGCCTGGCAACGGACGCGTTTTCGAATATTCGAACGAGTCGGTTGCTGGAAAATCAGTTGGTCACCCACAACAATGTTGCAAAATCATGTATGTCATGAAGTTGAAGATTTGAAGGATGCTGTGGGCGTGTTTTGGTGCTGCTATTCCATGGATTGGCCAGATTCAGAAGATGCAAACGACTTGGACCTATCACTTTGGACACAAGGGACAGTATCTGCCTCTCCAGCACATATATATTGCTGCATGTTCCCCTGAGAGCCCACTTGCCTGCACTACATGCTCCAGGACGACATCTGCCACTGCACTGCTGCTGTCTCTGCCCCTCTGGACCCTGCAATGGCACGTACTGTGGAGAGAGCCCCAGCCTTCAGCCTTGAAGAGAACCAGGCCCTGCTGGACAGCCTACTTCCACAGTACAGCAAGCTGTATGGGACACCAGGGGAGCAGGTGAGTGTTCTGTGCACTGCCTTTCTGAATGTGCATTTTGTCTGACTAGCAAGGCTGAGAGTCAGCACACCACTGGCTAGCAGGCTCACTGAGTAGTTGTCACCCCCATAGTGTGTAGTGACTTGCACTGGACAGGTATGGTGCAGTGACAGTGCTTCTGAACAGGGTTTTACTCCCCATGCTATGATACCATGTAGTGACTTCTGGAAAACTGTCCATGGGCAGCCGTGCACTGCCTGGGTACACCATGTGCCCCTGTGATTGCGACATGTATATGCAACTGTGTCATGCACGGATATGTTGCATGTGTAGTAATGTCCTTATCACTTTGTCATCCTGACAGGCTTCTGCCCATCGGAAGCATGAGATCTGGAAGGACATCGTCCGGGCTGTCCGGTCCGTGGGGGTCTACAAGCGCCGGATCCGCAACTGCCAAAAGAGGTGGCAGGACCTTCGGGGCTGGACCCGGAGGATTGCACGGGTCCAGCTGAAGCTGTCGCCTCCTCGCAGGAGGGGCGGAACACGGACCCTGACCCCCACATGCTCAGGATCCTGGCGGTGGTCTTTCCAGACCTGGATGGGCAGCTGAAGGCCAGAGAGCAGCAAGGAGGGGGTGAGTCAAAGACTGCACTGTGTACTCTGTCTAACATGTTATGTGCCCTCCTCGGGCCAGGTTGAACTGCCACAGTACAGCAGTCATGTTGTCCAGGAGCCATGTCCCTCTATTGTGCACTGCCCACTCCTCATCTGATACCCAGGTGTGGCCCTTACATGCAGGGAATCCTGTCACTTAGGACTGTGTCCTTGCAGTTTGCTTGACTCAAGGTGGGAGACAGCATCTGTTTCCCTGACTCTGTGGTGGGCATCATGGGTGGGTCCATTGCTTACACAATGCCTGTATTCTGACATGTATTCAGCGTGTTACTTTGATCTGTGGTCCAATTGCTGAGCTGATCCACCACATGTGGCTGGGGTACCTGGCACACACCCATGCTGCGGGTGGGAACAATGTTTGGGCCCCAGGAGTATGTATATGACGTGTGTCACACATACTTAGCCAGCTGCCTACAGTCCAGGGCTCATCCCTCATTCATGTGGGGCTGGACAGTCATGCCTACTCCAGGCCATACAATACACTCTGTACTCCCACTCCCGTGTATCAGTGGACACATTGTGCACAGTGATTTGCCCCTCAGGTGTCTGCCTCTGTGTCAGTGTGCTGTGGATTAGTCGCCAGGACTGCTGTGGAGTTTCTTGGTAGGGGCTCAGCATGCCACTGGAGATGTGACCATAGGAGACGATACTTGTGTGACACATAGGTGTCTGATCAGCTGCCCATGCAGACTGGGGCATGTAAATGTGAAGTTCAGGTAGCTGTTCCCCATGCACAGCAGAGTGTGAGGGGCTCAGGTTCAGAGGGTAGTGTCACAGGTCTCCCATATGTCCAATAGGTATGACCTGGACAGATGAGGGTTAAGAGGATGTGTTGTGGGGGGATGTACATGTGCACTTGTGCAGCTCCAGGACTTGCATTCCCCATGACCTACTATTGTGACACAGTGCAGAGTGTTGTTGTCTGGCTGCAAAGTCATACATCACTGAGACAGTGATGTATGACTTTGCAGTCATGCCTCCGCCATGGCATGTGTCTACTGATTGGTGATCCTGCAGGGGAGTGACATGTGCTACATGCACACCATAGTGGCGCTGGCTATCAGGACATGGGTGCATCATGGTGTCTGTCGCTGGTATGCATCACATGCATTTCCTATTTGACTCTGGGCATCCCTTACATCCGTAAACCTGTACTGACTCAGTGGCAAGAGCTGTGATGTGTCCACACCGTGTCCTCTGCACTGTCCAACTACTGTGTACTTGGTGCATGTGTCAACACTGGGGTGTTGCAATCCAACAGACACCAGACAGATGGGTGCAAGGCCATGTGGGATGTGAGTGCCATGCTTGGCATCAGACTGACAATTGACTTCTCCTGTTCAATTAGTGCACTTTTAGCAATGTACAACTAATGATGCCAGGGCTTGCTCTGTGATGTGCTGTGCTCACAGTGGTGTGTGCGTTATGTGCAGGTGACTGATGTCTGTCTGTTTCCCCACTGTTTGCAGATACATCCACGGCCACGGAAGGGGACAGCTCCACGGACCAGGAGGAGCCGGAGAGCCAGACTGGGTCAGCAGCCGAGGAGTGGTCGGAGGGACCCAGTGGCACGGAGGGCGAGGGGAGCCACACCGAGGAGTCCTCAGCAGCATCCACCTCAGCTGAGGACCAGAGCAACTCGGAGGATGACTCCCTTGTGGAGGCGGATGTCAGCAGCCACCACACCCCAGCTAGTGTTGCTGTCCCCGCCACCACCAGCACCACCACCGCCCTCCCATCGGCTCCCATTCCCCAGGTCCGTGGAGGCTCCCATGTCCGGGAGCGTGTCTCCTTTGGGCCAGGCACCGCACCCCCTGCCCCTGTGTCCCCTGCTGCCCTGAGTGAGGAGTCTGTGTACCTCCTTCGCCAGCTCCATGTAGGGCAGACAGCCATGCTGAGTGTCCTCCATGCGCACACCGCGCTGTTGACTCAGCTGGTGTCGTTCATGGAGGGCATCTCATCGGGCATGTCTGACCTACAGAGGGGCAATAGGTCCATGGACTCCTCCCTGACGGCAGCAGTGTCCCTCCTCAAACGGTCCCTCACCCCTCCTGCCTCTGCTCCATCCACACTCCCCAGCACCTTACCCATCCCAGGCACACACACACTGGCACACACCAGCACACACACATCCAGCACACTGACACACACGCCAATGACAAAACGCACACGCACGCACATTCAGGGGACTGAAGCCAGACTCACAGGGGATGGGGCCCTGGAACACACACACGCATCCACATGCACTGCGCAGTCCTCAGTTCCCTCTCCCTCCAAAGCACCCTCCCTTGCCTCACCTGCAACCCCAAAGTCACAGCAGCTCTTCCTCTGTGACCTCGGCCTCTTCCCCACCGATGAAGCTGCTCCAGCATCCCGGGGAAGAGGAAGCCCACCCACACGGAGCAGAGTGCCCCTCGCCCCCGGACACCCTCCCCCAGGCGCAGACGGACTGAGGCCCCCACCCGCAAGTCCCCCGGAGTGCTAAGAGCAAGACCCCGCCACCGCCCTGCAGCTCAGGCACAAGGTCTCCGTCCTCCATCCCTCAGGCCCCCACTGCACAGGTGCCCCCACCACACCCTGCCCCAGGTTCCCCCACCCACAGATATACCATCCCCAAGATGCTCCGGCCTTCTCCCCCTGCCACTTGCTCTCCCAGCACCACACCCCCGCTGCGCTTGTCTGTGCCACTGATGTGGTGAGGGTGTCCCCCCTCTGTCCAACCCACCTTGCCTGTTCCCCATTCTCCTCCCCTGGAGGTAGGCACTGCAGTGGAGTCCACTACCGCCCTGTCTGACTTGGGCACTGCAGTGGCGGACCTGTCCACCCCATCTGCAGGGTCCACTGCAGTTGTGCCGGCACCCACGACATCTGTGTCATGCCCCCCAGTTGTGCCGGCACACACCATGTCAGACACCTCCACTGCAGTTGTCAGTGGCTCTCCAGCACCCACCACCCCTTCCCTGACTCCCCCTGGTGAGCCCTGATCCTGTCCCTGCGGTGCCTGGCCTGCCCCCCGGTTGCCCCTCCTAGTGGATTGTCCCTGGTATTGTGCAGGCATGCGTAGGGTGACATCTGCCAGTGTCACCCTGTTTGAACTTTGACAATGGACTGGCCATTGGCCTTTGCTCTTTTTCAGGACTTCGTTTGGCCTCAACACATATGCTGAATAAAGCAACTTTCTTTTCTCTAGTGCTCATGCTTCAGATGTACATGTTGTTGGTGCAGCTAACCATGCCCTTGCTGCAGTGATGGTGATATCTGGTCTCATGATTATGAAGTGTTACTGTGCAGGAACCCATGTGGTCCAGGGGGAATGTGTCCTATCATGTGGTGTATCCATGTCATCAATAGCAGCATCTGAGGGTGTCATGTGTTCAGTATTTGGCAATGGGTTTCCTACTTACATTGGCAATTTCATATCTGTGGCTTCCACCCCTGCACATCTGTTGTGCCTGCCATCGTTGCATTTGTCTACTTCCCTGACCGTGTTGCCATCTCCAGTGGACATGCAGGTTTGGGCATCAATGGGGAGGGACTCATCCGTGTAGTCAGTGCAACATTGCTATACAAGTGTGTTGGATCTGTGCTGATGATTCCGTTGGCACATCCATGACCAGGCTGATGTGATGGGAGCCCTCATTTGGTGCTAATTGTTGATTGTGTGACCAAGTGCTCAGCTGACATGATGGGGCCCTACTGAGGCAACATATGGCACAGCTTTCCTCACACAGGAGTGGAGTCCCCTCATGGCAGTGTGTACACGTGTGACATTGCCTGCGCCCAAGGTGTGTGTTGTATGTGCATGTCTGTGTGTTCACTTCCATTCATCTGCGCATGCTGTGATCCCTAGTGTTGTACCTGTTTGTGATGCTTGCTGACTTGAGCTATGTTCCCCCAAAGTCTTCTCCCTGTGTTCTCTGTGATGTGGGTGCATGGCACATTACTGGTCATCAGGGTGTCACCCATAGGTGTGTTTGCTGTCAGGGCAGAGTTTGTGTGCTGACGCAGATGGGTCACAGTCAGGTTTCCCTTTGGCACTTGTTGTTTGCCCCTGTCATGTGATTTCCAGTTTGTGTTATCTTTCAGTGATTGTGACACGTTGTGTGTGTGACTGCTGGCACTCCTTAGGGTCCGGGCTGCAATGTTGGTTGTTGTCTATGTGTGTTCTTTGTGGGTGACCTTGGCTTCTTCATTGGTGTGTGACTGTGGCTGGGATCCCATTGGTCGGTGTGGTATTGCCGTCATGTCCATGTACAGCGTAGTGTGCAGTGTGTCAGACATTCAGGAGTCTTGTTGAGTGTCCATGTGTGATGTGTTTCTACAGCTTGGTTCCCACCCACCACCCTGGAATAGTCATGGGTGCATGTGCAATGTCACCAGTGCATGTGTACTTCACTGCTGCACATTGTTGGAGGTCGAGGGTGTGGTCTTGAGTGTGTGCAGATGAGAGTTGTTGCCCGGCTAGGCCCCTGCCTCCATGTTGGCCTTGGCTTACTGGCCATGCTGATTGATTTGTGCTTGTGTAGGTGTGATGGTAGTTTGTTGCTCAGGACACCTGACTGTGGTTCACAGTGTGAACGACATTTAGCTTTGTCATCACAGTGGTATTTTTCTTCAGCCCAGGGTCACCACATTGTGGGGGCCCTGGGGGTGGTGCTGTGGTGTGTCTGTGACTTGCTGTGTCAGTTGTTGTTCCTACGTGCCTGTGTGACATGTGTGTTTTGTGCTCCCTCTCACCTGTCAATGCCTGCTTGCCCACATAGGGGATTTGGATCCATGAGTTACCTTAGTGTGGCAGTGTATGCACATCTGTATGATTGGTATTCAGCTCTCCTCATGTGTTGTGTTGTTGCCTGGGGACACTGGCACCCCCACCCCTCACCTGCTGTGTATGATGACAGTGTTGGTCTGCCTGTTTGTGTTTGTGCATCTGCACCACTGCATTGGCATATCTTGGGTGTGCCATTGGCTGTATGTTGTTTGGTGTGTTTCCCCTGCTGTCCCTGGGATTCCTAGGTCATCGGTCAGCACAGTGATCATGGTTTGTGTGTCCCATTGCTGCCATGGTATGGTATCTGTTCACCTCACATCTGCTGTCTCCACAGGGTATCTGCATTTGTGTGCCCATTGGTGCAAATATGTGGGTCTGCATTCTGATGGTCACTTCTGTCATTGTGTCATTGATGACTGTTGACGGTCTCAGCCCCCATGGGTGTTGTTTGTCTGCACATGGCCAAAGGAATGTCTCATTTGCACTGCAGTATTTGGCTCCCCCAATTTATGTTGCAATGGGACACATACACTACTTTGCCACAGATGAGTTTTTGGTTCTGTGACCAGGAATGATCCATGCAGTTTGGCAGTTGCAGCTCTTTCTTTGTCAACAATTACCTTTTGGTCACTGTGATGATGAGGGTGTAGACCCCATTGCCACAATGGTCAAAATGTGCTTCAGCTATGGACCCCACACTTCCCTTTTGGTCACTGTGATGATGGGGGTTTAGACCCCATTGCCCAATGGTCAAAATGTGCTTCAGCTATGGACCCCACACTTGCCTTTTGGTCACTGTGATGATGGGGGTTTAGACCCCATTGCCACAATGGTCAAAATGTGCTTCAGCTATGGACCCCACACTTGCCTTTTGGTCACTGTGATGATGGGGGTTTAGGCCCCATTGCCACAATGGTCATGGGCTGCTTGCATTGTGGGTGCCACACACATATATGTGTGGCACATGTGCTAGGGGGTCACATTGTATGTTCAATGTCATGTTCGGTGTTGTAGGCATTTGACACAGCCTGCTCACACGCTTGTCATGGTGGTGGGGGGATGTCTTAATCTTGCATTCCCTAGGTTGTGGTGTGCTTGTTGTGTCATGCATTGTCCATCCTATGAGTGGGGGTGGTAGTAGTGGTAGGCATCCAGCCCCCCTGGCTAAGGGTGGTAGTAGTGGTGGGCATCCTGCCCCCTGGCTAAGGGTGGTAGTAGTGGTAGGCATCCTGCCCCCCTGGGTGAGGGTGGTAGTAGTGGTGGGCATCCTGCCCCCCTGGGTGAGGGTGGTAGTAGTGGTGGGCATCCTGCCCCCTGGCTAAGGGTGGTAGTAGTGGTGGGCATCCTGCCCCCTGGCTAAGGGTGGTAGTAGAGGTAGGCATCCTGCCCCCTGGCTAAGGGTGGTAGTAGTGGTGGGCATCCTGCCCCCCTGGGTGAGGGTGGTAGTAGTGGTGGGCATCCTGCCCCCTGGCTAAGGGTGGTAGTAGTGGTAGGCATCCTGCCCCCCTGGGTGAGGGTGGTAGTAGTGGTGGGCATCCTGCCCCCTGGCTAAGGGTGGTAGTAGTGGTAGGCATCCTGCCCCCCTGGGTGAGGGTGGTAGTAGTGGTGGGCATCCTGCCCCCTGGCTAAGGGTGGTAGTAGAGGTAGGCATCCTGCCCCCCTGGGTGAGGGTGGTAGTAGTGGTGGGCATCCTGCCCCCCTGGGTGAGGGTGGTAGTAGTGGTGGGCATCCTGCCCCCTGGCTAAGGGTGGTAGTAGTGGTGGGCATCCTGCCCCCCTGGGTGAGGGTGGTAGTAGAGGTAGGCATCCTGCCCCCCTGGGTGAGGGTGGTAGTAGTGGTGGGCATCCTGCCCCCTGGCTAAGGGTGGTAGTAGAGGTAGGCATCCTGCCCCCCTGGGTGAGGGTGGTAGTAGTGGTGGGCATCCTGCCCCCCTGGGTGAGGGTGGTAGTAGTGGTGGGCATCCTGCCCCCTGGCTAAGGGTGGTAGTAGTGGTGGGCATCCTGCCCCCCTGGGTGAGGGTGGTAGTAGAGGTAGGCATCCTGCCCCCCTGGGTGAGGGTGGTAGTAGTGGTGGGCATCCTGCCCCCTGGCTAAGGGTGGTAGTAGTGGTAGGCATCCTGCCCCCTTGGGTGAGGGTGGTAGTAGTGGTAGGCATCCTGCCCCCCTGGTTGAGGGTGGTAGTAGTGGTAGGCATCCAGCCCCCCTGGCTAAGGGTGGTAGTAGTGGTGGGCATCCTGCCCCCCTGGGTGAGGGTGGTAGTAGTGGTGGGCATCCTGCCCCCCTGGCTAAGGGTGGTAGTAGAGGTAGGCATCCTGCCCCCTGGCTGAGGGTGGTAGTAGTGGTGGGCATCCTGCCCCCCTGGGTGAGGGTGGTAGTAGTGGTGGGCATCCTGCCCCCCTGGGTGAGGGTGGTAGTAGTGGTGGGCATCCAGCCCCCCTGGCTAAGGGTGGTAGTAGTGGTGGGCATCCTGCCCCCTGGGTGAGGGTGGTAGTAGTGGTGGGCATCCTGCCCCCTGGCTAAGGGTGGTAGTAGAGGTAGGCATCCTGCCCCCTGGCTAAGGGTGGTGGTAGGCATCCAGCCCGCCCTGGGTGAGGGTGGTAGTAGTGGTAGGCATCCAGCCCCCCTGGCTAAGGGTGGTAGTGGTGGTGGGCATCTGGCACCCCCTGGCTAAGGGTGGTTGTGGTGGTTGGCATCCAGCCCCCCTGGGTTGGGGTGGTGGCGCGCATTCAGGCCCCTGTGTGCATATGTGGCATTGGTGATGGGCATCCCGCCCCTATGGTGCTGCTGGTGTAAGTATATTCAGATTCCCAGTGTATGTGTGTGATGTGTCGTGTACGTGTTGTATGTGTTTTGTGGTTGGTGTCTGACTTACCTTCTGCGCCGTACGCGTCCGTGCCTGTTCCGGTAGTAGATGTAGAATATTGGTATGATCGGGACGAAGGGATTCATGGTTGGTTCGTGTCGTTCGTCCTTCTCGTTGCTTCGCGTCGTCCTCGTCGCTTGGCTTCGTCCTCGTCGCTTCGCTTCGTCCTCGTCGCTTCGCGTCGTCCTCGTCTGTGCTGTGTTCGTCTCGTAGCCGTGGATCGTGTTGTGGCGCGATTCGGAGCTTATGTGCGCCTCTCCCGGATGCTTTGACGTGCCGTGCGTAGCGACGGGTTCGGCGCGTACGGAAAGCGCATCGTACTTGTCCGGCCGGACGGGGCTGCATTTTCCCTTCCGTGCGACTCGATTCGGCGTTTCCGGATTCGCCTCGGTCGGAGAACAGGACCTGGTTTGGGTGAGTACGGCTCGGCCGGAATCTTTGCTGTTGTGCGCATCGTACTTGCTCGTTCGGTGTGCTGTACGGATCGGTCGGGAAACTGGCTTTCGCATGGCTTTTTCCCGACCGAATAGTATTGGGTGCGCCTCCGACCGAGATCGGAATCGGCCCCTAAGTAGTAGGCCTCGTGGACTCCGACCTAGTTGCAGACGCACTCCTCTCGCTACTATCCAAGAGGTTCAGACTGAAAGATTGATAACCGTCGAGAATTCAGCAGTAACAGATGAAGGACTAAGCAACAATGCTATGGAACTCATCCCTCTTGACACTCAAATAACAGTTCGTCCAAATACACCTGTTTACACCAACGTAACAAGTGATCAACTGGTTCCAGCGATTTCAACAAATCCTGATGCAATTCCAACAATTGACAGAACTGCTTCTGGCTATTTCGTTAACTTTGATACGTTTTCTGAGGATCCGAGTGAGCCTGAAACTACGCCAGCATCAAAAGCTTTTAAACAAAAAGTACAAGACCTTTTTCATTTCCTGAAAGAGACTTATCTGGTTTCACCATGGATTGAACTGTGGATTATTTCTGGAATATTTTTCTTTCTGCTTTGGCTAGCTTTGGTAATGACTATCAGCGTGCTTATAAACGGCAGATACACCCATTTGGACACTGAAAGTAAAGATGTGAACTTACTTTTAAAACCACACAAATCATCCCATCGTGAAGCAAGAGACTTGTCAGCAGTGAACATCACAGCCGTTCCTATACAGGATGGTATAGTGTGGGACAAGACAGATTTCGATATCTTCGGCCCTACGGAACTGTTGAACATTCCACATTTATTTAACATTTCACTAAGTGATTTTATTTCATCCAGTACCTATTCAGATGATTGGGACTTTGAAACTATGAATGATTTGATGTTTGATCTAGAAAGGTCTGCTGCATTTTCTAATAATGAATATTTAGAGGGTTCATCAGACTATGAACAGCTGTATTGCTATAACCACTATGGTCATCATTTTTTGCATAAATCTGCAACACCTAGAAATGTGTTTATGTTTAACCAATGGGAGCATTGTCCTACACCACCAAAGGGTAGTTCAAAAACTTTTGCTAAAAAGTTTCCATATTTTTCAGGATACAATACATCTGATCCAGAAACATTTTTCTTTAAAAATGTGAACAAAACAGGACTGAAAATTATGTTAACTAATACAAAACAGATTTACTCTGCAGCATTTATTGCCCAACTGTCTAGACATGGTTTCGACTTGTGGAAAGACACAATAGACCCAAATCTGTCTGGGGTTCTAAAGATTGGCAAGTGCAGGGGATAGAAGCTTTGTTTAGAGCATGTATTATCCCTCAGCAAATTATATTTTTGAATGACACTGTGCAACAAACGTCTTGCCTTGGTTTCGCCAAGATCAAAGACATGAAAACACCTTCTGTACCTACACCTGCCAGTAATAACAATACACAGGCAGCGGTTACAGTTGACACAATAGTACAACTCAACAGAACAAATCCTGATTGGAGAAAATGGTTGATCTGGCCCACAGACATCTGTCAAGCAAGATTCCTGAATAAAACACAGGGGTTTACTAACCATAGGCCAGACCCACGATACGTCCAAAGACAACATCCGGGGGTAGTAACAATATACAGTGTAGGAAAATTATGCCTCGATTGGCTACAAAAATCTACATTTAAGGATGTGAAACAACACTTATCTTTACTTAAAGAAGACGCAGACCTTAGGGAATTCTTGCTTGGACCAAGAAAACCGCGTCAAAAACGTTTCATATATGCCGGCATCTATGCTGCTTATAATGAAGCATGGAAGGTATCACAGGCAGAGGCCGCAGAACGAATACGTGAACTTGATCGTATTAATTTAGAGAAAACTCTCACTGTGGTCGACAATGGGTTAACAACTTTGTCATTCAGAATTTATTCATTGGACAACATTGTATCCTCTGCTATTGACATACTGGAACAAGATTTAGCCATGTTACAACAAGGCCAATCACAGTTACGTTCTATTATGTTATTAAGCTGGACGCTGCAATCTTTGCGTGCGGGCTATGTGCCTTGGGGTTTTGTCAACACGTCCTCTCTGTTTGCAGAATACAATCTTACTGATAAACAGATCGAACTGGCACAAAGGGGAGCAAAGTATACAGTGCTGAGCATTGAAAAACTGGAAAAATTACCATTTACGGTAGCAGAAAAACCAGCTACAGAATGGCTTATTCATGGAAAAATCGCTCTGCCTGCCATTACTTTTAAGTTTCAGTATTGCTTCAAACAAATGCAAGCAGGCAAATATGAAAGGTTGGGTAAAGAATACATTAAGACATCCTGGAATTTACCTTACAACTACAGATGTTGGAGTGGGGATCGTGAAGTGTTTTTAAGCGGTAGACACTGTGAAAAGGCATTAAGCGGTTCGCTCATATGTCAGGACATTTCTTTACACGGGGCTTGTAATGGTTCTGTGGCAAATTTGTCCTGCCACCAGCAAGGTACACCAGCTGCTGTGATTAATCCAACGTTTGGCCAACTTTCTAACGGGAGTTACCTCATGTTGAATGATCAGAGTTGCTGTGGCATGTTGCCAGGCATCCCATATCTGGTAACGGTCGACTCCAGGGTCACTTGCTGTATGCAAGTATTGTTTGCCCCAATAGACACAGTCAGGGAGTCGCCTTTATGGCCTTCGTTGAATGTCTCTTTTATACGATTTGATACTTTAAGCAGAATGAAAGCCATGCTTATACAACAAACAGTGCCTCTGACCTCGGCCAAAGAAATCTATGATTTACAAGTTGCAAGGACTTCGGCTGAGATACAGGCTTTAATTCGTACAAATTGCCCTATACATTTCTTAGAAATGATGGGACGTATCTTTAACATGTCTGATACGAGCAGAATTGTACATGTATTTAAGACCATCTGTTCAGGACTGTTAGCACCTTTCCAGGCAGTCCTCGGAATCATCCCAAACTTCGCACATTTGGTGTTTGGTGGCGTGCCATTAATTCTAGGACTTGATGCAGGAATCCTGTTCTTATTCCTACTTCTACGCTATGGCAAGCCTGTTCACTGACGTCACTCCGAGCGATATGGAGAAAGCTCTCCTAGAACGGAAGTGCCGTGAGCGCATAGTCCAACTTTTGGGCATACCTCGTCTACGGGAACTTAATACAACGTGGTTCCTGTCGTTTAGACCAATCTGGCAAGATTGCATCTTACCTGTTCTACGCTGCCTGTTTTGCGGTGAAGAATGCATGCTAGACACCTGTCTAACACTTCCATCAGTTCTGCCGGCGGATGTCGATACTCTGCTGGACCTGATAATGGCCCATGCTCTGTGTTGTCCCCAGAGGCTACCAATCCTGATGACGGCATTCATTGAGATCTCACAGATGCTTCCTGCTGCTGCTGAGGTACGAGATGGATCAACAGGCACACAGGTAACAACGGACGCGAACAGTGCTGTGGCATCCAATGTTGACGGCGATGCTTCACATCTTTGTGCAATTAATCTTCTACACGAGGTGTTCCAACTGTCACCGACTTCGGTAGACGATCTTTTGCCTACAGAAATAGATGATTTCATGTCTTCACCAGACCCGTGCACTGACTTTGATTCGGCTCACAGTGTACCGGAGATAGAATGAATTTGGCCTTCATATTTTCAAAACTTGGAAATCTTCCTAAAATTGACTTTTTCTTTTTTCTTTATTTTTTTAAAATACATGGCAAAGAACTAGGGGTCGATTCCGATTTCGGCCGGAAGGGCACCGAACGATGGTCGGAGCCCTTCCGACCGAATCGGAACGTGCCGCTCGGATTCCTTTCCGACCGAGCCATTCCGATGGGCTCGGTCGGAAAGAATCCGACTCGGATTTCCGGATGGCTCACGACGGGTTCGGAGAGCCCGTCAGCCATCCGGAAATCCCTCTGTACTCCCCGGCTGCCTCTTTGCGACCGAGGGAGTACGATGGCGAGTTTCACTGCCTTTTCGTGCCGGTCTTTCCGGCACGAAAAGGCAGTCGGTCACTGTCTTTGGGGGCCCCCAGTGGGACCCCCATGGGTGCAAGGTCGCTGAATGGCGGCCTGGAGGCACCTATGGTGCCCCTCTGTTGAACCCTGCACCCGGTGGCAGGCACCTTGGGGTGCCGGCCACAGGGTGCAGGGTTGAACTGCACCCCTGCTTTCTCCAATGCCAGCATGCATTCCGTCCGGAATGCATGCTCCCATTGTGGGAGATATGAGTGCGACCGAACAGGGTTCGGTCGCATCGTACTGCCTGGGCCGTAACCGACGACAGCAGGTCGGTCGGTTACGGCTCCGGATCGATGTCGGACGGACCTGAGTCCGTCCGACATCGGAATCAGCCCCCTAGTCTTATAAAACGGACTTCTTTGAACACTTCCAGGGACACAATGTCACCTTACTTGTCTAAAATTTCATTTAATACCATGATATGCAATGGCTTTGATTTGATTTTTGAAAACTTATCAACCATTTCATCATATGTATATATTTCTATTTCTTCATTCATGTTGCATTTATTTCAATTATATGCTTAGAAATTAAACAATGCTTTAAATGTACAGTACCAATTGCATTCAACAGTTTATTTTAAACTTCTTTTAATATGCTTTTAGAAATGTTTTTAGCTACATGTGGTACTCAATTTAATGTTTAGCATTTAGTATTATCGTTCATTCGAAAGTGGAGTGGGTGTTGTATTCCGCTTTAGGTGTCCGTATATAGGTTTTCCTGAGACATGTCCTTATGGTAATAGGTGGGCGGCAAATTCCGTTCCGCTCGCGGAACTTGCGAAATTTCGGCATTTCCGCGTTCCGCGCGGAACGCGAAAATGTCAAAACTTCCGCGATCCGCGGTGGAACGGAATTTGGGGGGCATGAGGTATTTTAAACCTCACCAGGAAGCACTTGCAGGAGCCCGAGTGTCCACTTCTCAGCTGGAGGGAGGGAGGGAGAGAGTGGGTGACCGGCTAAGGATGGTGAAATCACTCGTGAAAACCGCTTGTGCTGGTGTGCTCAAAGGGGCTGGGGAAGTTATTGTTAACGAATACTGTGCCTGCCTGCAAACCGGTACTGCCCCAGCTCCCCGAGTGCTCCGAGTGCTCTGGGTGTGAGGGAGACCCAGGGGGTGTGGGGAAGGAGAGGACGTCCGCGCTGTGAAGGAGGGAGGCGCAGACTCACCTTATTTGTTTAATGCTGCTTCGTGGGTGTTAAATCCTTTCTTTTCTCGCCTGCTGCAGTACTTGTGGTGGCCGCCGGGTGGTGGAGATGCGAGCGTGCACTCCGATGCGAGATGCAGGATTCTTGTTGTGTGCCACGTTGCTGCTCTGCCCACGAGAATCTCGGGTGCGGGCGCGAGCAGGAAGGACCTTGTGGCTGGTGATAAATAATGCCTTTCGCTCGTTGTATTTGAGCGTGGATTGTGGGCTTCGTTTTGCCTCCTATGCTCTCGCTCAGTGGAATGGAAGCCTCCTTCCCTGTAGAGGACAAGGATGGATGTCTCGCTGGCGGCACCCTTCGTGTGCCAGGCAGAAAAAGGAAAAATCAAGCAGCGTTGGTGAGGTCTGTTATCCCAACTTTCACTGTGGAGCTTCCTGGTCTTCTGGAGCTCGGATGGGGGCGACGGACGTGCCTTGGATTTTTGCGATGGGGGGGCAAAACCGGCGATTGAAGGCTGGAGTGGTGCTCTTCCCCTCTGGTCAATCAGGTCACACGGGTCACGGGCGGCAGGGGCCCCGAAGTGGTGTCGTCACGTAGATGGTGGCAGCGGTGCGGCAGGCAGGGGGGGCGGGCAGGTAGACGTGCGTAAATAAATAAAGCAAGACACGGTGACCAGGTTGGTTTTATTCTCACGCAAACACAGATGCGCCACTTTACAGGCGATAGCAGCAAAATCTCCGCGAGCATGCAAAATTTCGCGTGCTCGCGGAGATTTCTTGCCGTTTCGCGGAATTTCACGGAAGGCAACTTTGCAAATTCCGCCCACCCCTAGTGAGACATAATATCGAATCCAAAATATAGAATTGACAGAATATCGAGTACAAAATATAGAATGGACATAATATCGAATGGACATATTATAGTGGGTAATAATATCGAATTGCAGGTAAGTAATATCGACAGTCAAAATATCGAAGTACATAATATAGGCATTAAAAAATATCGATTTTTTAATAATATCGAATTTTTTAAAGTGTTTTGTATGTTAGTATATGTGTTAAAAATGTATAATATTTTTGAAATGTATGGTTAATTATTATTTTAAGTTAAGAAATGTATGTAAAATAATTTTTGCGTATTTTACTTCCGCAGCGGGTTGTGGGTTTATAGTGGATTAGGGTGGGAAGTAATTTAATTATAGTAAATTAAATGTTAATTTTTAGGAATTAATAATTGTTTTTAAATTATTTTTGCGTTTTAGTTCTGTAGCGGGTTGTGGGTTTATAGGGGAATAGGGTGGGAAGTAATTTAATTGTAATTAGGTGAATATTTATTTTTATTTATTGGTATTGATTATTAATTTATTGCTAAATAAATATTAATTGGTAATTACTTTTTAATAATTGGTAATTAATAGTAATTAATTGATTAATTGAACATTATGTTAATTGTACTAATTTATTATTCGGAGCGGGTTGTGGGTTTATAGGGGAATAGGGTGGGAAGTAATTTAATTGTAATTAAGTAAATAATTATTTTCATTTATTGGTATTGATAATTAATTTATTGTTAATTAAATATTAATTGGTAAATAATTTTTATTAATTGGTAAATACATTTTAATACTTGGTAATTAATAGTAATTAATTGATTAATTGATAAATATGTTAATTGTATTAATTTATTATGTGGAGTGGGTTGTGGGTTTATATGAGAATAGGGTGGAAGTCATTTAATTGTAAACAATTAATTATTGAAATTATTTTTGTGTATTGATAATTAATTTTTTGTTAACTAATTATTTATTGGATTTTTTTGTATTACTTAATACATATTTGGTTGTGAAAATTAATTGGTTGTTAATTAATTATTAATAGGTAATTAATTTGTAATAAATATTATTTTTTTGAAATTTATAAATATTTAATTATTAAATCAATTTTAATTGATAATTAATTGTAAATAATTATTTATTGGTTTTGATAATTAATTTATGTTTATTTAAATATTAAATAATTAGTTTCCCTACTATTGCACTCATTGGAGTAGGAATAGTAATTTTTACCCCTACGCTATCCAACGCTTTTCCTACTGTTGAACTCTCTGGAGTGGGAATGGTAATTTTTACCCCTACGCTATCCAACGCTTTCCCTACTGTTGCACTCTCTGGAGTGGGAATAGTAATTTTTACCTTCCCGCTATCCAACGCTTTCCCTACTGTTGCACTCACTGGAGTGGGAATAGTAATGTTTACCCCTACGTTATCCAACGCTTTCCCTACTATTGCACTCACTGGAGTGGGAATAGTAATTTTTACCCCTACGCTATCCAACGCTTTCCCTATTGTTGCACTCTTTGGAGTGGGAATAGTAATTTTTACCCCTACGCTATCCAATGCTTTCCCTTCTGTTGCACTCACTGGAGTGGGAATAGTAATTTTTCCCCCCTACGCTATCCAACGCTTTCCCTACTGTTGCACTCTTTGGAGTGGGAATAGTAATTTTTACCCCTACGCTATCCAACGCTTTTCCTACTATTGCACTCACTGCAGTGGGAATAGTAATTTTTACCCCTACGCTATCCAACACTTTCCCTACTGTTTCACTCTCTGGAGTGGGAATAGTACTTTTTACCCTCCCGCTATCCAATGCTCTCCCTACTATTACACTCGCTGGAGTGGGAATAGTAAATTTTACACTCCCGCTATCCAACAGTGATTTAAATTTTTTTTAAGTTATTACATATATAACATTTATTAAATTTAACATTTGTTAAACAATTTTAAGTATGTTTTAATTAATTATATTTATTATTTAATTACGTTAATGTTACTTTTAACATATTTTTAAAAAACCGATATTTTTACATTCTATATTTTGACAAACGATATTTTGTATTCGATATTTTGGTACTTACCTGTTTGTAGATAGGGAGACTATATTTTGTACTTCGATATTTTGGCGCAGAAATTTTGTCAAATCGATATTTTGGTCCTCGATATTATGTCACTGATCCTTCCTTATATAGGCACAATTCGCATTGCCCTTATATAGGCATAGAATCCCAGTCCTTATTTAGGCATTAGCCGTGCACTCCAAATACATGCATGGTCACCGACATCTGTCCACCCTAACGTCACAACGAGTTCTTAGAAACCAGACCCTTAAGCTCTCGGGAGTTTCCCCTAGCACAGGATTATTGATTTCTCCAAGAACTCATCTATTATGTATGAACCGTTATACCTTAAGGGTTCATTCCTGACGTCTTCCTCTGTCCGACTTCACGTCAATGCTACATTCCAAAGCACCTACCAGGTATAAATATACCTTCCCTTTCCCAAGCAAGTCAGAGGAGACCTCGACTTCAGAGGAGCCCGTATCCCGGCCTGACGCACTGTGAAGACGCTGTCATCCCTGCATGCAGAGAATCCAGCTTCCAGCTTCCAGTGTTCTGACTACCTTCGCGGGGTGTTAGAGTTCCAGATCTGGAAGGAGATTCCCACCTCTCTCATTCTCAAGGTATGGAGCTGACTAGAACCTAGAGGGACTCTTGGCATACTAAACTTAACATACTCTTAGTATACCATACTAGAGAATACTCCGCCTACTTCTTACCTTTCCCTACACCTAGATCAGGTTAGGTACACTGGGGTAGAACTAGCTTAGAGAAGCATCTTATGAGTACTCGCATTTTTAGCTCATGTTATTTATGTACGTGAATATATGCTAAAAGATAATGCTAGCGCAGTATTATTTATTTCTACTGCTTACGCTGTACATTATTTATCTTGCATACTGTCTTGTGATGATAACAGCACATATCTCTTACACGAGAAACAAGACTGTTCAATAAATCCTTTTATTGAAACGCCCGTCTATTCTTTCTGTGTAACTCTGAGAAACTAAGCATGCACGATTGACTGAGTGAAACTGTTATCTATTGTTTCCACGATTCTGAGACGTGTTCCGATTCTAAAGGGAAACAAAGTAGTCATGTTTATGCGGTTGCCAGAAACTACTCCCTTCTTGTTCTCAAGGAGTTTCTAGTGGCCTCTGAGCTAGCTGGCACAAAGTAATTAAGTTTAATATACTCGATAGGGACATACCGACCTCAGTCCTATGTCAAGCCTATAGGGTATATTATTCCAATGCGCAGAGCATATTAGGGAAATAGGAACTACACTACAGTTGAAAGTGCAGGAGATTAAAAAATGCTCTAGGGCAGAGGTCTTCAATCTGGGGGTGCGACTCCCAGGAGAGCCGCGGCGTCATGGGAGGAGGGGGGGGGGCGCGCATTCCTCAGCCTCACTTCTGCCTGGAATCCGAAATATCGGCTCTGTTTTTGGAAAAAGACAACCGTCCCGAAAGGGTAAATTCCAATACTTAAAATGCTTTGATTAACCTCCTTTTCACTTTGCTTCTTGTGCTCTCAATGCCATGAAACCTCTATGGGACTGTGCGCTTTAAAAATCCTTTGTAACATAGCAGTGCTTTCTGCCACAGGCTGTGATCTTGTAGCACTAAAAATACAAAAATCACTATTCTCCACTGCGTCAAACAAGATTTAATTATGTGGCTCTCTGGTTACACACAGACCTTTGCGGTGCATTAACTAATAGAGGTTTCATAATGTCTATAATGCATTTGCCACTGAGTAGCAACTTTTAAATTTATTTATTTTTTATTTAAGCTGTCTGTTATTTTATATATAGCTAGCTGACAGTGAAAGACCTAAAAAACGTTCAGAATATTTTGTTTTAGCCACACCTTTGACCCCGCCCCCATGTTCAGACTCTCAAGGCCCACCATCCCCCCCCAAGCATCACTGGAGTGAAAAACTAATGAAAATTAACATAACAAGTAGTCCGTTTTTGCTAAAATAGAAGCGTTGTTTTCATAATGTTAGAAAATAAAAACCTTTTTAGAAAAACAGCACGAAAGAAGATCAGGGACCACTTTCTCCCCTGGAATTAAAGAAAGCATCCTACTTGGACCTTACAGTTCATCATTAATGATTGTAAATGGTATGTTTTAATTATGATGAATGATGTTCAGCGATCTCCAGTTCCACGCAGCTGTAAAAGCCAAGCCGTCAGCATCCCATGAAATCTCCTTGGATGCTGAGCACTAAAGTTGCAGCACATGCATTAGAACCATTATACCCAGGGCCACTGGAATTATGTAATGTGCGGCTGTGGCAATTTTAGTATAATTATAGATTTGCCGCTTTTGCCACATAATCCATTATCTGCCACATAATCTGCTGATTTTAATTTTAAAAAAATTGAATACTCAAATGGTTCATAAGTTACTAAAAAGCAGTGACACATGTTGCCGTGCAGTAGAAGGCCCTTTGCAAAGCTGGACTGGTCACCTTTTTGTTGCTTATTGCTACATTTGGGTGTTAAACTGGTACTAATGAGGTGCAACCACAGATTGACTGCTTCTCTGGAGAAAAACAGACACACCCATCACATTAGTTCAGAAAGGTGCTATCATCCAAATGAATGTTGTCAAATTATGTTTTGTTTGTAAAAAATAAAGTAATATTGTGCATTTTTGGCTAATTCTTTTTGGAGACTTTTTGTTTGAACTGTGTGGCAAGCCCCTGACACCGAACCAGAGTCACCCACAAACCTTTGGTTTTGGTAAACAATGTTTAATATTATTTCCCCACTGTAAAAATGATTTGCTGTGGGAATTGGGGGCATTTATGGTTGTCGATGGTGGTCAATGATGAGGAGTACCAGGTTTTAGAAATGTTTGTCAGGATGAGGTCCGTACGCTTAAAATAAATTGACAGGTGGGTCTCGGCATCAAAAAGTTTGAAGACCTCTGCTCTTGGTTGATGCCCTAAAAGATTAACACTATGGCTTTTCATATGCTCTGTTTTCAGAAATGGGTGGTATGCAAAATGAGACGTAATCCCAATCTGCCCCCTGTTCACTTGGCAAATATTACCCAAAAAATCTAAGCCAGAGCCAGCATTGATAAACAATCAAATGCAAAGAGAGTAACCACTCTAACCAAGGGGACAGAATAATAAAACCAAAACACCAAATCCCTCTCCTTAGTGCACTAGTAATACTAATCAAAACAATCCAAAACACTTCTCAGACATTCAATTATTAATTCACACAATGCAACACCACACTCCGCACACTCCGCTGGCGGAGCGGAGTCACCTGCCCGCCCTTACCCATGAGGCACAGGATCAAGACTGATTTGCATATGGCTGGGTCTAAACTGGGGTGGCATGGTGGGCAAAAGAACGATGGATTTAACCCAGATCTATTGACTGGGGAAGAATGCTTGATTTGCTCTGCATACCGTCCATCATCTGTGTGTCTTTTGCTTTCTCGCCGTGAGTGCGCCGGGTATGCCCAGACGTGGGTCCCGGGCTCACTGTGCCACTGGATTCAAGCTAGCCTGGCTGATATGGGGTGATGCCCCGAAACCAGTCCTAGGATGCTTGTTTCCGGTTCAGGGATGACCTGGCTTGGCAGTTCGGTCTGGACTGTTCCCATGAGGCACAGGGTCAAGACTGATTTGAATATGGCTGGGTCTAAACTGGGGTGGCAGGGTGAGCAAAAGAACAATGGATTTAACCCCGATCTATTGACTGGGGGTGAATGTTTGATTTGCTCTGCATTCCAGCCATCATCTGTGTGTCATTTGCTTTCTCGCCCTAAGTGCACCGGGTATGCCCAGACATAGGTCCCGGACTCACTGTGCCACTGGATTCAAGCTAGCCTGGCTGATGAGGGGTGAGTCCCCGAAACCTGTCCCAGGATGCTTGTTTCTGGTCCAGGGAGGGCCTGGCTTGGCAGTTCGGTCTGGACTGTTCCCATGAGGCACAGGGTCAAGACTGATTTGCATATGGCTGGGTCTAAACTGGGGTGGCATGGTGAGCAAAAGAACGATGGATTTAACCCAGATCTCTTGACTGGGGGTGAATGTTTGATTTGCTCTGCATTCCGTCCATCATCTGTGTGCCTTTTGCTTTCTTGCCCTAAGTGCGCCGGGTATGCCCAGACATGGGACCCGGGCTCACTGTGCCACTGGATTCAAGCTAGCCTGACTGATATGGGGTGATGCCCCGAAACTGGTCCTAGGATGCTTGTTTCCGGTCCAGGGAGGACCTGGCTTGGCAGTTCAGTCTGGACTGTTCCCATGAGGCACAGGGTCAAGACTGACTTGCATATTGGCTGGGTCTAAACAGGGGTGGCATGGTGAGCAAAAGAACAATGGATTTAACCCAGATCTATTGACTGGGGGTGAATGTTTGATTTGCTCTGCATTCCAGCCATCATCTGTGTGTCATTTGCTTTCTCGCCCTAAGTGCTCCGGGTATGCCCAGACCTGGGTCCCAAGCTCACTGTGCCACTGGATTCAAGCTAGCCTGGCTGATGAGGAGTGATGCCCCGAAACCGGTCCCAGGATGCTTGTTTCCGGTCCAGGGAGGGCCTGGCTTGTCAGCTCGGTCTGGACTGTTCCCATGAGGCACAGGGTCAAGGCTGATTTGCATATGGCTGGGTATAAACTGGGATGGCATGGTGAGCAAAAGAACGATGGATTAACCAAGATCTATTGACCGGGGGTGAATGTTTGATTTGCTCTGCATTCCGTCTATCATCTGTGTGTCTTTTACTCTTAAATATGAAACACCAAACAGCAAGGCCAGTACTGATGTTACTTCACAACAATAGTACTTTACATTTGTGGTCACAAAACTCAATTAGCTTGATCACAATTTATTTGCATCATTTTGTATCAAAACTGATTCGTAATTTTTTGTGTGTTATATCTGTCATACACATAGGAAAAAACAAACAACGATTTTCACTTCCAAAAATTCTTTTTGACAACCCACATCACATAAAACACTACATCACAATTCTTTGAACAGTGAATTAACACCAATTGCAACACATAGTTTTTTAAATAAACATAAATAAATAAATATAAATATAACAGTACTGAATTTGAACACCATAAAGAGCATGTATGTAGTTCTAGTATCAGTAAGTACCCCTATTTAATGGACGAAGACAAGGGGATTGAAGCGTTGTAATGTCACCAAAAGCAAAAGACAGGGACCCGAAAGTTGTGAATTATTCCAATAAGTGGTGCCCTGTGTCTCAAAGATTCTTTTTGCCCACACTCTCCCTGGTTTATTCAGCTGTCGACGTGTTCCAAACCTGAACAAGATTTAGGGTTCTCCTCAGGACCAAGAACTACTGAACAATGGGCTTCAGTCTTATACACTCGAACCTCTCCGTTGCTGCATGTATTTCTGTGCAATGGTTTGAAATTGTTCTGATGCGAGCGCAGTGGTCACTATGGTCGTGTTACATCTTTAGTCTTTTTCTTTCATGCACAAGGTGGGGTCATCAGAAATCCTTGCAGATTCTTTCAGAAGGTCATACTGATCCAAAGGTCACCACCACACATTCTCAAGCCTCAGTGTGTCTCCCTTTGGAGATAGCAGTTTGCTTTCACTTGGCAGGAGCAAACACTAACTCTGCTCCCAGCGGGCGGGAGCAGGTAAACTGCTCCAGTTCAGTGCGGGCAGGAAAACAGATGAAAAAATTGCTCCCACACACAGGGCAATACCATAGGGGATGATGGACGGAGCGCTTGAGCAAATCAAACACTCACCCCCAGTCAACTGATCTGGGTTTAATCCATCATCATTCTTTAGCTCACTCCACCACCCCAGTTCAGACATGGCCATATGCAAATCAGTCTGACCCTGTGCCTCATGGGAACAGTCCAGCCCGAACTGCCAAGCCATGTCTTCCCTGGACCGGAAACAAGCATCCTGGGACCGGTTTCGGGTTCATAACCCTCATCAGCCAGGCTATCTTGAATCCAGTGGCAAAGTGAGCAAGGGACCCACGTCTGGGCATACCCTGCCAACTTAGGGCAAACAAAGCGTACCAAAGGGGATGATGGACGGAGCGCTTGAGCAAATCAAACACTCATCCCCAGTCAACTGATCTGGGTTTAATCCATCATCATTCTTTAGCTCACTCCACCACCCCAGTTCAGACATAGCCATATGCAAATCAGTCTGACCCTGTGCCTCATGGGAACAGTCCAGCCCGAACTGCCAAGCCATGTCTTCCCTGGACCGGAAACAAGCATCCTGGGACCGGTTTCGGGTTCATAACCCTCATCAGCCAGGCTGTCTTGAATCCAGTGGCAAAGTGAGCAAGGGACCCACGTCTGGGCAATGCGGAGTGGGTGGAATTTTGTGGATCCACGCAGATTCCAGAACTTTCCACCACAGAAATGTGAGGAAAATGTGTTTTTTTGGACAAATTTTTATGTTTGCAAGGGATTCTGGGTAACAGAACCTGGTGAGAGCCAGTCAAGTCACCTCAACCATGGGTTCTTCTTGGTGTCTAGTTTTCAAAAATGTGTAGGTTTGCTACGTTTCCCTAGGTGCCGGCAGAGCTAGGGTTCAAAATCTACAGCTAGGCACTTTGCAAAAAAAGGGTCAGTTTCACGGTGAAAATGTGGGGTGTCCACATTGCGTTTTGGGCCGTGTCCTGTCGCGGGCACTAGGCCTACCCACACAAGTGAGGTACAATTTTTCTCAGAAGACTTTGGGGAACGCAGAGTGGGTGGAATTTTGTGGACCCACGCAGATTCCAGAACTTTCCACCACAGAAATGTGAGGAAAAAGTGTTTTTTTTTACGAATGTTTAGGTTTGCAAGGGATTCTGTGTAACAGAACCTGGTGAGAGCCAGACAAGTCACTCCATCCTGGAATCCCCTTGGTGTCTAGTTTTAAAAAATGTATAGGTTTTCTGGGTTTCCCTAGATGCCGGCAGAGCTAGGGTTCAAAATCTACAGCTAGGCACTTTACAAAAAAAGGGGGAGTTTTCACAGAGAAAATGTGGTGTGTCCACATTGCGTTTTGGGACGTTTCCTGTCGCGGGCACAAGGCCTACCCACACAAGTGAGGTACCATTTTTTTCGGAAGACTTTGGGGAATGCGGAGTTGGTGGAATTTTGTGGATCCACGCAGATTCCAGAACTTTCCACCACAGATATCTGAGGAAAATGTGTTTTTTTTAACAAATTTTGAGGTTTGCAAGGGATTCTGGGTAACAGAACCTGGTGAGAGCCAGACAAGTCACCCTATCCTGGATTCCCCTGGGTGTCTAGTTTTAAAAAATGTATAGGTTTGCTAGGTTTCCCTAGGTGCCAGCAGAGCTAAGGTTCAAAATCTACAGCTAGGCACTTTGAAAAAAAAGGGTCCTTTTTCACTGTGAAAATGTGGTGTGTCCACGTTGCGTTTTGGGCCGTTTCCAGTCGTGGGCACTAGGCCTACCCACACAAGTGAGGTACAATTTTTCTCGGAAGACTTTGGGGAATGCGGACTTGGTGGAATTTTGTGGATCCACGCAGATTCCAGAACTTTCCACCACAGATATCTGAGGAAAATGTGTTTTTTTTAACAAATTTTGAGGTTTGCAAGGGATTCTGGGTAACAGAACCTGGTGAGAGCCAGACAAGTCACCCCATCCTGGATTCCCCTGGGTGTCTAGTTTTCAAAAATGTATAGGTTTGCTAGGTTTCCCTAGGTGCCGGCAGACCTAGGGTTCAAAATGTACAGCTAGGCTCTTTGCAAAAAAAGGGTCCGTTTTCACTGTGAAAATGTGATGTGTCCACGTTGCGTTTTGGGCCGTTTCCTGTCAAGGGCACTAGGCCTACCCACACATGTGAGGTACCATTTTTCTCAGAAGACTTTGGGGAATGCGGGGTATGTAGAATTTTGTGGATCCATGCAGATTCCAGAGCTTTCCACCACAAAAATGTGACTAAAATGGTTTTTTTTTTACAAATTTTGAGGTTTGCAAGGGATTCTGGGTAACAAAACCTGGTGAGAACCAGACAAGTCACCCCATCCTGGATTCCGCTGGGTGTCTAGTTTTCATAAATGTATAGGTTTGCTAGGTTTCCCTAGGTTCCGGCAGAGCTAGGGTTCAAAATCTACAGCTAGGCACTTTGCAAAAAAAGTGTCAGTTTTCAGTATGAAAATGTGGTGTGTCTACGTTGCGTTTTGGGCCGTTTCCTGTCGCGGGCACTAAGCCTACGCACACAAGTGAGGTACCATTTTTCTCGGAAGACTTTGGAAAATGCGGGGTGGGTGGAATTTTGTGGATCCACGCAGATTCCAGAACTTTCCACCACAAAAATGTGAGGAAAATGTGTTTTTTTTGACAAAGTTTGAGGTTTGAAAGGGATTCTGGGTAACAGAACCTGGAGATAGCCAGACAAGTCACCCCATCCTGGAATCCCCTTGGTGTCTAGTTTTAAAAAATGTATAGGTTTTCTGGGTTTCCCTAGATGCCGGCAGAGCTAGGGTTCAAAATCTACAGCTAGGCACTTTGCAAAAAAAGGGGCAGTTTTCACAGAGAAAATGTGGTGTGTCCACGTTGCGTTTTGGGCCTTTTCCTGTCGCGTGCACAAGGCCTACCCACACAAGTGAGGTACCATTTTTCTCGGAAGACTTTGGGGAATGCGGAGTTGGTGGAATTTTGTGGATCCACGCAGATTCCAGAACTTTCCACCACAGAAATGTGACTAAAATGTGTTTTCTTTAACAAATTTTGAGGTTTGCAAGGGATTCTGGGTAACAGAACCTGGTGAGAGCCAGACAAGTCACCCCATCCTGGATTCTCCTGGGTGTCTAGTTTTCAAAAATGTATAGGTTTACTAGGTTTCCATAGGTGCCAGCAGAGCTAGGGTTCAAAATCTACAGCTAGGCACTTTGCAAAAAAAGTGTCAGTTTTCACTATGAAAATGTGGTGTGTCCACGTTGCGTTTTGGGCCGTTTCCTGTCGCGGGCACTAAGCCTACGCACACAAGTGAGGTACCATTTTTCTAGGAAGACTTTGGGGAATGCGGGGTATGTAGAATTTTGTGGATCCATGCAGATTCCAGAGCTTTCCACCACAGAAATGTGACTAAAATGTGTTTTTTTGACAAATTTTGAGGTTTGCAAGGGATTCTGGGTAACAAAACCTGATGAGAGCCAGACAAGTCACCCCATCCTGGATTCCGCTGGGTGTCTAGTTTTCAAAAATGTATAGGTTTGCTAGGTTTCCCTAGATTCCGGCAGAGCTAGGGTTCAAAATCTACAGCTAGGCACTTTGCAAAAAAAGTGTCAGTTTTCACTATGAAAATGTGGTGTGTCCACGTTGCGTTTTGGGCCGTTTCCTGTCGCGGGCACTAAGCCTACGCACACAAGTGAGGTACCATTTTTCTCGGAAGACTTTGGGAAATGCGGGGTGGGTGGAATTTTGTGGATCCACGCAGTGAATCCAGAACTTTCCACCACAAAAATGTGAGGAAAATGTGGGTTTTTTTGAAAAAGTTTTAGGTTTGAAAGGGATTCTGGGTAACAGCACCTGGTGAGAGTCAGACAAGTCATCCCATCCTGGAATCCCCTTGGTGTCTAGTTTAAAAAAATGTATAGGTTTTCTGGGTTTCCCTCGATGCCGGCAGAGCTAGGGTTCAAAATCTACAGCTAGGCACTTTGCAAAAAAAGGGGCAGTTTTCACAGAGAAAATGTGGTGTGTCCACGTTGCGTTTTGGGCCGTTTCCTGTCGCGGGCACAAGGCCTACCCACACAAGTGAGGTACCATTGTTCTCGGAAGACTTTGGGGAATGCGGAGTTGGTGGAATTTTGTGGATCCACGCAGATTCCAGAACTTTACACCACAGAAATGTTACTAAAGTGTGTTTTCTTTAACACATTTTGAGGTTTGCAACGGATTTTGGGTAACAGAACCTGGTGAGAGCCAGACAAGTCACCCCATCCTGGATTCCCCTGCGTGTCTAGTTTTCAAAAATGTATAGGTTTGCTAGGTTTCCCTAGGTGCCAGCAGAGCTAGGGTTCAAAATCTACAGCTAGGCACTTTGAAGAAAAAGGGTCAGTTTTCACTGTGAAAATGTGGTGTGTCCACGTTGCGTTTTGGGCCGTTTCCTGTCGTGGGCACTAGGCCTACCCACACAAGTGAGGTACAATGTTTCTCGGAAGACTTTGGGGAATGCGGGGTGGGTGGAATTTTGTGGATCCACGCAGATTCCAGAACTTTCCACCACAGATATGTGAGGAAAATGTGTTTTTTTTAACACATTTTGAGGTTTGCAAGGGATTCTGGGTAACAGAACCTGGTGAGAGCCAGACAAGTCACCCCATCCTGGATTCCCCTGGGTGTCTAGTTTTCAAAAATGTATAGGTTTGCTAGGTTTCCCTAGGTGCCTGCAGAGCTAGGGTTCAAAATCTGCAGCTAGGCTCTTTGCAAAAAAAGGGTCCGTTTTCACTGTGAAAATGTGGTGTGTCAACGTTGCGTTTTGGGCCGTTTCCTGTCACGGGCACTAGGCCTACCCACACATGTGAGGTACCATTGTTCTCGGAAGACTTTGGGGAATGCGGGGTGGGTGAAATTTTTTGGATCCACGCAGCTTCCAGAACTTTCCACCACAAAAATGTGAGGAAAATGTGGGGTTTTTTGACAAAGTTTGAGGTTTGAAAGGGATTCTGGGTAACAGAACCTGGTGAGAGCCAGCCAAGTCACCCCATCTTGGAATCCCCTTGGTGTCTAGTTTTTAAAAATGTATAGGTTTTCTGGGTTTCCCTTGATGCCGGCAAAGCTAGGGTTCAAAATCTACAGCTAGGCACTTTGCAAAAAAAGGGGCAGTTTTCACAGAGGAAATGTGGTGTGTCCACGTTGCGTTTTGGGCCGTTTCCTGTCGCGGGCACAAGGCCTAACCACACAAGTGAGGTACCATTTTTCTCGGAAGACTTTGGGGAATGCGGAGTTGGTGGAATTTTGTGGATCCACGCAGATTCCAGAACTTTCCACCACAGATATCTGAGGAAAATGTGGGGGCATATTAGCAAGGCGATTATCGCCACTTTAGCGGGACTTTTCCCGCTAAAGCGGCGATAATATTATCGCCTTATCAACAAGCTGTCACTAACTGCTGTTAGCGACAGCTTGTAGGCGATAGCGACCGGGTTGGGTGCCGCTTTGCATGCCAGCGATATTTATCGCTAATGGCATGCAAAGTAGGCGTTCCCACCTAACAGCGACTGGAAACAGTCGCTGAGGTCGCTAACGCCTATCAGCGAGGCAGGGGCGGTGATTAGCGAACCAGCGCTAAACACGTTTAGCGCTGGTTTGCTAACACCTGGTCCCACCCTGACTTAGCGATGTAATCCAATGAGAGGTGGATTACATGGCTAAGTCCCCTCGCACTATCAGCAAGCAGAACTGGGGAACAGTGTGAATATCGCCTGTTTTCCGGCGATATTCACACTGTTCTTCCAAGGTTTCTATCGCTTTGGAGATTAGCATTGCTGATTGCACGCTAACTCCGCGATAGAAACCGGCGATGCCTGGCGATAATTATCCAAGCGCTAATTGCGCTTTGCGATAATTATCGCCAGGCATTGCTAATATGCCCCATGGTTTTTTTAACAAATTTTGAGGTTTGCAAGGGATTCTGGGTAACAGAACCTGGTGAGAGCCAGACAAGTCACCCCATCCTGGATTCCCCTGGGTGTCTAGTTTTCAAAAATGTATAGGTTTGCTAGGTTTCCCTAGATGCCGGCAGACCTAGGGTTCAAAATGTACAGCTAGGCTCTTTGCAAAAAAAAGGGTCCGTTTTCACTGTGAAAATGTGATGTGTCCACGTTGCGTTTTGGGCCGTTTCCTGTCACGGGCACTAGGCCTACCCACACATGTGAGGTACCATTTTTCTCAGAAGACTTTGGGGAATGCGGGGTATGTAGAATTTTGTGGATCCATGCAGATTCCAGAGCTTTCCACCACAGAAATGTGACTAAAATGTGTTTTTTTACAAATTTTGAGGTTTGCAAGGGATTCTGGGTAACAAAACCTGGTGAGAGCCAGACAAGTCACCCCATCCTGGATTCCGCTGGGTGTCTAGTTTTCAAAAATGTATAGGTTTGCTAGGTTTCCCTAGGTTCCGGCAGAGCTAGGGTTCAAAATCTACAGCTAGGCACTTTCACTATGAAAATGTGGTGTGTCTACGTTGCGTTTTGGGCCGTTTCCTGTCGCGGGCACTAAGCCTACGCACACAAGTGAGGTACCATTTTTCTCGGAAGACTTTGGAAAATGCGGGGTGGGTGGAATTTTGTGGATCCACGCAGATTCCAGAACTTTCCACCACAAAAATGTGAGGAAAATGTGTTTTTTTTTACAAAGTTTGAGGTTTGAAAGGGATTCTGGGTAACAGAACCTGGTGATAGCCAGACAAGTCACCCCATCCTGGAATCCCCTTGGTGTCTAGTTTTAAAAAATGTATAGGTTTTCTGAGTTTCCCTAGATGCCGGCAGAGCTAGGGTTCAAAATCTACAGCTAGGCACTTTGCAAAAAAAGGGGCAGTTTTCACAGAGAAAATGTGGTGTGTCCACGTTGCGTTTTGGGCCGTTTCTTGTCGCGGGCACAAGGCCTACCCACACAAATGAGGTACCATTTTTCTCGGACGACTTTGGGGAATGCGGAGTTGGTGGAATTTTGTGGATCCACGCAGATTCCAGAAGTTTCCACCACAGAAATGTGACTAAAATGTGTTTTCTTTAACAAATTTTGAGGTTTGCAAGGGATTCTGGGTAACAGAACCTAGTGAGAGCCAGACAAGTCACCCCATCCTGGATTCCCCTGGGTGTCTAGTTTTCAAAAATGTATAGGTTTACTAGGTTTCCCTAGGTGCCAGCAGAGCTAGGGTTCAAAATCTATAGCTAGGCACTTTGCAAAAAAAGTGTCAGTTTTCACTATGAAAATGTGGTGTGTCCACGTTGCGTTTTGGGCCGTTTCCTGTCGCGGGCACTAACCCTACGCACACAAGTGAGGTACCATTTTTCTCGGAAGACTTTGGGAAATGTGGGGTGGGTGGAATTTTGTGGATCCACACAGTGAATCCAGAACTTTCCACCACAAAAATGTGAGGAAAATGTGTTTTTTTTGACAAAGTTTGAGGTTTGCAAGGGATTCTGGGTAACAGCACCTGTTGAGAGTCAGACAAGTCACCCCATCCTGGAATCCCCTTAGTGTCTAGTTTTAAAAAATGTATAGGTTTTCTGGGTTTCCCTCGATGCCGGCAGAGCTAGGGTACAAAATCTAAGCTAGGCACTTTGCAAAAAAAGGGGCAGTTTTCACAGAGAAAATGTGATGTGTCCACGTTGCGTTTTGAACCGTTTCCTGTCGCGGGGACAAGGCCTACCCACACAAGTGAGGTACCATTGTTCTTGGAAGACTTTGGGGAATGCGGAGTTGGTGGAATTTTGTGGATCCACGCAGATTCCAGAACTTTACACCACAGAAATGTGACTAAAATGTGTTTTCTTTAACACATTTTGAGGTTTGCAAGGGATTCTAGGTAACAGAACCTGGTGAGAGCCAGACAAGTCACCCCATCCGGGATTCCCCTGGGTGTCTAGTTTTCAAAAATGTATAGGTTTGCTAGGTTTCCCTAGGTGCCTGCAGAGCTAGGGTTCAAAATCTACAGCTAGGCACTTTGCAAACAAAGGGTCCGTTTTCACTGTGAAAATGTGGTGTGTCCACGTTGTGTTTTGGGCCGTTTCCTGTCGCGGGCACTAGGCCTACCGACACATGTGAGGTACCATTTTTACTCGGAAGACTTTGGGGAATGCGGGGTGTGTGGAATTTTGTGGATCCACGCAGATTCCAGAACTTTCCACCACAGAAATGTGACTAAAATGTGGTTTTTTTTGTTGCAAATTTTGAGGTTTACAAGGGATTCTGGGTAATAGAACCTGGTGAGAGCCAGACAAGTCACCCCATCCTGGATTCCGCTGGGTGTCTAGTTTTCAAAAATGTATAGGTTTGCTAGGTTTCCCTAGGTGCCGGCAGACCTAGGGTTCAAAATGTACAGCTAGGCTCTTTGCAAAAAAAAGGGTCCGTTTTCACTGTGAAAATGTGATGTGTCCACGTTGCGTTTTGGGCCGTTTCCTGTCACGGGCACTAGGCCTACCCACACATGTGAGGTACCATTTTTCTCAGAAGACTTTGGGGAATGCGGGGTATGTAGAATTTTGTGGATCCATGCAGATTCCAGAGCTTTCCACCACAGAAATGTGACTAAAATGTGTTTTTTTTTACAAATTTTGAGGTTTGCAAGGGATTCTGGGTAACAAAACCTGGTGAGAGCCAGACAAGTCACCCCATCCTGGATTCCGCTGGGTGTCTAGTTTTCAAAAATGTATAGGTTTGCTAGGTTTCCCTAGGTTCCGGCAGAGCTAGGGTTCAAAATCTACAGCTAGGCACTTTCACTATGAAAATGTGGTGTGTCTACGTTGCGTTTTGGGCCGTTTCCTGTCGCGGGCACTAAGCCTACGCACACAAGTGAGGTACCATTTTTCTCGGAAGACTTTGGAAAATGCGGGGTGGGTGGAATTTTGTGGATCCACGCAGATTCCAGAACTTTCCACCACAAAAATGTGAGGAAAATGTGTTTTTTTTTACAAAGTTTGAGGTTTGAAAGGGATTCTGGGTAACAGAACCTGGTGATAGCCAGACAAGTCACCCCATCCTGGAATCCCCTTGGTGTCTAGTTTTAAAAAATGTATAGGTTTTCTGAGTTTCCCTAGATGCCGGCAGAGCTAGGGTTCAAAATCTACAGCTAGGCACTTTGCAAAAAAAGGGGCAGTTTTCACAGAGAAAATGTGGTGTGTCCACGTTGCGTTTTGGGCCGTTTCTTGTCGCGGGCACAAGGCCTACCCACACAAGTGAGGTACCATTTTTCTCGGACGACTTTGGGGAATGCGGAGTTGGTGGAATTTTGTGGATCCACGCAGATTCCAGAAGTTTCCACCACAGAAATGTGACTAAAATGTGTTTTCTTTAACAAATTTTGAGGTTTGCAAGGGATTCTGGGTAACAGAACCTAGTGAGAGCCAGACAAGTCACCCCATCCTGGATTCCCTGGGTGTCTAGTTTTCAAAAATGTATAGGTTTACTAGGTTTCCCTAGGTGCCAGCAGAGCTAGGGTTCAAAATCTATAGCTAGGCACTTTGCAAAAAAAGTGTCAGTTTTCACTATGAAAATGTGGTGTGTCCACGTTGCGTTTTGGGCCGTTTCCTGTCGCGGGCACTAACCCTACGCACACAAGTGAGGTACCATTTTTCTCGGAAGACTTTGGGAAATGTGGGGTGGGTGGAATTTTGTGGATCCACACAGTGAATCCAGAACTTTCCACCACAAAAATGTGAGGAAAATGTGTTTTTTTTTGACAAAGTTTGAGGTTTGCAAGGGATTCTGGGTAACAGCACCTGTTGAGAGTCAGACAAGTCACCCCATCCTGGAATCCCCTTAGTGTCTAGTTTTAAAAAATGTATAGGTTTTCTGGGTTTCCCTCGATGCCGGCAGAGCTAGGGTACAAAATCTAAGCTAGGCACTTTGCAAAAAAAGGGGCAGTTTTCACAGAGAAAATGTGATGTGTCCACGTTGCGTTTTGAACCGTTTCCTGTCGCGGGCACAAGGCCTACCCACACAAGTGAGGTACCATTTTTCTTGGAAGACTTTGGGGAATGCGGAGTTGGTGGAATTTTGTGGATCCACGCAGATTCCAGAACTTTACACCACAGAAATGTGACTAAAATGTGTTTTCTTTAACACATTTTGAGGTTTGCAAGGGATTCTAGGTAACAGAACCTGGTGAGAGCCAGACAAGTCACCCCATCCGGGATTCCCTGGGTGTCTAGTTTTCAAAAATGTATAGGTTTGCTAGGTTTCCCTAGGTGCCTGCAGAGCTAGGGTTCAAAATCTACAGCTAGGCACTTTGCAAACAAAGGGTCCGTTTTCACTGTGAAAATGTGGTGTGTCCACGTTGTGTTTTGGGCCGTTTCCTGTCGCGGGCACTAGGCCTACCGACACATGTGAGGTACCATTTTTACTCGGAAGACTTTGGGGAATGCGGGGTGTGTGGAATTTTGTGGATCCACGCAGATTCCAGAACTTTCCACCACAGAAATGTGACTAAAATGTGGGGTTTTTTTTGCAAATTTTGAGGTTTACAAGGGATTCTGGGTAATAGAACCTGGTGAGAGCCAGACAAGTCACCCCATCCTGGATTCCGCTGGGTGTCTAGTTTTCAAAAATGTATAGGTTTGCTAGGTTTCCCTAGGTGCCGGCAGAGCTAGGGTTCAAAATCTACAGCTAGGCACTTTGCAAAAAAAGTGTCAGTTTTCACTATGAAAATGTGGTGTGTCCACGTTGCGTTTTGGGCCGTTTCCTGTCGCGGGCACTAAACCTACGCACACAAGTGAGGTACCATTTTTCTGGAATACTTTGGGAAATGCGGGGGGGTGAAATTTTGTGGATCCACGCAGCTTCCAGAACTTTCCACCACAAAAATGTGAGGAAAATGTGGGGTTTTTTGACAAAGTTTGAGGTTTGAAAGGGATTCTGGGTAACAGAACCTGGTGAGAGCCAGACAAGTCACCCCATCCTGGAATCCCCTTGGTGTCTAGTTTTAAAAAATGTATAGGTTTTCTGGGTTTCCCTCGATGCCGGCAAAGCTAGGGTTCAAAATCTACAGCTAGGCACTTTGCAAAAAAAGGGGCAGTTTTCACAGAGGAAATGTGGTGTGTCCACGTTGCGTTTTGGGCCGTTTCCTGTCACGGGCACAAGGCCTAACCACACAAGTGAGGTACAATTTTTCTTGGAAGACTTTGGGGAATGCGGAGTTGGTGGAATTTGGTGGATCCACGCAGATTTCAGAACTTTCCACCACAGATATATGAGGAAAATGTGTTTTTTTTTAACAAATTTTGAGGTTTGCAAGGGATTCTGGGTAACAGACCCTGGTGAGAGCCAGACAAGTCACCCCATCCTGGATTCCCCAGGGTGTCTAGTTTTCAAAAATGTATAGGTTTGCTAGGTTTCCCTAGGTGCCTGCAGAGCTAGCGTTCAAAATCTACAGCTAGGCTCTTTGCAAAAAAAGGGTCCGTTTTCACTGTGAAAATGTGGTGTGTCCACGTTGAGTTTTGGGGCGTTTCCTGTCGTGGGCACCAGGCCTACCCACACAAGTGACTTACCATTTTTCTAGGAAGACTTTGGGGAATGCGGTGTGGGTGGATTTTTGTGGATCCACGCAGATTCCAGAACTTTCCACCACAGAAATGTGACTAAAATGTGGTTTTTTGACACATTTTGAGGTTTGCAAGGGATTCTTGGTAAGAGAACCTGGTGAGAGCCAGACAAGTCACCCCATCCTGGATTCCCCAGGGTGTCTAGCTTTCAAAAATGTATAGGTTTGCTAGGTTTCCCTAGGTGCCGGCAGAGCTAGGGTTCAAAATCTACAGCTAGGCACTTTGCAAAATAGTGTCAGTTTTCACTATGAAAATGTGGTGTGTCCATGTTGCGTTTTGGGCCGTTTCCTGTCGTGGGCACTAAGCCTACGCACACAATTGAGGTAGCATTTTTCTCGGAAGACTTTGGGAAATGCGGGGTGGGTGGAATTTTGTGGATCCATGCAGATTCCAGAACTTTCCACCACAAAAATGTGAGGAAAATGTGTTTTTTTTTGGACAAAGTTTGAGGTTTGAAAGGGATTCTGGGTAACAGAACCTGGTGAGAGCCAGACAAGTCACCCCATCCTGGAATCCCCATGGTGTCTAGTTTTAAAAAATGTATAGGTTTTCTGGGTTTCCCTCAATGCCGGCAGAGCTAGGGTTCAAAATCTACAGCTAGGCTCTTTGCAAAAAAAGGGTCCGTTTTCACTGTGAAAATGTGGTGTGTCCACGTTGAGTTTTGGGGCGTTTCCTGTCGTGGGCACCAGGCCTACCCACACAAGTGACTTACCATTTTTCTAGGAAGACTTTGGGGAATGCGGTGTGGGTGGATTTTTGTGGATCCACGCAGATTCCAGAACTTTCCACCACAGAAATGTGACTAAAATGTGTTTTTTTGGACACATTTTGAGGTTTGCAAGGGATTCTTGGTAAGAGAACCTGGTGAGAGCCAGACAAGTCACCCCATCCTGGATTCCCCAGGGTGTCTAGCTTTCAAAAATGTATAGGTTTGCTAGGTTTCCCTAGGTGCCGGCAGAGCTAGGGTTCAAAATCTACAGCTAGGCACTTTGCAAAATAGTGTCAGTTTTCACTATGAAAATGTGGTGTGTCCATGTTGCGTTTTGGGCCGTTTCCTGTCGTGGGCGCTAAGCCTACGCACACAATTGAGGTAGCATTTTTCTCGGAAGACTTTGGGAAATGCGGGGTGGGTGGAATTTTGTGGATCCATGCAGATTCCAGAACTTTCCACCACAAAAATGTGAGGAAAATGTGTTTTTTTTTTGACAACGTTTGAGGTTTGAAAGGGATTCTGGGTAACAGAACCTGGTGAGAGCCAGACAAGTCACCCCATCCTGGAATCCCCATGGTGTCTAGTTTTAAAAAATGTATAGGTTTTCTGGGTTTCCCTCAATGCCGGCAGAGCTAGGGTTCAAAATCTACAGCTAGGCACTTTGCAAAAAAAGGGGCAGTTTTCACAGAGATAATGTGGTGTATCCACGTTGCGTTTTGGGCCGTTTCCTGCTGCGGGCACAAGGCCTACCCACACAAATGAGGTACCATTTTTCTCAGAAGACTTTGGGGAATGCGGAGTTGGTGGAATTATGTGGATCCACGCAGATTCCAGAACTTTGCACCACAGATATCTGAGGAAAATGTGTTTTTTTTAACAAATTTTGAGGTTTGCAAGGGATTCTGGGTAACAGAACCTGGTGAGAGCCAGACAAGTCAACCCATCCTGGATTCCCCTGAGTGTCTAGTTTTCAAAAATATATAGGTTTGCTAGGTTTCCCTAGGTGCCAGCAGAGCTAGGGTTCAAAATCTACAGCTAGGCACTTTGAAAAAAAGGGTCAGTTTTCACTGTGAAAATGTGGTGTGTCCACGTTGTGTTTTGGGCCGTTTCCTGTTGTGGGCACTAGGCCTACCCACACAAGTGAGGTACAATGTTTCTCGGAAGACTTTGGGGAATGCGGGGTGGGTGGAATTTTGTGGATCCACGCAGATTCCAGAACTTTCCACCACAGATATGTGAGGAAAATGTTGTTTTTTTTTAAATTTTGAGGTTTGCAAGGGATTCTGGGTAACAGAACCTGGTGAGAGCCAGACAAGTCACCCCATCCTGGATTCCGCTGGGTGTCTAGTTTTCAAAATATTATAGGTTTGCTAGGTTTCCCTAGGTGCCGGCAGAGCTAGGGTTCAAAATCTACAGCTAGGCACTTTGCAAAAAAGTGTCCGTTTTCACTATAAAAATGTGGTGTGTCCACGTTGCGTTTTGGGCTGTTTCCTGTCGCGGGCACTAAGCCTACGCACACAAGTGAGCTACCATTTTTCTCGGAAGACTTTGGGAAATGCGGGGTGGGTGGAATTTTGTGGATCCACGCAGTGAATCCAGAACTTTCCACCACAAAAAATGGGAGGAAAATGTGGGGTTTTTTGACAAAGTTTGAGGTTTGAAAGGGATTCTGGGTAACAGCACCTGGTGAGAGTCAGACAAGTCACCCCATCCTGGAATCCCCTTGGTGTCTAGTTTAAAAAAATGTATAGGTTTTCTGGGTTTCCCTCGATGCCGGCAGAGCTAGGGTTCAAAATCTAAAGCTAGGCACTTTGCAAAAAAAGGGGCAGTTTTCACAGAGAAAATGTGGTGTGTCCACGTTGCGTTTTGGGCCGTTTCCTGTCGCGGGCACAAGGCCTACCCACACAAGTGAGGTACCATTGTTCTCGGAAGACTTTGGGGAATGCGGAGTTGGTGGAATTTTGTGGATCCACGCAGATTCCAGAACTTTACACCACAGAAATGTGACTAAAATGTGTTTTCTTTAACACATTTTGAGGTTTGCAAGGGATTCTGGGAACAGAACCTGGTGAGAGCCACACAAGTCACCCCATCCTGGATTCCCCTGGGTGTCTAGTTTTCAAAAATGTATATGTTTGCTAGGTTTCCCTAGGTGCCAGCAGAGCTAGGGTTCAAAATCTACAGCTAGGCACTTTGAAAAAAAAGGGTCAGTTTTCACTGTGAAAATGTGGTGTGTCCACGTTGCGTTTTGGGCCATTTCCTGTCGTGGGCACTAGGCCTACCCACACAAGTGAGGTACAATTTTTCTCGGAAGACTTTGGGGAATGCGGTGTGGGTGGAATTTTGTGGATCCACGCAGATTCCAGAACTTTCCACCACAGATATGTGAGGAAAATGTGGTTTGTTTAACAAATTTTGAGGTTTGCAAGGGATTCTGGGTAACAGAACCTGGTGAGAGCCAGACAAGTCACCCCATCCTGGATTCCCCTGGGTGTCTAGTTTTCAAAAATGTATAGGTTTGCTAGGTTTCCCTAGGTGCCAGCAGAGCTAGGGTTCAAAATCTACAGCTAGGCACTTTGGAAAAAAAGGGTCCGTTTTTACTGTGAAAATTTGGTGTGTCCACGTTGCGTTTTGGGCCGTTTCCTGTCGTGGGCACTAGGCCTACCCACACAAGTGAGGTACAATGTTTCTCGGAAGACTTTGGGGAATGCGGGGTGGGTGGAATTTTGTGGATCCACGCAGATTCCAGAACTTTCCACCACACATATGTGAGGAAAATGTGTTTTTTTTAACACATTTTGAGGTTTGCAAGGGATTCTGGGTAACAGAACCTGGTGAGAGCCAGACAAGTCACCCCATCCTGGATTCCCCTGGGTGTCTAGTTTTCAAAAATGTGTAGGTTTGCTAGGTTTCCCTAGGTGCCTGCAGAGCTAGGGTTCAAAATCTACAGCTAGGCTCTTTGCAAAAAAAGGGTCCGTTTTCACTGTGAAAATGTGGTGTGTCAACGTTGCGTTTTGGGCCGTTTCCTGTCGCGGGCACTAGGCCTACCCACACATGTGAGGTACCATTTTTCTCGGAAGACTTTGGGGAATGCGGGGTGGGTGAAATTTTTTGGATCCACGCAGCTTCCAGAACTTTCCACCACAAAAATGTGAGGAAAATGTGGGTTTTTTTACAAAGTTTGAGGTTTGAAAGGGATTCTGGGTAACAGAACCTGGTGAGAGCCAGCCAAGTCACCCCATCCTGGAATCCCCTTGGTGTCTAGTTTTAAAAAATGTATAGGTTTTCTGGGTTTCCCTCGATGCCGGCAAAGCTAGGGTTCAAAATCTACAGCTAGGCACTTTGCAAAAAAGGGGCAGTTTTCACAGAGGAAATGTGGTGTGTCCACGTTGCGTTTTGGGCCGTTTCCTGTCGCGGGCACAAGGCCTAACCACACAAGTGAGGTACCATTTTTCTCGGAAGACTTTGGGGAATGCGGAGTTGGTGGAATTTTGTGGATCCACGCAGATTCCAGAACTTTCCACCACAGATATCTGAGGAAAATGTGGGGGCATATTAGCAAGGCGATTATCGCCACTTTAGCGGGACTTTTTCCCGCTAAAGCGGCGATAATATTATCGCCTTATCAACAAGCTGTCACTAACTGCTGTTAGCGACAGCTTGTAGGCGATAGCGACCGGGTTGGGTGCCGCTTTGCATGCCAGCGATATTTATCGCTAATGGCATGCAAAGTAGGCGTTCCCACCTAACAGCGACTGGAAACAGTCGCTGAGGTCGCTAACGCCTATCAGCGAGGCAGGGGCGGTGATTAGCGAACCAGCGCTAAACACGTTTAGCGCTGGTTTGCTAACACCTGGTCCCACCCTGACTTAGCCATGTAATCCAATGAGAGGTGGATTACATGGCTAAGTCCCCTCGCACTATCAGCAAGCAGAACTGGGGAACAGTGTGAATATCGCCTGTTTTCCGGCGATATTCACACTGTTCTCCAAGGTTTCTATCGCTTTGGAGATTAGCATTGCTGATTGCACGCTAACTCCGCGATAGAAACCGGCGATGCCAGGCGATAATTATCCAAGCGCTAATTGCGCTTTGCGATAATTATCGCCAGGCATTGCTAATATGCCCCATGGTTTTTTTAACAAATTTTGAGGTTTGCAAGGGATTCTGGGTGACAGAACCTGGTGAGAGCCAGACAAGTCACCCCATCCTGGATTCCCCTGAGTGTCTAGTTTTCAAAAATATATAGGTTTGCTAGGTTTCCCTAGGTGCCAGCAGAGCTAGGGTTCAAAATCTACAGCTAGGCACTTTGAAAAAAAGGGTCAGTTTTCACTGTGAAAATGTGGTGTGTCCACGTTGTGTTTTGGGCCGTTTCCTGTTGTGTGCACTAGGCCTACCCACACAAGTGAGGTACAATGTTTCTCGGAAGACTTTGGGGAATGCGGGGTGGGTGGAATATTGTGGATCCACGCAGATTCCAGAACTTTCCACCACAGATATGTGAGGAAAATGTGTTTTTTTTAACACATTTTGAGGTTTGCAAGGGATTCTGGGTAACAGAACCTGGTGAGAGCCAGACAAGTCACCCCATCCTGGATTCCGCTGGGTGTCTAGTTTTCAAAAATGTATAGGTTTGCTAGGTTTCCCTAGGTGCCGGCAGAGCTAGGGTTCAAAATCTACAGCTAGGCACTTTGCAAAAAAGTGTCAGTTTTCACTATAAAAATGTGGTGTGTCCACGTTGCGTTTTGGGCCGTTTCCTGTCGCGGGCACTAAGCCTACACACACAAGTGAGGTACCATTTTTCTCGGAAGACTTTGGGAAATGCGGGGTGGGTGGAATTTAGTGGATCCACGCAGTGAATCCAGAACTTTCCACCACAAAAATGTGAGGAAAATGTGGGTTTTTTTGACAAAGTTTGAGGTTTGAAAGGGATTCTGGGTAACAGCACCTGGTGAGAGTCAGACAAGTCACCCCATCCTGGAATCCCCTTGGTGTATAGTTTAAAAAAATGTATAGGTTTTCTGGGTTTCCCTCGATGCCGGCAGAGCTAGGGTTCAAAATCTACAGCTAGACACTTTGCAAAAAAAGGGGCAGTTTTCACAGAGAAAATGTGGTGTGTCCACGTTGCGTTTTGGGCCGTTTCCTGTCGCGGGCACAAGGCCTACCCACACAAGTGAGGTACCATTGTTCTCGGAAGACTTTGGGGAATGCGGAGTTGGTGGAATTTTGTGGATCCACGCAGATTCCAGAACTTTACACCACAGAAATGTGACTAAAATGTGTTTTCTTTAACACATTTTGAGGTTTGCAAGGGATTCTGGGTAACAGAACCTGGTGAGAGCCAGACAAGTCACCCCATCCTGGATTCCCCTGGTTGTCTAGTTTTCAAAAATGTATAGGTTTGCTAGGTTTCCCTAGGTGCCAGCAGAGCTAGGGTTCAAAATCTACAGCTAGGCACTTTGAAAAAAAAGGGTCCGTTTTCACTGAAAATGTGGTGTGTCCACGTTGCGTTTTGGGCCATTTCCTGTCGTGGGCACTAGGCCTACCCACGCAAGTGAGGTACAATTTTTCTCGGAAGACTTTGGGGAATGCGGGGTGGGTGGAATTTTGTGGATCCACGCAGATTCCAGAACTTTCCACCACAGATATGTGAGGAAAATGTGGTTTGTTTACCAAATTTTGAGGTTTGCAAGGGATTCTGGGTAACAGAACCTGGTGAGAGCCAGACAAGTCACCCCATCCTGGATTCCCCTGGGTGTCTAGTTTTCAAAAATGTATAGGTTTGCTAGGTTTCCCTAGGTGCCAGCAGAGCTAGGGTTCAAAATCTACAGCTAGGCACTTTGAAAAAAAAGGGTCCGTTTTTACTGTGAAAATTTGGTGTGTCCACGTTGCGTTTTGGGCCGTTTCCTGTTGTGGGCACTAGGCCTACCCACACAAGTGAGGTACAATGTTTCTCGGAAGACTTTGGGGAATGCGGGGTGGGTGGAATTTTGTGGATCCACGCAGATTCCAGAACTTTCCACCACAGATATGTGAGGAAAATGTGTTTTTTTTAACACATTTTGAGGTTTGCAAGGGATTCTGGGTAACAGAACCTGGTGAGAGCCAGACAAGTCACCCCATCCTGGATTCCCCTGGGTGTCTAGTTTTCAAAAATGTGTAGGTTTGCTAGGTTTTCCTAGGTGCCTGCAGAGCTAGGGTTCAAAATCTACAGCTAGGCTCTTTGCAAAAAAAGGGTCCGTTTTCACTGTGAAAATGTGGTGTGTCAACGTTGCGTTTTGGGCCGTTTCCTGTCGCGGGCACTAGGCCTACCCACACATGTGAGGTACCATTTTTCTCGGAAGACTTTGGGGAATGCGGGGTGGGTGAAATTTTTTGGATCCACGCAGCTTCCAGAACTTTCCACCACAAAAATGTGAGGAAAATGTTTTTTTTTTTTACAAAGTTTGAGGTTTGAAAGGGATTCTGGGTAACAGAACCTGGTGAGAGCCAGACAAGTCACCCCATCCTGGAATCCCCTTGGTGTCTAGTTTTTAAAAATGTATAGGTTTTCTGGGTTTCCCTCAATGCCGGCAAAGCTAGGGTTCAAAATCTACAGATAGGCACTTTGCAAAAAAAGGGGCAGTTTTCACAGAGGAAATGTGGTGTGTCCACTTTGCGTTTTGGGCCATTTCCTGTCACGGGCACAAGGCCTAACCACACAAGTGAGGTACAATTTTTCTTGGAAGACTTTGGGGAATGCGGAGTTGGTGGAATTTTGTGGATCCACCCAGATTTCAGAACTTTCCACCACAGATATGTGAGGAAAATGTGTTTTTTTAAACAAATTTTGAGGTTTGCAAGGGATTCTGGGTAACAGAACCTGGTGAGAGCCAGACAAGTCACCCCATCCTGGATTCCCCAGGGTGTCTAGTTTTAAAAAATGTATAGGTTTGCTAGGTTTCCCTAGGTGCCTGCAGAGCTAGCATTCAAAATCTACAGCTAGGCTCTTTGCAAAAAAAGGGTCCGTTTTCACTGTGAAAATGTGGTGTGTCCACGTTGAGTTTTGGGGCGTTTCCTGTCGTGGGCACCAGGCCTACCCACACAAGTGACTTACCATTTTTCTAGGAAGACTTTGGGGAATGCGGTGTGGGTGGATTTTTGTGGATCCACGCAGATTCCAGAACTTTCCACCACAGAAATGAGACTAAAATGTGTTTTTTTGACAAATTTTGAGGTTTGCAAGGGATTCTGGGTAAGAGAACCTGGTGAGAGCCAGACAAGTCACCCCATCCTGGATTCCGCTGGGTGTCCAGTTTTCAAAAATTTATAGGTTTGCTAGGTTTCCCTAGGTGCCGGCAGAGGTAGGGTTCAAAATCTACAGCTAGGCACTTTGCAAAATAGTGTCAGTTTTCACTATGAAAATGTGGTGTGTCCACGTTGCGTTTTGGGCCGTTTCCTGTCGTGGGCACTAAGCCTACGCACACAATTGAGGTACCATTTTTCTCGGAAGACTTTGGGAAATGCGGGGTGAGTGGAATTTTGTGGATCCATGCAGATTCCAGAACTTTGCACCACAGATATCTGAGGAAAATGTGTTTTTTTTAACAAATTTTGAGGTTTGCAAGGGATTCTGGGTAACAGAACCTGGTGAGAGCCAGACAAGTCAACCCATCCTGGATTCCCCTGAGTGTCTAGTTTTCAAAAATATATAGGTTTGCTAGGTTTCCCTAGGTGCCAGCAGAGCTAGGGTTCAAAATCTACAGCTAGGCACTTTGAAAAAAAGGGTCAGTTTTCACTGTGAAAATGTGGTGTGTCCACGTTGTGTTTTGGGCCGTTTCCTGTTGTGGGCACTAGGCCTACCCACACAAGTGAGGTACAATGTTTCTCGGAAGACTTTGGGGAATGCGGGGTGGGTGGAATTTTGTAGATCCACGCAGATTCCAGAACTTTCCACCACAGATATGTGAGGAAAATGTGTTTTTTTTAACAAATTTTGAGGTTTGCAAGGGATTCTGGGTAACAGAACCTGGTGAGAGCCAGACAAGTCACCCCATCCTGGATTCCGCTGGGTGTCTAGTTTTCAAAATATTATAGGTTTGCTAGGTTTCCCTAGGTGCCGGCAGAGCTAGGGTTCAAAATCTACAGCTAGGCACTTTGCAAAAAAAGTGTCAGTTTTCACTATAAAAATGTGGTGTGTCCACGTTGCGTTTTGGGCCGTTTCCTGTCGCGGGCACTAAGCCTACGCACACAAGTGAGGTACCATTTTTCTCGGAAGACTTTGGGAAATGCGGGGTGGGTGGAATTTTGTGGATCCACGCAGTGAATCCAGAACTTTCCACCACAAAAATGTGAGGAAAATGTGTTTTTTTTTGACAAAGTTTGAGGTTTGAAAGGGATTCTGGGTAACAGCACCTGGTGAGAGTCAGACAAGTCACCCCATCCTGGAATCCCCTTGGTGTCTAGTTTAAAAAAATGTATAGGTTTTCTGGGTTTCCCTCGATGCCGGCAGAGCTAGGGTTCAAAATCTACAGCTAGGCACTTTGCAAAAAAAGGGGCAGTTTTCACAGAGAAAATGTGGTGTGTCCACGTTGCGTTTTGGGCCGTTTCCTGTCGCGGGCACAAGGCCTACCCACACAAGTGAGGTACCATTGTTCTCGGAAGACTTTGGGGAATGCGGAGTTGGTGGAATTTTGTGGATCCACGCAGATTCCAGAACTTTACACCACAGAAATGTGACTAAAATGTGTTTTCTTTAACACATTTTGAGGTTTGCAAGGGATTCTGGGTAACAGAACCTGGTGAGAGCCAGACAAGTCACCCCATCCTGGATTCCCCTGGGTGTCTAGTTTTCAAAAATGTATAGGTTTGCTAGGTTTCCCTAGGTGCCAGCAGAGCTAGGGTTCAAAATCTACAGCTAGGCACTTTGAAAAAAAAGGGTCAGTTTTCACTGTGAAAATGTGGTGTGTCCACGTTGCGTTTTGGGCCATTTCCTGTCGTGGGCACTAGGCCTACCCACACAAGTGAGGTACCATTTTTCTCGGAAGACTTTGGGGAATGCGGAGTTGGTGGAATTTTGTGGATCCACGCAGATTCCAGAACTTTCCACCACAGATATCTGAGGAAAATGTGGGGGCATATTAGCAAGGCGATTATCGCCACTTTAGCGGGACTTTTCCCGCTAAGCGCGATAATGATTATCGCCTTATCAACAAGCTGTCACTAACTGCTGTTAGCGACAGCTTGTAGGCGATAGCGACCGGGTTGGGTGCCACTTTGCATGCCAGCGATATTTATCGCTAATGGCATGCAAAGTAGCGTTCCCACCTAACAGCGACTGGAAACAGTCGCTGAGGTCGCTAACGCCTATCAGCGAGGCAGGGCGGTGATTAGCGAACCAGCGCTAAACACGTTTAGCGCTGGTTTCCTAACACCTGGTCCCACCTGACTTAGCCATGTAATCAATGAGAGGTGGATTACATGGCTAAGTCCCCTCGCACTATCAGCAAGCAGAACTGGGGAACAGTGTGAATATCGCCTGTTTTCCGGCGATATTCACACTGTTCTGCCAAGGTTTCTATCGCTTGGAGATTAGCATTGCTGATTGCACGCTAACTCCACGATAGAAACCGGCGATGCCTGGCGATAATTATCCAAGCGCTAATTGCGCTTGCGATAATTATCGCCAGGCATTGCTAATATGCCCCATGGTTTTTTTAACAAATTTTGAGGTTTGCAAGGGATTCTGGGTAACAGAACCTGGTGAGAGCCAGACAAGTCACCCCATCCTGGATTCCCCTGGGTGTCTAGTTTTAAAAAATGTATAGGTTTGCTAGGTTTCCCTAGGTGCCGGCAGACCTAGGGTTCAAAATGTACAGCTAGGCTCTTTGCAAAAAAAAGGGTCCGTTTTCACTGTGAAAATGTGATGTGTCCACGTTGCGTTTTGGGCCGTTTCCTGTCACGGGCACTAGGCCTACCCACACATGTGAGGTACCATTTTTCTCAGAAGACTTTGGGGAATGCGGGTTATGTAGAATTTTGTGGATCCATGCAGATTCCAGAGCTTTTCACCACAGAAATGTGACTAAAATGTGTTTTTTTTTTTACAAATTTTGAGGTTTGGGGATTCTGGGTAACAAAACCTGGTGAGAGCCAGACAAGTCACCCCATCCTGGATTCCGCTGGGTGTCTAGTTTTCAAAAATGTATAGGTTTGCTAGGTTTCCCTAGGTTCAGGCAGAGCTAGGGTTCAAAATCTACAGCTAGGCACTTTGCAAAAAAAGTGTCAGTTTTCACTATGAAAATGTGGTGTGTCTACGTTGCGTTTTGGGCCGTTTCCTGTCGCGGGCACTAAGCCTACGCACACAAGTGAGGTACCATTTTTCTCGGAAGACTTTGGAAAATGCGGGGTGGGTGGAATTTTGTGGATTTACGCAGATTCCAGAACTTTCCACCCAAAAAATGTGAGGAAAATTTGTTTTTTTTTTACAAAGTTTGAGGTTTGAAAGGGATTCTGGGTAACAGAACCTGCTGATAGCCAGACAAGTCACCCCATCCTGGAATCCCCTGGGTGGTTAGTTTTCAAAAATGTATAGGTTTACTAGGTTTCCCTAGGTGCCAGCAGAGCTAGGGTTCAAAATCTACAGCTAGGCACTTTGCAATAAAAGTGTCAGTTTTCACTATGAAAATGTGGTGTGTCCACGTTGCGTTTTGGGCCGTTTCCTGTGGCGGGCACTAAGCCTACGCACACAAGTGAGGTACCATTTTTCTCGGGAGAATTTGGGAAATGTGGGGTAGGTGGAATTTTGTGGATCCACACAGTGAATCCAAAACTTTCCACCACAAAAATGTGAGGAAATGTGGTTTTTTTTGACAAAGTTTGAGGTTTGAAAGGGATTCTGGGTAACAGCACCTGTTGAGAGTCAGACAAGTCACCCCATCCTGGAATCCCCTTAGTGTCTAGTTTTAAAAAATGTATAGGTTTTCTGGGTTTCCCTCGATGCCGGCAGAGCTAGGATACAAAATCTACAGCTAGGCACTTTGCAAAAAAAGGGGCAGTTTTCACACAGAAAATGTGGTGTGTCCACGTTGCGTTTTGAACCGTTTCCTGTCACGGGCACAAGGCCTACCCACACAAGTGAGGTACCATTGTTCTTGGAAGACTTTGGGGAATGCGGAGTTGGTGGAATTTTGTGGATCCACGCAGATTCCAGAACTTTACACCACAGAAATGTGACTAAAATGTGTTTTCTTTAACACATTTTGAGGTTTGCAAGGGATTCTGGGTAACAGAACCTGGTGAGAGCCACACAAGTCACCCCATCCTGGATTCCCCTGGGTGTCTAGTTTTCAAAAATGTATAGGTTTGCTAGGTTTCCCTAGGTGCCAGCAGAGCTAGGGTTCAAAATCTACAGCTAGGCACTTTGAAAAAAAGGGTCCGTTTTCACTGTGATAATTTGGTGTGTCCACGTTGCGTTTTGGGCCGTTTCCTGTCGTGGGCACTAGGCCTACCCACACAAGTGAGGTATAATTTTTCTCGGAAGACTTTGGGGAATGCGGGGGGGTGGAATTTTGTGGATCCACGCAGATTCCAGAACTTTCCACCACAGATATGTGAGGAAAATGTGTTTTTTTAACACATTATTGAGGTTTGCAAGGGATTCTGGGTAACAGAACCTGGTGAGAGCCAGACAAGTCACCCCATCCGGGATTCCCCTGGGTGTCTAGTTTTCAAAAATGTATAGGTTTGCTAGGTTTCCCTAGGTGCCTGCAGAGCTAGGGTTCAAAATCTACAGCTAGGCTCTTTGCAAAAAAAGGGTCCGTTTTCACTGTGAAAATGTGGCGTGTCCACGTTGTGTTTTGGGCCGTTTCCTGTCGCGGGCACTAGGCCTACCGACATGTGTGAGGTACCATTTTTCTCGGAAGACTTTGGGGAATGCGGGGTGTGTGGAATTTTGTGGATCCACGCAGATTCCAGAACTTTCCACCACAGAAATGTGACTAAAATGTGGTTTTTTTTTACAAATTTTGAGGTTTACAAGGGATTCTGGGTAATATAACCTGGTGAGAGCCAGACACGTCACCCCATCCTGGATTCCGCTGGGTGTCTAGTTTTCAAAAATGTATAGGTTTGCTAGGTTTCCCTAGGTGCCGGCAGAGCTAGGGTTCAAAATCTACAGCTAGGCACTTTGCAAAAAAAGTGTCAGTTTGCACTATGAAAATGTGGTGTGTCCACGTTGCGTTTTGGGCCGTTTCCTGTCGCGGGCACTAAGCCTACGCACACAAGTGAGGTACCATTTTTCTCGGAAGACTTTGGGAAATGCGGGGTGGGTGGAATTTTGTGGATCCACGCAGATTCCAGAACTTTCCACCACGAAAATGTGAGGAAAATGTGTTTTTTTTTTTACAAAGTTTGAGGTTTGAAAGGGATTCTGGGTAACAGAACCTGGTGAGAGCCAGACAAGTCACCCCATCCTGGAATCCCCTTGGTGTCTAGTTTTAAAAAATGTATAGGTTGTCTGGGTTTCCCTAGATGCCGGCAGAGCTAGGGTTCAAAATCTACAGCTAGGCACTTTGCAAAAAAAGGGGCAGTTTTCACAGAGAAAATGTGGTGTGTCCACGTTGCGTTTTGGGCCGTTTCCTGTCGCGGGCACAAGGCCTACCCACACAAGTGAGGTACCATTTTTCTCGGAAGACTTTGGGGAATGCGGAGTTGGTGGAATTTTGTGGATCCACGCAGATTCCAGAACTTTCCACCACAGATATCTGAGGAAAATGTGTTTTTTTTAACAAATTTTGAGGTTTGCAAGGGATTCTGGGTAACAGAACCTGGTGAGAGCCAGACAAGTCACCCCATCCTGGATTCCCCTGGGTGTCTAGTTTTCAAAAATGTATAGGTTTGCTAGGTTTCCCTAGGTGCCGGCAGAGCTAGGGTTCAAAATCTACAGCTAGGCACTTTGAAAAAAAAGGGTCCTTTTTCACTGTGAAAATGTGGTGTGTCCACGTTGCGTTTTGGGCCGTTTCCTGTCGTGGGCACTAGGCCTACCCACACAAGTGAGATACAATTTTTCTCGGAAGACTTTGGGGAATGCGGGGTGGGTGGAATTTTGTGGATCCACGCAGATTCCAGAACTTTCCACCGCAGATATGTGAGGAAAATGCGGTTTTTATAACAAATTTTGAGGTTTGCAAGGGATTCTGGGTAACAGAACCTGGTGAGAGCCAGACAAGTCACCCCATCCTGGATTCCCCTGGGTGTCTAGTTTTCAAAAATGTATAGGTTTGCTAGGTTTCCCTAGGTGCCTGCAGAGCTAGGGTTCAAAATCTACAGCTAGGCTCTTTGCAAAAAAAGGGTCCTTTTCACTGTGAAAATGTGGTGTGTCCACGGTGAGTTTTGGGGCGTTTCCTGTGCCGGGCACCAGGCCTACCCACACAAGTGACTTACCATTTTTCTAGGAAGACTTTGGGGAATGCGGGGTGGGTGTATTTTTGTGGATCCACGCAGATTCCAGAACTTTCCACCACAAAAATGTGACAAAAATGTGTTTTTTTTGACAAATTTTGAGGTTTGCATGGGATTCTGGGTAAGAGAACCTGGTGAGAGCCGGACCAGTCACCCCATCCTGGATTCCGCTGGGTGTCCAGTTTTAAAAAATGTATAGGTTTGGTAGGTTTCCCTAGGTGCCGGCAGAGCTAGGGTTCAAAATCTACAGCTAGGCACTTTGCAAAAAAAGTGTCAGTTTTCACTATGAAAATGTGGTGTGTCCACGTTGCGTTTTGGGCCGTTTTCTGTCGTGGGCACTAAGCCTACGCACACAAGTGAGGTACCATTTTTCTCGGAAGACTTTGGGAAATGCGGGGTGGGTGGAATTTTGTGGATCCACGCAGATTCCAGAACTTTCCACCACAAAAATGTGAGGAAAATGTGGGTTTTTTTGACAAAGTTTGAGGTTTGAAAGGGATTCTGGGTAACAGAACCTGGTGAGAGCCAGACAAGTCACCCCATCCTGGAATCCCCTTGGTGTCTACTTTCAAAAATGTATAGGTTTGCTAGGTTTCCCTAGGTGCCAGCAGAGCTAGGGTTCAAAATCTACAGCTAGGCACTTTGCAAAAAAAGGGCCAGTTTTCACAGAGAAAATGTGGTGTGTCCACGTTGCGTTTTGGGCCGTTTCCTGTCGCGGGCACAAGGCCTACCCACACAAGTGAGGTACCATTTTTCTCGGAAGACTTTGGGGAATGCGGAGTTGGTGGAATTTTGTGGATCCACGCAGATTCCAGAACTTTCCACCACAGATATCTGAGGAAAATGTGTTTTTTTTAACAAATTTTGAGGTTTGCAAGGGATTCTGGGTAACAGAACCTGGTGAGAGCCAGACAAGTCACCCCATCCTGGATTCCCCTGGGTGTCTAGTTTCCAAAAATGTATAGGTTTGCTAGGTTTCCCTAGGTGCCAGCAGAGCTAGGGTTCAAAATCAACAGCTAGGCACTTTGAAAAAAAAGGGTCAGTTTTCACTGTGAAAATGTGGTGTCCACGTTGTGTTTTGGGCCGTTTCCTGTCGTGGGCACTAGGCCTACCCACACAAGTGAGGTACAATGTTTCTCGGAAGACTTTGGGGAATGCGGGGTGGGTGGAATTTTGTGGATCCACGCAGATTCCAGAACTTTCCACCACAGATATGTGAGGAAAATGTGTTTTTTTTAACAAATGTTGAGGTTTGCAAGGGATTCTGGGTAACAGAACCTGGTGAGAGCCAGACAAGTCACCCCATCCTGGATTCCGCTGGGTGTCTAGTTTTCAAAAATTTATAGGTTTGCTAGGTTTCCCTAGGTGCCGGCAGAGCTAGGGTTCAAAATCTACAGCTAGGCACTTTGCAAAAATAGTGTCAGTTTTCACTATGAAAATGTGGTGTGTCCATGTTGCGTTTTGGGCCGTTTCCTGTCGCGGGCACTAAGCCTACGCACACAAGTGAGGTACCATTTTTCTCGGAAGACTTTGGGAAATGCGGGGTGGGTGGAATTTTGTGGATCCACGCAGATTCCAGAACTTTCCACCACAAAAATGTGAGGAAAATGTGGTTTTTTTTTACAAAGTTTGAGGTTTGAAAGGGATTCTGGGTAACAGAACCTGGTGAGAGCCAGACAAGTCACCCCATCCTGGAATCCCCTTGGTGTCTAGTTATAAAAAATGTATAAGTTTTCTGGGTTTCCCTTGATGCCGGCAGAGCTAGGGTTCAAAATCTACAGCTAGGCACTTTGCAAAAAAAGGGCCAGTTTTCACTGAGAAAATGTGGTGTGTCCACGTTGCGTTTTTGGCCGTTTCCTGTCGTGGGCACTAGGCCTACCCACACAAGTGAGGTACAATTTTTGTCGGAAGACTTTGGGGAATGCGGGGTGGGTGGAATTTTGTGGATCCACGCAGATTCCAGAACTTTCCACCGCAGATATGTGAGGAAAATGTGGTTTTTTAAACAAATTTTGAGGTTTGCAAGCGATTCTGGGTAACAGAACCTGGAGAGAGCCAGACAAGTCACCCCATCCTGGATTCCCCTGGGTGTCTAGTTTTCAAAAATGTATAGGTTTGCTAGGTTTCCCTAGGTGCCGGCAGAGCTAGGGTTCAAAATGTTATTGGAAAGAAGGGGACCCCTACCATGACAATAGACTTGCTAATCGTAGGGAAGAGAACTAATTTAGAAAAAGAACAGTAGCAAGCTTCTAATTGACCACATGAAACATTCTAGGTGTGTGAAAATAATAACCAACACTTCACAATATGCGTAAAGAGTATAATAGCCACTTTATATTAAATTTATATTTATTTCAGATATAAAAAATATACTTTTTTTGTTCATTCAATTGATTTGTCCTTTATATAAACACAATAATAAATACATTCACATAGAGTAATAGCAGCATCAATATTACAGTGCACAAGGTAGAATGGATGAAGACTTGGTATTGGCATGCGGTAGATAAAAGACGCAGCATCAATATTACAGTGCACAAGATAGAATGGATGAAGACTTGATATTGGCATGCGGTAGATAAAAACTACGCGCGTTTCGGCACTACTGCCTTCATCAGGGAACCGTCTATTGCGAAACAACTATCTAAAACATAAAACAAACCAAAAATTACAAATTTATAAAATATATACACACACCCAAAATAATTACATCATTTGCTAAAAACTTTACATATTAATAAATGGTAATAACGGCAATTCTATAATCCAAAAAACTGATATATATATCTGATAATGCAATACTTGATTCAATCTTTTGTTTTAGCTTTCATTCGTCTAATAAACAAACAATTTATAAACATAAGAAAAAAGATAGCTACATACATAATGATACAACATACATTATATATATAAAATAATAAAGTGTGAAGACATCAAAAATTAATAAAGACCAAATATAAGAAAAGAAAAGAAAAGAAAGGAAGGAAAAGCCCATTAATTTGAATAGGTATTCCGCTTCTAACTAATCATGGTATCCCTATAAGAAACCCCATGGATAGCTATGGTACAATTGATCTCGGACCCATAGTTAAATTACTAATTAAATCTTAAAAAGTGAAGAAAAAAAGAAAGATGAAGGAAAAGAAACAAGTGAACCACTCACATTATATCAAGGAGACTACTTGTCACTCCTGCAGGTAATTAAGTAAGTAGATATGGACATGTGCAAAACTCCATGCTGTATGCCACTAGATAGAGTGCTTTGACACTATAGGAGGAGCAAAAAATATAAAGCCTGCTGTTAGTTTAAGTGTGAACCAACGCTCTATGTTGTACAAAGAAAAGAGAGCCGGAGTGCTATACACTTACTTAAAAGAGGGAGCAACTTTCGTTCCCGTGGATAAATCTGTGTGCTATTTGATGCATCATAAATATAGCACAATATGTAGTTCAATGTTTTTTGAAGCTGTATATGGAACACAAAAGATAATCGTAAATAAATATAAAGGTATATAAATATGGCGGGCCAAGAGCCATAATCAAAGACTGTATATTGCTATTGGAGAGGTAGAATTTCTTGAAAACTAAAAGGCACTTACTTCATACCAGCAGTATTAGTCCTCCCACAGAGATATCTCCGACCTTATTGTGGAGTGGGGGCACGATAAAAGCTGGTCATTGTATCACTTTCTGAAGCACCAGCTAAAAACAAAAAGGACAGAAGAGGCAAACATGACCTCATTGAAAATAAAAGGGAGGACACTACATATAACTAGTGGCATAGAAGTACCCCGATTCTATCATTTACCTTCATATTTCCATATATTTCGGACCGATAATCCTGGATGTCGGCAAAACGTTCTGCTTCTGTGGCGCGACGAGATACAAATGAAGGAATGAGATTCCGTATATAAAGCCTCTAAAAGCGCGCGTTTTTCATACACAGTGTAGCTGACGAGTGCTAAGTAAAGACGACGGACAGAAACATGATGATGTGGCCGCCATATTGGATTGGGAAATGAATTTATCCTACGAACAATAAATGTAGTTGTAATGCCGTATATATGGTGAGGAATAGGATAAGATGTCCCTATCGGTGTTTATATCAGATAGTAAATTTAATTTATATGAAGACATTTAGAAGCTAGAAAGTACTAAAAATAGACGACGATGTTCAAATTAAGAATGTGGCTGCCATATTGGAATAGGCAAAACTGTGTACAAAGGTACAGTGATGAATATAATGAAAAAGATCTCATCTTAGTTCTACTTCTTTGGCATAACCAGAAAAAAATGATGGAATAAAGTTCTCTGTAAATGCCTATTAAAAAACGCACACTTATCGTACTAAGTCTATTTTACGAGTACTGTGTCGCGACGACGGACAATAATATGGCCGCCATATTGGCATGGACAATGAATTTAAACAATGAACAATGATTTTAATACCATATAGATGGTTCAGGATCAGAAAAAGGGGATTCTGTTCATTTTACACCACACAAACGATATAATAAATTCATCTAAGTGAAAATAAAATGTTGTTATCGGTGTTTATCCCAGATGATAAATTTATTTAAATGAAGGCATTTAAAGATTAAAAAGTACTGAGAATAAACGACGGTCTTCAGATTGTTAATATGGCCACCATATTAGAATAGACAAAACTTTTAACATAAGTACAATAGTGGATATAGTGAAAGGTATATCATCCTAGTTATGCATATATGGCATAACAAGGAACAAATGGTAGAGAGGGGTTCTCTTTTAAAACCCATTGAGAACATACGTTATTCATGCAAACTATAATTTGCAGATACTATGTGGCGATGACGGACATTAAAGTGGCCGCCATTTTTGCATGGGCAATAGATTGAAGGAACGAACAATGTTTATGATGCCGTATAGATGGTTCAGGATATGAAAAAATGTTCTATACTTTTTGCATCACACAAAAGATACATTTAAAAGAAAACATTAAAACACACCAGCTAGACGCTGCTAAATAATGAAGATGGACTTCAAAATAGAAGTGTGACCGCCGTAGTCAGTGGTGGATGTAATAAAGTAAATCATACAAATATGAAACATAAAGTAGATTTGAATTGCAGATATGTTTGCATAGGTAAGCCAAATTGCTAAATAATGGCCTGTTCCCAAGGAATGTCCTGGTTCAGACCCTGATTTACTGTATCTAAAAGAAAAATCCATAAAACTTCACGTTTTTTTCTGATAGTATCTGAACACTGACCTTCCTTGCCGAGAATCTTTTCAATGATATACCAACGTATATCGTCAGGGGTATGATTATTGTCTATATAATGTGATACCAAAGGTGATGTCAATTTTTGGTCCTAATGGCTGATCTATGTTCGGTTAATCTCACATTAAGGGTCCGTGATGTTTCCCCCACATATCCTTTATTGCAAGGGCAGATTAATAAATATATAATGTTTTTTGTCTTGCAATTAGTCATACCCTTTGATACAATCGTCTGTCCATTAAAGTTCAGTCTGTTTGTTTCTATCGCAAACGGGCAAACTTTGCAGATACCACACTTATAATTTCCTTCAATTGGAAGCATGCCATCAATACTTCTCTGTATTGGCTCTTTATTTATTATTGGCATACGTGACCTAACAATTAGATCTTTCAGATTTCTATTTTTGCGATACGCAAAGAGAGGTTTCTGCAACATGTCCGTTTGTTCTCTATTAGTATTAAGTAGATGCCAATTAGAGCAAATTATTTGGCGGATTTTTTCATTCATCAAGGAATGCCGGGTCACAAAGACTAACTTAGCCTCTTGCTTTTGGTTTACACCTGTTAGTAAGTGTTGCCGGTCAAAAAACCTTGCTCGTTTATATGACTCTCTAATTAGTCTGTGTGGATAACCTCTATTCAAAAACTTTTTCTCATTTCTACAGCTCTGAGGTCAAAATCTTCTAATTTAGTGCAATTGCGTCTAAGGCGCAGAAATTGGCCAAAGGGAATACTATTTTTTGTATTGTAGGATGAAAGCTTTTATAGTGTAAAAGGGTATTACGGGCAGTCGGTTTAGTGAATAAATCCACTATCAGCTGTCCACATTCATGCTTAATAGAGATATCCAGAAATTCAATCTTGATATTACTCAGATTAGAGGTGAACTTTAGATTGGGGTCACAAAGATTCAACCATAAAAAGAACTCTGCTAGAGTATCTTCATTATCATCCCATATGAATACAATATCATCTATATAGCGTGACCAATGAAGTATAGACTCGAAAATGGAGCAACTTCATTGAAGATGAATTGTTGCTCAAAGTATGCCATATAGATATTTGCTATCGTAGGGGCGCAAGATGCGCCCATACTTACTCCTTTTACTTGTTTATATAACTGACCTCGAAATTCAAATGTATTGTCTTCAAGGATGATTCGTAGACAATCAATAATAAAATTTGTGTTACAGTCAATGTTCATTAGTTCTATAAACCATTCCACTGCCAGGATTGCTCCATCACATGGGATGTTACTGTATAGACTCTCAACATCCAACGTTACCAACCATTGTCTATTACAGTTAAATGGTATTCCTTCCAATAGATTGATTATCTGACGTGTATCTTGTACAAATCCAGGAATGTCTTGAACATGTGGACAAAGCATTTTGTCAAGATATTTGGATATAGGTTCCGTGACAGATCCTATTGTGGTTACAATCGGTCTGAAAGGAGGATTTCTTTCATCTTTATGGATTTTAGGTGTGCCATACAGGCTAGCTAGCCTGGGATGGTCTAGGTTCATATAATTAAACTCTTTTTCACAAATATAGCCATTTCTTAAGGCCTTAGTAGTTAATCTGTGTATTTTATTTTTAATCTTATCAGTAGGATTTCTTGTTATTTTCATATAGAACCTACTGTCACTTAGCATATCCTCAATTTTAGTTACATAACTTTCAGTATCTAATATGGCTATTCCCCTCCCTTATCACAACTTTTAATTGTGATTTCAGGGGAGCATTTAAGTTTCATTAAAGCTGTATGTTCATCTGTGGTCATATTAAATGGTGTTTTAGGCACATATTTGGTGGCTGTTAATAATTTCTTATAAACCACCTGTTCAAATATTTTGATCTCTGGAGCCACTTGATCTACTGCAGGTGTGAAGGTAGATTTAGGTGCCAATCCTGATTTGTTAATGTCAGTGGAATTATTATATATATTAGAGAAAAAACATTTCAACCTAATTGTACGAAAAAATGACATAAGATCATTAAACAACTCAAACCTATTCAAACCTGAATGAGGTATATATGATAACCCTTTAGACAGGAGGGAATAGGTCGCTTCATCTAGACTAGTTGTACTCAGATTAAAAATGGGGATCTCCTTCATTCCCTCCAATAACGAGCATTGCGGGTTTCGAGATATTGATTCTGATTTACTGATTGATGTCCCCGGAATTGCGTTTGGTATTGTGAATGTGGCTGATATTGTGGACGGGGTTGATATGGTGGTCGATACTGTGGTTGGTATTGTGGTCGCCAATTCCCCTGTTCTGATTGCGTCTCCCTAAAAAGGGCGATATCCTTGATTGTGACGCGGAGTATATCTATTGCCTCTATTTTCAAACGTATTTGATGTTCCTTCGTTATCAGAATCTGATGTGTCAGAGAATGTAGTTACCTTTTGTTATATGATCTATAAGTCTGTGGATAAGATTGTTGGTCTTGTTCAGTTAGGTCGGATTGCATATAGTAGCCGTCCGAGAGATATGGATAGATATTTTCCTTACTAAAGAACCTAATGTCTTTTTTCAGTTTCTCTGTTTTACGTTTTATTAGATAGTCGGTATATGAATTCAATTCCATTTCTAGTTCTTCAAGTTTTTTCTTTGCATCGTCCACAGCTGTGGAACTTTTGATTTTACTTTCTAATTCTAGAATGTCATTCAAAAGCTGTAAAAGCATTTCCTTAGCTGTCTCTACTATCAACATCATTAGATCCCTCGAACACCTATTAGCAATCATGGACCATTTTTCTAAAAATTCCTTAATCTGAACAAATAGACCTGGAATGTTTTTAATTTGTAATCCCTGTGGAATAATCCCAGCTTTTAAGTATTCGAGCATAAATTGTCCATGCAATTCTATTCGTTTTGTTTTTTTCTTAAGTGACATTAGTTTGATTAAATCCTCATTTTTATCTGGATTTAACGTTGTTCTATTGTCAAAATTAGTGGATGTTCCTACCATAGATACGAAATCATCGTCTGTAAACCCAAAGGTTTTAAGGTTAGCCATAATAACCAATAGTCAAATGTTGTTTAGGCTAAACGATAAATATACCAAATAATAATAAATTCAAAAGAAATATAGAAAAAGAAGGAAAGAAGCAGGAAGGGCCACAAAACCTATGATCAAGAGTGAACCTAAATAACAAAAGTGATAAACTAAAATAATAACAATTAAATACAAATATAATACAATGGACCTAAACATATAAACAACCATGAATTGCCGTAATTGACTGATAAAGTAGGATATTACTAAATGACAATCCCCTCATAGACAGGCTATGAGAACTATATTATTGGAAAGAAGGGGACCCCTACCATGACAATAGACTTGCTAATCGTAGGGAAGAGAACTAATTTAGAAAAAGAACAGTAGCAAGCTTCTAATTGACCACATGAAACATTCTAGGTGTGTGAAAATAATAACCAACACTTCACAATATGCGTAAAGAGTATAATAGCCACTTTATATTAAATTTATATTTATTTCAGATATAAAAAAATATATACTTTTTTTGTTCATTCAATTGATTTGTCCTTTATATAAACACAATAATAAATACATTCACATAGAGTAATAGCAGCATCAATATTACAGTGCACAAGGTAGAATGGATGAGGACTTGGTATTGGCATGCGGTAGATAAAAGACGCAGCATCAATATTACAGTGCACAAGATAGAATGGATGAAGACTTGATATTGGCATGCGGTAGATAAAAAACTACGCGCGTTTCGGCACTACTGCCTTCATCAGGGAACCGTCTATTGCGAAACAACTATCTAAAACATAAAACAAACCAAAAATTACAAATTTATAAAATATATACACACACCCAAAATAATTACATCATTTGCTAAAAACTTTACATATTAATAAATGGTAATAACGGCAATTCTATAATCCAAAAAACTGATATATATATCTGATAATGCAATACTTGATTCAATCTTTTGTTTTAGCTTTCATTCGTCTAATAAACAAACAATTTATAAACATAAGAAAAAAGATAACTACATACATAATGATACAACATACATTATATATATGAAATAATAAAGTGTGAAGACATCAAAAATTAATAAAGACCAAATATAAGAAAAGAAAAGAAAAGAAAGGAAGGAAAAGCCCATTAATTTGAATAGGTATTCCGCTTCTAACTAATCATGGTATCCCTATAAGAAACCCCATGGATAGCTATGGTACAATTGATCTCGGACCCATAGTTAAATTACTAATTAAATCTTAAAAAGTGAAGAAAAAAGAAAGATGAAGGAAAAGAAACAAGTGAACCACTCACATTATATCAAGGAGACTACTTGTCACTCCTGCAGGTAATTAAGTAAGTAGATATGGACATGTGCAAAACTCCATGCTGTATGCAACTAGATAGAGTGCTTTGACACTATAGGAGGAGCAAAAAATATAAAGCCTGCTGTTAGTTTAAGTGTGAACCAACGCTCTATGTTGTACAAAGAAAAGAGAGCCGGAGTGCTATACACTTACTTAAAAGAGGGAGCAACTTTCGTTCCCGTGGATAAATCTGTGTGCTATTTGATGCATCATAAATATAGCACAATATGTAGTTCAATGTTTTTTGAAGCTGTATATGGAACACAAAAGATAATCGTAAATAAATATAAAGGTATATAAATATGGCGGGCCAAGAGCCATAATCAAAGACTGTATATTGCTATTGGAGAGGTAGAATTTCTTGAAAACTAAAAGGCACTTACTTCATGCCAGCAGTATTAGTCCTCCCACAAAGATATCTCCGACCTTATTGTGGAGTGGGGGCACGATAAAAACTGGTCATTGTATCACTTTCTGAAGCACCAGCTAAAAACAAAAAGGACAGAAGAGGCAAACATGACCTCATTGAAAATAAAAGGGAGGACACTACATATAACTAGTGGCATAGAAGTACCCCGACTCTATCATTTACCTTCATATTTCCATATATTTCGGACCGATAATCCTGGATGTCGGCAAAACGTTCTGCTTCTGTGGCGCGACGAGATACAAATGAAGGAATGAGATTCCATATATAAAGCCTCTAAAAAGCGCGCGTTTTTCATACACAGTGTAGCTGACGAGTGCTAAGTAAAGACGACGGACAGAAACATGATGATGTGGCCGCCATATTGGATTGGGAAATGAATTTATCCTACGAACAATAAATGTAGTTGTAATGCCGTATATATGGTGAGGAATAGGATAAGATGTCCCTATCGGTGTTTATATCAGATAGTAAATTTAATTTATATGAAGACATTTAGAAGCTAGAAGGTACTAAAAATAGACGACGATGTTCAAATTAAGAATGTGGCTGCCATATTGGAATAGGCAAAACTGTGTACAAAGGTACAGTGATGAATATAATGAAAAAGATCTCATCTTAGTTCTACTTCTTTGGCATAACCAGAAAAAAATGATGGAATAAAGTTCTCTGTAAATACCTATTAAAAACGCACACTTATCGTACTAAGTCTATTTTACGAGTACTGTGTCGCGACGACGGACAATAATATGGCCGCCATATTGGCATGGACAATGAATTTAAACAATGAACAATGATTTTAATACCATATAGATGGTTCAGGATCAGAAAAAGGGGATTCTGTTCATTTTACACCACACAAACGATATAATAAATTCATCTAAGTGAAAATAAAATGTTGTTATCGGTGTTTATCCCAGATGATAAATTTATTTAAATGAAGGCATTTAAAGATTAAAAGTACTGAGAATAAACGACGGTCTTCAGATTGTTAATATGGCCACCATATTAGAATAGACAAAACTTTTAACATAAGTACAATAGTGGATATAGTGAAAGGTATATCATCCTAGTTATGCATATATGGCAATAATCATACCCCTGACGATATACGTTGGTATATCATTGAAAAGATTCTCGGCAAGGAAGGTCAGTGTTCAGATACTATCAGAAAAAAACGTGAAGTTTTATGGATTTTTCTTTTAGATACAGTAAATCAGGGTCTGAACCAGGACATTCCTTGGGAACAGGCCATTATTTAGCAATTTGGCTTACCTATGCAAACATATCTGCAATTCAAATCTACTTTATGTTTCATATTTGTATGATTTACTTTATTACATCCACCACTGACTACGGCGGTCACACTTCTATTTTGAAGTCCATCTTCATTATTTAGCAGCGTCTAGCTGGTGTGTTTTAATGCTTTCTTTTAAATGTATCTTTTGTGTGATGCAAAAAGTATAGAACATTTTTTCATATCCTGAACCATCTATACGGCATCATAAACATTGTTCGTTCCTTCAATCTATTGCCCATGCAAAAATGGCGGTCACTTTAATGTCCGTCATCGCCACATAGTATCTGCAAATTACAGTTTGCATGAATAACGTATGTTCTCAATGGGTTTTAAAAGAGAACCCTCTCTACCATTTGTTCCTTGTTATTCCATATATGCATAACTAGGATGATATACCTTTCACTATATCCACTATTGTACTTATGTTAAAAGTTTTGTCTATTCTAATATGGTGGCCATATTAACAATCTGAAGACCGTCGTTTATTCTCAGTAATTTTTAATCTTTAAATGCCTTCATTTAAATAAATTTATCATCTGGGATAAACACCGATAACAACATTTTATTTTCACTTAGATGAATTTATTATATCGTTTGTGTGGTGTAAAATGAACAGAATCCCCTTTTTCTGATCCTGAACCATCTATATGGTATTAAAATCATTGTTCATTGTTTAAATTCATTGTCCATGCCAATATGGCGGCCATATTATTGTCCGTCGTCGCGACACAGTACTCGTAAAATAGACTTAGTACGATAAGTGTGCGTTTTTAATAGGTATTTACAGAGAACTTTATTCCATCATTTTTTTCTGGTTATGCCAAAGAAGTAGAACTAAGATGAGATCTTTTTCATTATATTCATCACTGTACCTTTGTACACAGTTTTGCCTATTCCAATATGGCAGCCACATTCTTAATTTGAACATCGTCGTCTATTTTTAGTACCTTCTAGCTTCTAAATGTCTTCATATAAATTAAATTTACTATCTGATATAAACACCGATAGGGACATCTTATCCTATTCCTCACCATATATACGGCATTACAACTACATTTATTGTTCGTAGGATAAATTCATTTCCCAATCCAATATGGCGGCCACATCATCATGTTTCTGTCCGTCGTCTTTACTTAGCACTCGTCAGCTACACTGTGTATGAAAAACGCGCGCTTTTAGAGGCTTTATATACGGAATCTCATTCCTTCATTTGTATCTCGTCGCGCCACAGAAGCAGAACGTTTTGCCGACATCCAGGATTATCGGTCCGAAATATATGGAAATATGAAGGTAAATGATAGAGTCGGGGTACTTCTATGCCACTAGTTATATGTAGTGTCCTCCCTTTTATTTTCAATGAGGTCATGTTTGCCTCTTCTGTCCTTTTTGTTTTTAGCTGGTGCTTCAGAAAGTGATACAATGACCAGTTTTTATCGTGCCCCCACTCCACAATAAGGTCGGAGATATCTTTGTGGGAGGACTAATACTGCTGGCATGAAGTAAGTGCCTTTTAGTTTTCAAGAAATTCTACCTCTCCAATAGCAATATACAGTCTTTGATTATGGCTCTTGGCCCGCCATATTTATATACCTTTATATTTATTTACGATTATCTTTTGTGTTCCATATACAGCTTCAAAAACATTGAACTACATATTGTGCTATATTTATGATGCATCAAATAGCACACAGATTTATCCACGGGAACGAAAGTTGCTCCCTCTTTTAAGTAAGTGTATAGCACTCCGGCTCTCTTTTCTTTGTACAACATAGAGCGTTGGTTCACACTTAAACTAACAGCAGGCTTTATATTTTTGCTCCTCCTATAGTGTCAAAGCACTCTATCTAGTTGCATACAGCATGGAGTTTTGCACATGTCCATATCTACTTACTTAATTACCTGCAGGAGTGACAAGTAGTCTCCTTGATATAATGTGAGTGGTTCACTTGTTTCTTTTCCTTCATCTTTCTTTTTTCTTCACTTTTTAAGATTTAATTAGTAATTTAACTATGGGTCCGAGATCAATTGTACCATAGCTATCCATGGGGTTTCTTATAGGGATACCATGATTAGTTAGAAGCGGAATACCTATTCAAATTAATGGGCTTTTCCTTCCTTTCTTTTCTTTTCTTTCTTTTCTTTTCTTATATTTGGTCTTTATTAATTTTTGATGTCTTCACACTTTATTATTTCATATATATAATGTATGTTGTATCATTATGTATGTAGTTATCTTTTTTCTTATGTTTATAAATTGTTTGTTTATTAGACGAATGAAAGCTAAAACAAAAGATTGAATCAAGTATTGCATTATCAGATATATATATCAGTTTTTGGATTATAGAATTGCCGTTATTACCATTTATTAATATGTAAAGTTTTTAGCAAATGATGTAATTATTTTGGGTGTGTGTATATATTTTATAAATTTGTAATTTTTGGTTTGTTTTATGTTTTAGATAGTTGTTTCGCAATAGACGGTTCCCTGATGAAGGCAGTAGTGCCGAAACGCGCGTAGTTTTTATCTACCGCATGCCAATATCAAGTCTTCATCCATTCTATCTTGTGCACTGTAATATTGATGCTGCGTCTTTTATCTACCGCATGCCAATACCAAGTCCTCATCCATTCTACCTTGTGCACTGTAATATTGATGCTGCTATTACTCTATGTGAATGTATTTATTATTGTGTTTATATAAAGGACAAATCAATTGAATGAACAAAAAAGTATATTTTTTTTTATATCTGAAATAAATATAAATTTAATATAAAGTGGCTATTATACTCTTTACGCATATTGTGAAGTGTTGGTTATTATTTTCACACACCTAGAATGTTTCATGTGGTCAATTAGAAGCTTGCTACTGTTCTTTTTCTAAATTAGTTCTCTTCCCTACGATTAGCAAGTCTATTGTCATGGTAGGGGTCCCCTTCTTTCCAATAATAAGGGTGGTAGTAGTGACAGGCATCCAGCCCCCCATGGGTAGAGGTGGTAGTAGTGGTAGGCATCCGGGCCCCTATGTGTATATGTGGCATTGGTGATGGGCATCCCGCCCCTATGGTGCTGCTGTTTCTGGAGTAAGTAATTTCTGCATCCCTCTGTGTGTGTGTGATATGTCGGGTACGTGCAGTTTGTGTTTGTGGTTGGTGTCTGACCTACCTTCTGCACCGTACGCGTCCGTGCCTGTTCCGGTAGTAGATGTAGAATATTGGTAGGATCGGAACGATGGGATTCATTGTTGGTTCATCTCGTTCGTCTTTGTCGTTGCTTCGCCTCGTCCTCGTCGCTTGCGTGTTCGTCTCGAAGCCGTGGATCGTGTTCTGGCGCGAATCGGAGCTTATGTGCGCCTCTCCCGGATGCTTTGACGTGCCGTGCGTAGCGACGGGTTCGGCGCGTACGGGAAGCGCATCGTACTTGTCCGGCCGGACGGGGCTTCTTTTTGGCTTCCTCTTGTCGACTCGAATCTGCGTTTACGGATCCGGCTCGGTCGGGGATCAGGACCTGGATTGGGTGAGTACGACTGGGTCGGAATCTGTGCTGTTGTGCGCATCGTACTTGTTCGTTCGGATTAATGTGCGGATCGGTCGGGAAACAGGCATTCGCATGGCTTTTATTTCCCGACCGAATGGCGTTGGGTACATCTCCGACCGAGATCGGAATCGACCCCAAGCTCTGGGTGATTCTTGCGGCTCCGGGTCTCTAAAGACAATCCTGTGACAAACCCCCCTGAAAAGCCTTTAGTCAAACCACGATACACCTGGCCAGGCTGCTAGTCAGTGAACAGACACTTACTTCCAAACCCGGGCCATCCTGGTCCATTGGTACCCTTTTAAAAGTCAGGCACATGTAACTACCGGCTGTGCACTGTTAAAATTCTACTAGCTAGCTTGACAAAGCTCAAACTTACACCTGCTCTTCAGGAACTAAGAGCCAGTACGAGTTGATCCCAATCCTGCACATCAGCACTTTAAAAATATTCTCTGGTCCTCCAGGACCCCCTCCCCCAAAAAGTCAAATAACCAGGCCTGGCTGTTATCCAGGGAAGAGACACTAATCAGCAAAACCATGGGCTACCTTGGGTCCCTAGTGATCTCTGACAAAATTGCTTCTGCGAAACAAAAACAGCTGTGTGACGTTTACTTGCACATCTGTACTTTAACAATGTATCCCTGGTCCCCCAGGACCTCCCTGAATAGTCAAACACTTGGGTCAGGCTGCTAGCTGGGGAGGAGAATCTAACATTGAAACCATGGGATATCCCGGCACCCTAGTGATCTCTGACAAACTCCAGACAGCTATCAAGCACTTTAAAGTTGCTAACTTGCACGCTGGCACTTTAAAAACACCTCTGGCCCCCAGGCTCCCAAAACAGTTGTGATTCCTGGGCCAGGCTGCCAACCGGGCAACAGACACCAGCAGCATAACCTCTGGCAAGCCTGGTACCCGAGAGCTTTTCTACAAAGATCGAATGCTTGAGTCCAAAGACAGCTGTGTGACTCTTTTTAATCTCTACGAAGCAGCCTGATAAATCTTTCTTACCACACACGCTTGCATTTTAACCTAGGGTATTGGGAGGCCTCTGGAGAAGTTATGTGTCTGATAAACTCCAGCAGTACTTATTCAACCACGGACTTCATATCAGTTTTCAATCTCGCTTGGAACCTACATCCACCAAACAGCATAAACGTCTGATGTCTCCCCTCTTCTAATTTTGTTTTAGAAATTCTAATTATTATTTTTATTTTTTGTAAGATTTTAATTAATCAAAAAAAAAAGTTTACTTTCTTATTTGACACAACCCCAATAATCATATTTCATGGTAGCTTGTCTATGACAGCACTATGCCTCAAGAAGCTGAGACAAGTAAGGCAGTGTAAGGGTGGCACAATTAATTCCAAGGAACACTTGGAAGAAACCACTCTGCACTATACTAATTTTTAGAACTCACAAAAAAGACCAAAGCTATCAAGACCTAGGAATGAAATAATCTCTAACACAAATGAAGGAAAAACTATCAAAGCAAACAAAATGATTGCAGTCAATGTTAGCAGTGTTAGCAAGCAAAGTATTATTGCTTGTTATCATCCAAGGCCTACCTTACCTAGAATCAATAGCACAACCACACTAAACACTAAAATAATTTAAACCTTCACAAGTAACATAAAGTACTTTTGAGTATGAATTCATGAATTCATATTAACATCGGTTTTTAAAATTAATATGGCAATTTTAACAAATATTTAATATACAAGCATAACTAAAAATTGACATAAAAAGTATTCATAAATAAATATCTATGAAATACAGCAAAAATATCTTTAAAAATCACCAAATATTTTTCTTTTATGCACAAACATACTCTAACATAATGCACTGATATATAAATACATAAAGCATAATATAAAAAACAACAATGTATTAAATGTTGCACACCAAACACTTAATAATACAAAAAGAAAATTAAACTTACGTTTCTGTAGCTGAAGCCCTGGAAAGAGATGATAAAAAAATCCATGAAGGTCCCAATAAAATTCAAAAATAAACCATCCAACAATAGTATGTTCATTTATGCAAACCAATTCCTGGGAGTTCATCTATAACTCATAACAGATGAAACAATAAAACGCTGCATGAAAACCCAAAAATAAGTAAAAGAAAAAATTAACTCTGGCTAAAAAGTAAGCAACTATTTTTTCTTGAAAGAAAAATTAAATGCTTTGATGAAAAAAACCTTAATCTTTGATATCCGAGTTAAACACCTGTAAAGTAAATTATGTAAACCCATTCAAATAACATTTAGAACTCACTAAATGAAGAAAGTAAAACTCCAAATCATTACAAACATTTAAAAATTCAACAAAAATGCATACACAATGTATAAACTTAATATATATTGCAATGTAGCCTAATGCACACTTGTAACTTATCCAATACAAATTTTGACAATAAATAACATATAAAAATGAAATGAACTACACTATACCCTTATAAAATAATTAGAAATTACTCTTACCTGAACTGTGAACAAGGAATGATAAACTGTGACCGCACAGAGCTACATATAGGCGAAAATGCCAAAAACAGACTATGAAGCAGCCAGCAAGGGTAAATGGTGGGAAAATGTATGTAAAAAAGGTTAAAATTCCCCAAAAAATCATGGAATAAATAAATGTATTTTTTTTATTTAATTACCTGTAACAATATAAAAATGAAAATGTTATAATTTATTTGTTATTGAAAATAATATGTTCTGTACAATATATAAACATTTATTAAATTATACTGAAACATGAATGATAATGCATTTATGATACATTTTGATAGGTAAACATAAAATAAAAATAAGAATACATTTAAAAAAGATTTTTTTAGAGATTGTAGTAAAGCATGTAAAAATCATTTAGATAAAAATATGAAAAAATGTATCCTCAATATTAAGGGTCTAATACCTAAAAAAGCAAAATTTCTTATGTAAAAAAAGGTTAATCTTTGTAAATAAATGTTTCAAATGTATATTATTATAATATTATTGAAATATGTGTGTTAAAAAAATTCTTTAATCCAAAATGCATTTGAAAATGTGTATTAATAAGTAAATAAGATAAGATGTAGTAATTTAAATAAAAAATATATAACATAACAAAAAAATGGTTCTATTCAGAAAACTATTTTAGCTAGTTCAACTCCAAACTTAGAAATATTGATAAAGGTTTACACTGTGGGATTGGCAGATGTACCTTTATCATCACAAACAAAACCAAATAGAGGAAAATGGACTTTGGATACATTGGATTAAAAACTTTTATTCCAAACTTAGCTTCATTGGAGAAAGTATTCGGCTTTGGATAGGTCAGATTTAATATTCCCACTCCAAATGTAGCTACATTGTGGAAAGTACAGGACTTTGGGAAGGCCAGACTTACTATTTCCACTTCAAATGTTGGCACATCGGGAAAAATGTTGAATTTTGGTGATGCCCGATTTACGATTCCAACTCCAAATTGAGTAATTCTGGGGGAACATACTGAACTTTGGGAAGGTCTGAATTACTATTTCAACTCCAAACTTAGCAACATTAAGGAAAGTCTGGAACTTTGGGAGATCAGATCTACTATTTCCACTCAAGCACACTGGAGAATGTGTTGGTCTTTGGAAAGGTGACATTTACTATTCCCATGCCAAACCCTGCTACATTGTCTAAAGTGCTGGACTTTGGGAAAGTCAGATATACTATTCGCACTGCAAACTTACCACATTGGGGAACTGCTAGAATTTGAAGACCTGTCATTTACTATTCCAACTCATTAACAAAAATTAATATTGCATATAGCAATTAAAAAACAATTAATCATTATTTTAATAAATATATTTATTAATATATCAAACAAAATTAAAAATTATGTAAAACAATGTCCAAAGCATACATTGCAGATGAACAATTAAAAAAATCACTTTCAAAATATTCCCAAAATTATTTAAATTATTAACAAATTATTTTAAAAAACATAAAACTATATACAGTTTTAAAATTAAACACAAAAATGTTCAAAATTAGTCATAAATACAATTGTATTATATAAAAGCCTTAGCACATTTAAATGAATATATTTTATATATTGAAGATGTAAACATCAGTATATAAAAACTAACTAATATTCATTTCTCTAAAACAAATAATTATTAAATATGAATGAAAACAGTATTCCCCCAAAAAAACAATTGCATTGCACCATAAAGTATAAAAACATACACAATTACCCCAAAACAGCACCAAAATCAACAGAAACTTTATTTACACAATTATTGCCATAAAATCAATAATTATAAAAAAAAAATATATATTTAAATAAATACAAAATGATTCTTGGAAAAATCTAAATAACTCGACACCCCATCCCCATACAAACCTTACATCCCACTCCTAAACCTATATTGCACAATATAAAATATTAAAAATGACAAATAATAAAAAATACTATATATTCATAAAACAGTAATATACCATACAACAATATTAAACAATAAATATTGTTAACAATTATATTAAAAATTACTATTTTTGCCTGCTATACTAAAATCCACCATATTTTTACATCATGGTACAACTGAAACAATATCAAAGAGTCAATATATTTTGAGACTATATATAAAGGTAAAACACTGTGTCCAAGGGTATGTAATTATGCATGTATATAAACCGAAAACCTAGTTTTCAGAGCCCTCTGAAATGAGTAGCTCAAATCCGAAATCAGATTCTGGTCCATATACTGTACACATTTTTTGAGTATCATTCTAAACTACAAAGTGCATCTAATACCATATTTACCCTCCGGAAGGATTATTTAGCACCAGGAAGGAGAGGATAGTGTGACTTGAGCTCTTTGTCTGTTCATTTATGACTGAATAGACTTGCTTGATTGTAGACAGAGCCCTTGAGGAGTGGGTCTCTGGAAGTTTCTCTTAAGACAGTGGTCTCTAGGACCATCGAGGATAGTGATAAATAGAGTGTTGGAATTTCTCTAAATCCAGATAATAAATTAGCTGGTGGATGATGACGTCAATGAGGAACAGAGAATTACTATGCCAAAGAGATATCTATCCATCTTGCATTTGAACTCACAAGGCATGCATAGTGATATGAATGTATGAGAGGGGTATGTTTTGTTTAGTATCGACTTAACTAAGAAAGGCAGCTCTCTTTTCAAAACGAGTGCCCAGTGACACTTCAGAACTAACTTGGATCCAGGTGAGGGCAAAGATTTCCTTCTTCCTTCGAGGGAAGGCCTCTGCTGCTTGCTTCTAGAACATAACTCCCTAAATGAGAGATCCTGTAAGGCACCAGGCCATTAGGTGTGGGACCCTCAGAAGTAATGGGTCTACATTTGCCCTTCACTGGGAACCAGACACCCCATTGTAGCACTTGACTCTCTCAGGGTAGTGGAGCAGAGCAGTCCAAGACTTACTCAAGGGAGGTAATGTGGGCTAGTAATCACCCTTCGCTAGTGCGCAATAATAACACTCAATAAATAATTGTCGAGTTTGTGCTTTGTCCCTCTTCCTTCGGTTGTGAAGACGTGACAGCACTCCCCGATTCCTCCTGACAGTGGAGGTCTGGGGATGGTATCCCAGCCCCCATTCTATTGAGTGGCCCAGTGGTTGGGATCACCAGGTCTCCAGGTCTCTGGGAAGGAGAATCCACACACACCCCCTCCCAGGGCTTATTATTAAAAGGATTGCTTGTGGCAATGCCTGGCACTGGCTTACACGGGGGTTTTTAGCAGCTGGGTAGCGAAGCCCCACGTGCTCTTAATTGCAGGGGGGGTCAAAAGTCAAATCATCCTCCTGCTGATATCTGGAGCCTCTTTGGGCTGTTTTGCATGCTTTTGGATCATTTTGCTCTGGGTGGCACACCCTAGCCACCTGGAGCACCTTCCTTAGGCCTCCTGGCCTCTAAGTTGACGAACTTTGCAGGGAGCTGGTTCCACTGGCTCCCTGCACCAGCCTTTGTCCTTGGTTTCATCTGAGGCCTCTCATCTCCTTAGTGCAGAAGCCCAGTCTTTCCCCTAAATAATCCTTATGGGGAGTAAGGGGACCAGCTTCCCTGGTCTAGGGGAGAGCCCCACTGGTCCTACGGGGAAACTGTACTCAGAGTCCTAAGTCCAGATGGATATCAGGGAGTTCCTCCTTCCAGTTATCCATGGCTGCAGCCTCCAGTCCCAGTGTCTAGCTGAAAATCACAATCAAGAGAGTGCTTTCCTCTTGCACCCCCTATTAATTGGGGGCATAAGGTTCCAGAAGTGAGGCCCCACTGGCCCATCATGGGGTGCCACATCACCTCTGCACCCTGTCTCAACCTTCCTGCACAGTCTGCTGGGACATTCCAAAATGGTATCATCCAGGAGTCACTAGTCACATCTGCTCTGGGGCTTCAGCTTCTCCATTCACTGACATCGCTGCGAGGGCTTATCCCACCAAATCTCCAAAGGGAGCCCCCTACTTTGTTGGCTTCAGATGTCTGGGCTCCCTCCTTTGTTCCTTGGGCTTGGACAGGCTCATTCCTGGTACAGTATTACAGCTGTTTGATTGATGCACAGCATTCCTTCCTTCCCCTTTCCTCCTCAGGAGCTGAGTGAAACATTGTTAATTGCTCTCTTCGTGTAGGGAGGGCTCTGTTCCTGCGGCTGGAGAGAAATGTAATTAACTTGGCACATCATGGTGACAAGAGGCCTGGGCTCTGATCCTAAGCTGAGCCAGAGAGATATGACAATCCTGGATGACCCATAAGCTGTACAGATATCTTTTTACAACTTGAAGAATGTATTTTCCCACACAGGTTGCACTCCAATTTGTTATTTCAGTGGTCTCTGTAGGCCAAATTTAAGCAAAGCTGCACTCTAAGGCAGTTTTCCCCATAGGTGTATAATGGAGTGTCACTGCAGACAAGACAGTAAACCACACTGACTTTCCCTTTGAGTATACACTAACAATTTGAGGCCTACTGCAGAGTCCTCTCTGCTCCAGGCTACCAGGGCGCAGTCACTGGGCTGCACACGACAGGCGTCTCCCACGCATAGTCTTCATTGTGTGCACATGCCTGTGCACACATGATCATGTATAACTAGCCACTTACCCTTGCTGTGTTGTAGTGGCCTTATCGTAAAAGGTGGACACTGGCAGTAACCAAGTGCAGTCCATTTACCATGAGATTTCCAGGGTGAGTCACAGGTTATAAGGCTCCCCCACAGTACTAAAAGGTTGAAAAACAGGTAATCAAAAAGCAAAAAATCCGGGCAAATTAGATGGGCAGAACACATTGTCTCACAGATCCTATTTACATATATGGTGCACTAAAATATTTGGACTTGCACCTTTTGGAAGATCACCTCTTAGCAGAGCTTGCTTCTGGAATCATTGTGCTAAGAAACTAAAAGGGTCCTGCAACCAAATGGATGTTATGACCAAAGAAGCACAAACCAGGTAGATAGGGTTTAAATAGAGCTGGTTCCGAAGAACTGGGTTGTGGTAAACCTGTCAGTACACTTTTAGCACCATCGAGCCACATATCATTTCAATCTGCTGGTAAATAAGCTCTAAGGTTTGGACTCAGGAAGGTGGCGCCTTCAATTAGTATATGATTTCCCATCATAGCCTCTTAGCTTGAAAGATGATGAGCAGGAAGCGCGAGCTCCAACTTGAGTGCTGGCTCCACCTGCACCTAGCTTTGACACCATCTCGACAGGCATCACATTATGATACAATCTATAGCCACTACATCTCATTCTTTCCAGAAGCCTTGACATCTTCAAGCTGGAAATGTTTCCAACAGTGAGCCTGGTTTACCAGGATTCACGACACACCACTGGGCTAAATGCTGGCTTAGCAGGCATTATTGGCTTCCTAAACCTACTGAAATTTTATTCAGACTAAAAAAATTGCAAGTAAGAAGTTCAAATCTGCTTACCTCCTAAAGCAAGATACTATGTTTTTCTAGTAGTTCTTTTTACTTGTCCAAATGATAACATTTGAGGTTTTTGTCCTATTGTATTTTAGGAACATGCTTACATCACAACTTTTGACCTTCTCAAGCAAACTACTTCATCTCTTATTTTTGTTTTATTGAGTTTGTGTGTTTTTACTCACGTTTTGAGGTGCTCTTTACTTTTTCACAAGGTATGTTGCTCTTTTTTCATGATTACTTTTAAGTGCCTTGTATCTCCAGCCAGCTACCACAGATGAGAAAATGGAACTGTAGGCGCATCTAGTGATTTCCGTGGATGGAATTTCTGTTTATTTCCATCTTGTCCAGTTTCTTACAACAGAGCACAAAATAAATTTCCCTGTTAAAAGTAAGGGGATTTAAATTTTAGAAAAATGTCTTTGCTTTCTTTGACATATGCTGACCTTTGAAGGTAAATACTAGTGTGATTGGTGCATGTGTGTTCTTACCTAGCGTTTGTTAAATTAAAAACAACAACATTACAGTTGCATCTTGTTGGACCTGACCCTTTGTGCAGGATCATCCAAACTTTTGCCTTCCTCCTCCTACTTTTTGCCAAATTCGTTTATGTTGGCCTTAGGACTAACCAGTGCTAAAGCATTTGTGTTCTCTCCTTAAAACATGGTAGAGTTGACTTATACCCTATTGGCATATTTAATTTACTTTAAAGTCTCTAGTAAAGTGGCACTTCATGTGCCCATGGCCTGTAAATTAAATGTTTCTAGTGAGCCTGCAGCACTGATTGTGCCACTCACTTCGGTAGCCCTTTAAACATGTCTCAGGCCTACCGTTGCAGAGCCTGTGTGTGCAGTTTAAACTGCCATTTCAACCTGGCAACATAAACCTTTTGCTAGGCCCAAACCTTCCTTTTTAATACATATAGATCACCTCTAAGGTAGGCTCTGGACAGCCGCAAGGTCAGGATGCAATGTATTTAAAAAGTTGGACATGTACTTTTAAGTTTTACATGTCTTGGTAGTGAAAAATTCTTAAATTCATGTTTTGCAACTGCAAGGCCTATCTCTCCCATAAGATAACATTGAAGTTGCCTTATTACATTTTATATTTGTAATTTACAAATGGAAGAGAAGACTGGTTCGTGTTTGGTGTCTTTAGAATCCAAAATTCTAACTTATGGTGTTGGATTTTAAAATGCAATTCTGTAAATGCCACTTTTAGAAAGTTAACTAACAAAAGAGGGTTTTGGCCCTTAATCAGTAAGGCTGAGCTAAATAATCATAAGCAACAACAAAATGCCAGTACCGATATCTCTTCAGTCAATTACTTAGGGGCCGATTATGATGGCGGGCGGACTTTGTCCGCCCGCCATCGCCCCGGTAAATGGGACCGCCCGCTATGTGTGCGGCGGTCCCGCACATGTGATTAGGATGCCACCGCCACGGTGGCGGTGGCATCCCCCATTTCCAGCATTGTGGCGGGCGGTGCTCACAACACCACCCGCCACAGTGCTGGAAATGCATGTTGTGCATCTGTATGCACAACGTGACAGGCACCGCGCGGTGCCTGCCATGTTGTGTATGCAAATGCAGGGGGGTACCATAGGTAACCCCCATGTGCACCCCCACCCCCCAAAATACCTGGGGGCCCGCTACGGGCCCCCAATGTCAGGGACCGCGAGCCTTTCCATGGCGGCGCGCCGCCATGGAAAGCGCTCATCACCGCCCGGCATCATAATGTGGATGGCGGTGTCTTGCAGACACCGCCACCATATTAATCCTTTTCCGCCCGGTCGACTGATCGGCCGGGCGGGAAAACATGCGGACGGTCTTTCCGTCCGCCGGGGTCCCTCCGCCATGGTAATATGGCGGGGGGGAATTTGGTGGCGGACGGACGAAAATGGCGGGTGGATCGCCACCGCCATGCGGGCGGTGGCGATCCGCCCGACATCGTAATCGACCCCTTAGATAGGACCCACACGAATGAATCATTGTGACCCAGAAATGCTCATTACTATTTCAAGTTTATTTACTCTTTGTAAAAAATCTTTTTTTTTTAAATTCATTTATCAAAAAAATCTTCAATTCATGTTACAAATTGATTATTGTAAATCCACACCCACAATTTTCAAAAACCATATTATCCGACATAGATTTGAACAAAGACAAAATGGCCCAAACCACACATATAACATACAACAATGAATGACAAATTTTGGACAACGACAAGACAATATATACACATAAATGGGACAACACAACAGCTTTTTCAGCCTTTCATTGAGGTGAATGACCAAACAGTACACTATTTACAAAATCCCCTACGTGTTTCAAACATGGCAATTTTTCTTTCCTATTTTGTTATTCCTATACTTGAAAACAACAAGGGGTAATCTCTTTTTATTCCACTTATATTCCATTTGGATAATGAGCGGTCGACGCGTTTCGAACCCAATTTTATGTTCGTAGGGTTCTCTTCAGGACCAAAAGCTAGAAAGACAAGAATTAAACTCGTATTACCAACTGCGTCATCCCATTAAAAAATTATTATAATGCAACACGCCCCTCCAAGCGTGAATGCTAAATGGGTTACCTATTTTTGAGATCACCCGATCTCATCTGTTCAAACACGAATCAGATATAATGCTCTCCGTTCCCACTCAAATGACCGTGGAACTATCAAAATAAAAGAGAACAAAAGAAAAACATAAAGATGAGTACAGTCTTATGTCCGATTTTATATGTATTGCTCTCTTTTTGTACGATTGAAGAAACTTACTTATATCCAATGAGATGTCTCTTGTGGTCATGATCATTCATTTTGGACGTGTATCTTTAAAAAGACAAAAATTCAAGGGTGAAATTCCTTAGTGGTTGAACCCAATGATAACCAAATGTATTCAAACAATCATTAAATTTCATACCTTGTGCGTCCTCTTTTTCTCAAAATATGCGCTGCATTTGTCAATCTTTGTATCAATCTGTACAAAAAATGAATGAAGTGGATGGTCTAAGCAGGGCGTACTCCGTAATTCAAAAAGACTTTTCCATTCACATAGATGTTACGTTGTTATTTTGAGTATATGCAATCATGCAACATCAAAGTCTTTGTACTTATGCCAGTGCGTTTATTAATAGAAACCATGTGGGAGAATCGCTTAAATTCAGGGGGAGAATGCGTCCGTAAGGTTGTACGATAAAGGACACTCTCACGTGATGGATCGCGGTGAATTTTAAAAGAATCTCTGAAAACCCAGCCTCGTTACGATATAATTTCCTAGCACATGCTATCTCCCGGATAAACAATGAATCCTTACCTTCCAATAACTTAGAACCACATGTAAGCACATTTTTAAAGACACAGCCTCGTTACGATAAAGGGCGCTTCTTCTACGCACAACTCTAACGATGCAACCTCGTTGCAATATAATTTTTAAAAAACATTCAAAGAAACTTTATTCAAAGAACAAAAATTGAAAACAATTTAAAAATAAAACAATTCACTTTGTGGATCATAGCAATTGGTTTGTGTGATCTTGTTGCGAATGGATGATTGAATGATGATCAGTATTGGCATTTCTCTTGTTGTTGAGTGGATTGAACCTGTCACGAATACTCGCATCGCTGCCGCAGCCCGCATTGCCTTCGGAACCGCCACAGCATGACGCCTCCCTGGCGCAGGCCCCTGCATCTCTCGTTGACAGCAGCCTCGACGGTGACAGCAGACTCCACATTGCATCCTTCGAGCTCTTTGGAACCAACGCATCGCCCCAACTGCGCGCCACATTTCCGATGCCGGACTTAGCATCGCAAGCCCCGTCAACGGGATCCTTGCTATTGACGTAACAGGACCTCGCACTGTAGCCTCGCCACATCTCGGAACTGATGCATCACCCCAGCTGTGTGACGCATCTTTCACGTGGATCCATACAAGGCTCTGCAACCCAGGATTTAAGGTACTCTGCTCTGGATCCCTGTAGTCAGCCCATGCTTCATCGCGGTCGTCCTGAACTTGTGTCTTTGTGCCGGTCCGGCACGACCGGATATCCATAGTTGGCACTTTAAGCCTTTTGGCGCTATTTCCTCTAAAAAACTTTAAAATTCAATATCTCCGGTTTTACTAAATGGAGTCTTGTTGTTTTGGTCTAAATTTATTTATTAAACTAATCTCTATTTTTCTAACTAGGTGTGGAATCGTTTTGTGTGGTGTCTTCACTGTTTTACTGTTTGAAGTATTGCACAAATACTTTACACGTTGCCTCTAACTTAAGCCTGACTGTTTTGTGCCAAGCTGCCAGGGGCCTGAGCACAGGTTAAATTGGTGTTTGTTTTTGCCTTACCCTGACTAAGATTGTAGTTGCTGCTTGACCAGGCCTCACTCCGCAGTCAACCAACAACCCAATTTCTAACACATCTGAGAAAAAATTGCAGGAATTGCCTAAGGTGTAGAGATCATTCTTGTCCCTATTTTCTGTGCCATCATCAAAAACTGCTTTCTGTTGCTCCTCCTGAGGGCTCTTTCAGTCCAGGTCCAAACTCAAGTAATCTGAAACATACTTTTATTTCTATTGCATTTTTAATTATACAAATATTGAACAGTCTCTCCCTGGACACTGAAGGACTTACAGCTGAATCTGCAATTTAACCATTCCACTCTCTGGCAGGTGGAGAACCTTTCCAAGATTCAGGTGCCCATGGCAAGCTTCCAAATGTAAGTAGATTTATGAATTAATTAATCAGAAGACCAAAAAGAACACCATAGAATAAATGAGATGATGCACCCTTTGATCTATAAGGCCACACCTTTTTCCAACGTTTGCCATTCAGCAACTTCCTAATTATTGTTGATGTGTTGGGAAAGATATCAAAAACTGCAAAGTAAACATTATCCGCAGAGCCATGGTTCCTTTCTCTTCCTACTGTTGCCTTCATAGCCCCTGAGACAAGGGTTAGAAGGCAGCTCCGTGAGCACCTGAGTGCAAGCCAGGGTAGCAACTGTAGCCTCTGTCCACCCCTAACTGTCGTTGATGGGAATTTTACTTCATGTTTCCATAAATAAGCCCAGATGTACAAAGATTTTGTGTCGAGTTTGCATCACATTTTATCATGCAGACCTAATGCAAAATCGATTTTGGTATTTCCAAAGCAACGCAAATGTCGAATTGTGTTGCTTTGAAAACAATGTAACGTGGAGCAGCACATTGTGCTGCATTACGTTAATTTGCATTAGGGAGGCAACTCATGGGTGGTGAATGGGCATTCCTGTGCACCCACCCATGGATTCTGACACAAACCCATATTTACAAAGAGTTGTTTACATGGGTTTGTGACAAAATAGTATGCCTGACTGAGGCTAGAGTAACAAGGAGAAATATCTTTAGGTATCCTCGTTATTTCCTCTTTGCATGTGTGCTGTATTCTGAAGCACACATACAGAGGGGGAAAAGCCTCCAAGGATATTTTTTGTGTAGGAAGGTATACCTTCCTGCAAAAAAACTTATCCTGACCATAATGCAGGCACTCTTGGTCTATGGCACAAGAGTGTATGTGTTAGCACTGGGCAGCCGAAGGTGCCCCAGTGCAAGGAGAGAGCAGAACTGTGCCATTCCTTTGAAGATATGGCGCAGTTCTGCAGTCTCCCTTTCAAGCAACGCAGCTCAGCAGCTTCACTTGCTGCTCTGTGCTGCGTAAAATGTTTGTAAATACTGGGATTGATGTTTAGGCCTACAATGCTTGGGGCATCCCACAGGGGGGCAAATTTAGAAGCCCCTATCGCCATAGGAGCGTCACTTTTTTTGACACTCTGGTGGCAAAGCGCCATTTTCAATATTTATAAGGTGGCGCTAAACAATTTAGCATGGCTTAACGCCATTTTTTAAATATGCCCCTTTCAGCTGCAGTCCTCTGTGGCAAAGGAGTGTGTAATGGGTTTTGCTGTGGGCGTTCCACTGCAACACCCATTGCTTTTTGATGCTGCTACAGATTTTCAGGGATGTGTAAATCTGTGGTAGCACCAAAAGCTAAAACCATGCAAGAGCAGGTGTTAGAATGGCGCACAAGGAAAAATGCTTTTATTTCTCCTAGTTTTTGCTTTCTGTATGTGTGCTGCATTATGAAAGAGCAAAAAGCCTTTTAAGATTGTTTATGTAAAGGAAGGTGTCCCTGCCCGCATATAAAAATCATTAAATAATGACCAATAGCTACTTCTATGTGTGCTTCAGGAAGCAGCATAGAAAGAAGTAACAAATAGTCATTATGGATTGTGTATATGCAGGAAGGGCTACCTTCCTGCACATAAACAATCATTCCCTGCAACACAGACACCTTTACACTATGGTGCACAGGGGTCGCCGTATTGTAGTAAATACGGCGCATCCCTGATTTTTTAAAATGTCGGAGCGCAGCGCTGCCAGATTTGGCGCAGCTCCGCACTCCGACATTTCCTAGTAAATATGCCCCATGCTTTCTTATTACACTTTCAACAGTCTTAAATATTGTCATCAGTAAGTTGAATGGATCACCCAAACCCACTTGCCTCTCCACTAACGCTCCATTGGCTGTGCACTGAATTATAGCTTGGGATTACATATCCTTCATTATTTTATTTTTTGTACCACATTTTTGTAGAATCAGAAAAAACGCTGTTATTATCAAACTCTTTCACAATAAACTCCTAGCCGTCTTCGATTCAGTGAATACAATACAGTATTGGTATTCAATACCAATGTTAGGATGAGATGGCAGTAAAAAGTTCACAATGCGGTTACTGTCAAAATAGTCCCTGAAACAAAACAAGTAAAAGACATTAGAGGCAGCAGAGGGGGAAGATTGTATTGGAAGTGCATTTCTCTTAGATATATGTCTTGATATTAGCTGATAGAAGCAATGTGTGCTTCACTGTGCTTCTTCAGCGCAGAATACAGTACCTTAGGGGATATTGGCTTGTTTTGGTTCACGAGTTCAAAACTGATTATTTTCTGAAAGCGCTGCATAGCCTACCTCAAGGGACAAGCCCTTCTCTTTGCGGACACTTCTCATTGTGAAATCAAAAAGATTAAAGTGACCGCACAAGGATATCTTGCCTTTTTTTAATTTTTAAACCACCAGTATCATTGTATCTTTATGCCTACCTACTTACTTAAACATCTGGTCATACTGACAGTGTATGTAAAATCAAGATCTGGAATAAACGTGATGTTGCATGCAAGTTAGTTCACCAGGGCACAAACGACATGCTGTAACTTTTCAGTTTGTGTATTCCCTAGTATAAATAAGTTGTATGCCCAGAATGCAACCAGTCGCTCCTGAAGGATTCATTTGCACATCTCCTTACCAGGGACACAGTCGACGCTACCACAAGACAAGGTAAGGTAGCAACCATAGGGAACCACATAGTGGTCTTGCCAAATAACAGCTGTAGGAAAGTGGAATATTATGTGGTATGGGTAAATACCTTTACCATGCAATATTATCACAATGCCTCAATGAGGATCATTGGATTCACAACAATAATCTTTTAACTCAGTCCTGGTATTTTGGCAAAGAGCAGTCAGGCATTACAGGAGGAACATGCGTTAAGTATTTTACAGTCCCATAAGGGTTCATAAGTAATTGACAAGACTCAAGAAAATTCCAACACCAATTTATAGAAATAGAGTATATTTTTATTTAAATTTAGACATCAAAACAAAGTTTTTAGTATACATCTCACTGGAGTTATGAATTTTCAAAGCATTAGAAAATAAATGCATTGGGGAATAAAAGAGATGGTGGGTTGACGCCGCTGTGAGCGCTCTCTCCTCTGTGCTCTGCTTCACTCACCTCCACCCTCACATCTTGATTCTTGCGGCTCCGATATGCCTAATTGAATTTAATGAGCAATCCCCTCTCCCGGTGGTTCCTGAATAGCCTTGCCACCCCGCCGTACATCCACCCATCCCGGATTGTTTTTTTAGTTACCATGGCACCCTCCAAGACAAGCGATTCTCAAGGAGGGCAAGGGGCTTGCTCTAGAGCTCTGGCCATGGCTTTGCACACTGCAGTCGTCTCCTGAGCTACGGCGGAAAGGAGTTCCTCCTCCAAAATCAGTCAACTGATTCTAAAGCTGCTCCAGACCAGTTCAGCGACCAGTTTGCTCCATGAGCATTTGGGGGACGGAGGAACCTTTGATGCAGCTTCTCCGATTGCTGAGTTAACTGATGGATGCAGTCGAAGCTGGGGAATCGGGGTTAACTCCACTACCAGCTTCTCCTCTACTTTCTCAGATACCTGGCCACATTGTATCAGCCATTCCACCAGCTGCCTCGCAACAAGGTAATCCTTCTACTGTGACTGATTCTCTCTCTAACCCCTCCATCTCATCTGTTGAATACATGATACATAAGGCTGAGCTTTTTAATCTGGATAAAGCCAAGGAGATAGGGAGCCCCTCAGCAGCGGCAGTTGTTCTTCCCTCCTCTGAGACGTCACACCGACAGCTGGCAGCTCCCCATAATAGCATCAAGATAGCTACCTCGGACAGTAGTGTACAATCAGGAACTGCATTTTGCAAACTTGACATTCTCGGAGGGGCCGAGGGGAGTCTCACATTGTATCCACTCATAGTGAGGTGTCGCAAGGAAAAAAGTTGGTTAATCCAGACCATAATAAAGGCAAAAAGGGGCAGGATATTCAAAGGAGTTCTGGGCATAGCAACCAGAAAGCATCTGGAGCTATGGGTAACCCTAAGGGTAGTTTCTTTTGACAGTGGGTTACTGCTAAGGAAAAAAAAAGTCTACAACATCCCAGCAGACTAACGTGAACCCGATCAGCCATCCAGCGGGTCTTCAGAGAGCCTTACTTGATGGTCAGAACAATGAGGCGGCGGTTCTTGTTGGTAGTTCATCTCCACCTCACTGTATGCTCAATCAAGCTCGCTCTAATGGGGGTGATTTATGGTCTGGGCTGGTCTTTAATGAATCATATCATGCTAACACCCCCCTCACCTTGATGTCAGTCGTTCCAGTGGGAGAGCCACTGTTATCGGCTGTGATCTCTCCATCTATCCTACTCCTGCTCTTCCGGCTTCATCCCCAATGCCTGAGCCATAGCTACCTGCCATCATAGAACTCATTGAGGTCCATCGCTCGGAAGCAGTCTATGGCCGAGGTGATCGGTATGGGGACAGCGCTCTCCACACAGGTTGTGTAGCTCCAGCAGCGGGTCCATGGACCTGAAGAGGTTGGAACAGCCTCAACAAGAGAAATAAGGGAACATGAGAATTGGTCCAATCTAGGATAGAAGATTTGGAAAACTGCCAACGTTGTCATAACTTGAGAATCTTTAGCATCTCTGAACAAAAGGAAGGTGATGCCCCCTGGCAATTTATTGTGAAGTTATTCATGAGAGCCTTCCCTGATTTAGTGGACTGGGACAGGGATTCCTAAATCCAACGTGCACATCGTCTACCATTGATCCGTGATCTGACCAAAGCTAGCAAACTACATCCATGCTCAATACCAATCTTTGTGGGCAACTTTTTGCTTAGACAATCAATTTACTTGAAAGCTAGACCTACAGCATCAGTCGCTATTGACTCACTGTCTGTGTTTGTTTGATCGGATTTTTATAAATTAACCATGGATCGGTGATAGAAGTTACGTCAGATGATTGATCCATTGAAAGCAGTGGGTGCTCAAGTCTTTCTCCAAGAGCCAGCTAGACTTAAGATTATCAAGGACGGTCAGAAACAGATATGTTATACTGAGTCAGACATGGCTCGGATTCTCAGTGGCAGGGTTCAAACCCCTCTATTTGATTCGAATTGCTATTGCTTATCTGTTATTGGTCTTAATTCTTGACTTATGTTCCTACATTGCATATCTACATTTTCAGGCTAGTGTCTTCTCATATGTTCTTTTCTTTACTGTTTTGTGGGTGGAGGGGTATGGTGGTAGGGCACAGCAGCTGGGATCTCACAAGTGCTGTCCTTCCAACTGAAAGCCTTAGGGATGGGATGATTTTTTTCCCAGATACAGGGGAGGGGATTTCCTTTCTCATTTTGATTCTTGTTCCGGGACTTCACCTTGAGTAGGGTTTGCTGGGTTGTGGGATAAAGCAGAGAAAAAGGAGTTGGAATGATCAGAAGGTTCTATCTGAGTGGGTAGCTAGGTATATCACTTGGCTGTGTTTGAAATGCAGGGTAGGCACTATCTGTATTAAAGCGTTTTTACAATGTCTAAGCTCAAAGTAATGTGTTGGAATGTTACCTACCTCAATCGCCTTCTTAAATGGCAATTAGTGAGGTAGGAGATAGGGTTATATAAGCCACAGTGTTATAGGCACTAGTCAATTTTTATAACCGTGCTATAGAAGAACTCATCTGTCTGGGCTACTCTGTGTGCTAGGCATTTTGAGCATAAGGTTCTCAAAATTGCTTCTGATCCCAAGGGGTGGTGGGCAGTTGCTCGGCTCATCGTCTCCTGTAAGAAATATGTTGTTTGTACTATATATGACCCAAAAACTGATGAACCACAAACATGTGACTGGCTGTGCTTATTGCTGTTAGACTGAATGGGTGACCTAATATTAGTGGGTGATTTTAATTGTATAATGAATTATGGGAATTATGGGATAGATAACACTAACCATTCAGCTCACCCTCGTATGGTTAAAACAAGGGCATCTATCCTAGAAATTACCCGTCTGCATGGTTTAACTGATGTATGGAGGGCTCTTTGTCCTTTAAGGGCAGGATATACTTTCTTTTCCTCACCCCATAAGCACTACTCCAGAATCGATATGATCTTTATCAGGCCTCTGCTAATTCAATCCGCTGAAGTGGAGGTCTTCCCTAAGAACACCTCAGATCATAACGCAGTTCTGCTAATGTTTCCACTACTAAGTAATGGCATGTAGCGGCACCAATTCATGTTTCCGCGCTATATCCTTTCTAACCTTATTTATAGAACTCATCTAGCTGGGTTACGCAGGGAGTTCTAAATTTCGAATTTTGGCTCAGCTCTGCCGCATATTGTATGGGACACCATGAAGGCCTTCCTACTGGGGGTTACCTTACAATTTATTCTCGGCAATAATCAGTTGGAGCAAGAGGTGGTAATCAGGCTGCACCAACAAATATGGGAGCTAGAACACGGGCATGCCCAAGCAGTTTTAATCAGAAGCCCGTAGGAGCCAGCTATCTATTTAGAGTTATTGGAAAGTCAGTGTATGCTAGACTGAGGATTTAGGGAGAGTATTGCTGCTAATTATCATTAAAAAAAAATGCTTCAATTTGAATACGGGGATAATGTTGGCCGAATGTTAGCCCATCATATTTCAGAGAGCACATTTAGAAACGTAAATCAAAGTATCAAAGATAATCACAGTATTCTTCACTCTGGTTCTCAAACCATTGCTGAACATTTTTCTGCTTTTTATAAGGATATCTACAGCCAGCCACAGGCAATTAGCCAATTAGGGCTCTCATAATATCTACAGGGGGAGTGTTTTCCTAGCCTCAATGAATTCTATGCCTCTGCTCTGGAGGGAGATATTTCTGTGTCAGAAGTAGAGGCTGCAATTAGTGCCCTGCCGTCTAGGAAGGGATCAGGGGAAGATTCCATCACGCTGGAATTCTATAAGATATTAAGTGAAATGCTCCTTCCGGACTTTATGAGGCTGGTGAACTATATTGAGAGAGGCGGAGAGATCCCTGCCTCATAGATCCTTACTAATATTGATGTCTTTCTAAAGAAAGATAAGCCATGGGAGGACAGAGGCTCATACTGGCCTATCTCCTTGATTAATTCTGATGCTAAGATCTTTGCGCTAAGATCTTTGCTAAATTGTTAGCTTCCCAACTGGCTCCTCTTGTCTAGTATTTGGTTTCACTACAACAGCACAGTTTTGTCGCCGTATTTGACATGGATATAGGATTAAAAGGCCGGCATGATCCTGCTGGATGGAGAGAAGGCCTTTGACCGGGTCACATATGACTTCTTGTGGGCAATGATGAGAGCTCTGGGTATTGGTGGATGATGTATTAATTGGGTACAGTCATTTTATAGAAATCCTATGGCTAAACTAGTCTATGGTTGGAATGGCTTTCCACCATCCAGGATCTTTAGGGGCACTGGTCAGGGGTGTCCAGTTTCTACTCTCTTATTTGCGTTCTATATTGAGCCCTACTTAAGGTCCCTTATACTCAATCAACTGTTTCAACCAGTGATATTTAATGGTGTTGAGGTTAAAATTACAGCCTATGTTGGTGACGTGCCAATTTATAGCCCAGATCCACTTTCCACCATTGATATAGTGTCAAATGAGGCTATAAGGTTCGGAAACCTCTTCGGATATAAATTAAATCTTATAAAACTACACGTATTACTCACTTTTTCCACAGAGAATCATATCCCAGGGACAGTGTCAACTGCTACCTATTGAGAGAGTGGAACATGTTTTCCAATTGAATTATGAACATCTTTTGCAATTGGTTATAGCTCAGATGCGTTCTTGGAATCGACTCCCAATCAGTATATTAGGTCATTGCAACATCATAAAAATGAACGTTTTGCCAAAGTTTTCATATCTTTTCCGAACGATACCACTTCGGGTCCCAGACTCATTTTTTAAATGTCTCGAGGCTGCTATTGGAAGCTTCATATGGGCCTATAAGAGGGCCAGACGAGTCATGCACTTTTTAAAACTCCCATACAGTCGGGTCAACTACTCTACTTTTGAGAAGCCTTTGGAGGCCTTATCAAGATTCTGTTTACGGATCATGATCCAAACCTGTCTATACTGGGTTACCAACTGGTGTTAGGGTCAGATGCCAGGTTCTTTTTTCATAAACTCACAGATCCTAATACTTTAAGTGGGTCTGTGTATACACCCCACTCTTGGGGAATCCCAAATTTCCATCTATTTTCCATGATCCAGTGGGTAAGGCCTGGGCAAATCTTGGGGTGTAGGCGACTGGGCAGCTGTTGGATTATAATGGGTTTTGCTAATTTTCTTTCCTCTAAACCTCCTTTGATATTCCCCATCAGTCTTTTTTTAAACTATTTACAGTTACATGATTTTTTTCTGTATAGGTGCATAGAGCGGATGGTATTGGAGGATTCTGACATCTTGTCTTATCTATACAGGGCAACATGCAAGGCTTCGGTCAGAGCACTATATCATATTTTTTGTGCTTACAGTGCTGATGATTGTATGCTGCCTGCTTCAAAATGGAGTAGGGCGCTTAATTCAAATATTCCCCCCGAAGAGATTGTAGGTACTTTACAAATTATTAAGCACTCAGTTCATTCTGTCAGCCTAAAGCTTCAGCAATTTAAGACCATTTGCATGCTCTATTAAATCCCTGAAAGGATCTCTAAATGGACCACTAGCCATGCTTCTAACAAGACTCACTGTCGTAAGTGCGGACTGCCCAAGGCAAATATCATTCATATGTTCGCTAGCTGCCCTGAGCTACAGGACTTTTGGTGGGGTGTGGTTTAGCTGTCCATATTTCACCTTGGACATGGTTTTCAGTTACCTACTGAAGATTTTATGCTGGATCACAAAATCGTTTGTAACCCCAGGCAAACCCCTTTGATGTCAATTGTATTTATTATTGCTCGGCTATCTATAGTTAGATCCTGGATAAGCTCTCTTCCTCCTAAGGTACCAGGGTGGTGGGCACTCTTTTATCAGATATATGAATTTGAATTGGCTATCTCTAAGGCTAATGGCCCCAGTGACATGAAACGCTTTCAACATGTCTGGGAAGACATTACTCAATATTGAGGTTTGTTGTATTAGTTTCGCTCTTTTTCTAAGAAGCCTAGTCTTGTTGTTTTTTTATTATTATTATTATCCTTGTGTTTTATATTTATAATTTCGTAATGATGTCTTGTGATCATGGCTAACTCTAAATAAAAACAAAGGGAAAAAAAGAAAATAAATGCATTAAATAGAGCAGACATTTAAGATTGCAGTCAATGGAAAAATCCACTAGTGACAATCGGTCACTTAGGGTTTGAGTTACATGGTACCCTCACAGGGTAGAGGCCCTTGGGGTCCCTGGACCAGGGCCCGACAGTCAGTTCAATTTCACCTGGCCAATGGAGTCCGTGCCCAGTGGCTCTCCTGGTTGTCAGTGCTCTTTAAAAGGGAATCACGCTCAAGCTGCTTTTACCATAGGGACGATGCCACCATAAAGGGGATGCAAACACACAAGAGTGGGGGTCATTCCTTACGTCAGTCGCAGGTGTTGTGAGGTGCTCTCTTGTTGTAGTGTCGAGTTAAGGGGTCAGTTACCCGAATGGTAACCAATATGCCTTAATAGCAGTAAAAGTAATGATAGGAACTTTGACATCTTGGGGTCTAGGGTAGTGCGGTGGTGGCTTGTATCTTCAGTGATAGTCCGACTACAACTCCCAGAATGCACTTCACTATTTACTTTTGGGTGGTCTCTCAGAGGGCCCAATGGCCAGAGATTCTTTTGATGCAGAGCGCATTTTACTTGCCGTTTTGCAGGGGACTGGTCCCATCCATTTAGTGGAGTCTGAGGGTGCTTCAGGCTATTTTCAGGGGCCTCTCTGCCAGGGAATGCTGAGTTTTGGCCAAAGACAAATGTTGATCGAACAGTTCCATGCAGTGTTGCCACAGGTCTAGGGTATCAGTCCCTTTGTTTGTGCAAGCCTTGTTGTCAGTGAAATGGACTTCTTGGTGTCTTTCTTTGAAGTAAGTTGTTCACAAATGAGGCTCTGGTGCCAGGGAGATCCCTTAAATCCTGAATTTAGGGGAGTTAGGGGTGTGGGAGCTAGTAGCCAATGGGCAGCTAGTCCCTTACAGCTAATCCGCCCATGAGGTGACCACATCCGGTGGTGTAGGTCACCTTTTCTACCCAAGCCCACATTTTATGCCCTCCTAAAGATTACAGAAATCAGGTTTAGGTGTACAGATCAGGCTGCTCACCCTATCATATCAGAGGTGGTGAAGCCTTTAAAGCACACTGCTCTGATTTGTCATTTCACTAGCCCACTTGGGAGTGGGAGGTGTGACCTTCTTCCTGCCCAATCCCTTGTTCTGACTCCTGGGAGTGCTCACACTGCCTGGCAGGAGGTCAGAAACATTTCTTAGCAGCAGCTGGGGTGGGGAAACCCAGGCCTGCCAGCCAAAGCACATACGCTAGGGTAACCAGATGGGCAACCACTAGGTAGGCAACTGGGTGCATGTCAGGCTTCCCTTGGCACCAGATTCATGTCAGGAGAAAGAAGGCATGTTGTTTGACACCAAACTCAACATATGTTGGTGGTACCATAATGGAGCTAGCAACCAGGGTGTGCCTGGGAGAAAGTCCCATGTTATCCTGTAGATCGCATATCACTTAAAGTGTACATTAATGGTAAAGGTACTTAATTGACATATAAACTTGCACTTACATGGTTACACTTTTAATGTACTGCACACTTCCTCCTGGGCAAAAGAGACCTTCACTAGGGTTGACTGACAAATACATAAGAGCAGTGCTGTGAACCTGTCACACATGGTGAGGACACAAAGTCGAAATGGAGAAGAGAACCCATTTCCTGCAGTATGTAATGACAAGCCTGCTGTCATCTGTTTACCTGGGTCACTCAGGATGGCACAACCAGTGCCCCTTTACCATCCATGCCTTGGGGGTATTAGGACAAAATATCGAAAATAAATATTATCGTGGTGCACAAATATCTTGTGCAAAAATATTGTTGACAAGAATAAGGCAAGTAATATCGATGTTAAAAATGTCTCTGTTGTTAATGTCACTTAAAAACCTTGTTGTTAATAATATTGTTTTTAATGATTTTTATGTACTTTATTATATATTTTAATTCTATATGCTATAAATTGTTTCCATAATTATTGTTGATGTTTTTTAATATAGTTTGTAAACTTTTAGCTGTCATTAAATATAAGTTTATCGTTTTTTAGTCATTTTTAATGCCATAGCAGGTTTTGGGGTTTATAGTGGTACAGGGTGGTAAGTAAATTATTAGAATTAATTAATAATTTATTTTAAAATATTATTAATGATTAAATTGATAATTAATTATGCTAATTGTGATTTGTTTTTTAACTAAGTAATTAAGTTAAGCTTTAGGAGCGGGTTGTGGGGTAATTTATTTAATTTTTTGGTTTCTATTTTTGGTGCGGTTTGTGGATTTTGTAGGGGTAAAGTGTGTGAAGGAAATGTTTTATAATAATTAATAATTAATGTTAATTATTCATATTTATTTAATTGATAAGGAATTATGTACATTTGTTTAATTAAGATATTTTTTAAGTTATATATCAGGTGTGGGTTGTAATTTATTATTAGTTAATTATTATCAATTGTTTAATTGATTATTAATTATGTTAATTGTGTAATTGAGATTTCTTTTATTTATATATCAGGTGCAGGATGTTGGGTTTGTAGGGATAAAAGGTGGGAAGTTAATTAATTACAATTGTTTTATTCTTAGTTAATTATTATTAATTGTTTAATTGATAATTATGTAAAATGAACAATTACTATTAATATTAAGATATATTTTAGGTGTGTGTTGTTTACAGGGCCGGACTGGCCATAGCGGGCACCGGGCATTTCCCCGGTAGGCCGGGTCGGCAATATCGGCCCCCTGTAACAAAATCGGCTGAAACCGGCCCTCGCAAACTGCTCGGCTACACTCCCCCTCACCCCAGGGGAGGCCGGCTGAGCAGTTTGCCAGGGCCGGTTTCTGTTCCCAGTCCGGCCCTGGTTGTTTAGCTTGTAGAGGTATAGGGTAGGACGTTATTTAAGTAATAATAAATGTAATAATAGTTATTTATTCATTAAAAATTGTGTTATTTATTATGTTATGTGTTAATTGTGTTATGCTTTTTAATTGTAAATAACATTATATTTGTTGGCTGTTATGATTGTGAGAATATAGTGTGGTATTTTAATTATATTAATATTATTTGTTTTAATAAAAAATATTTATTAAACATTGTAATAAATATTTAATTTTGTTCTTTACATTTACATATTATTTTGTATTTAAACATTTATATTTCTTGAAATTTAATATAGTTTTGTAAAAAAAAAATTGTTGAAGTGAACTTCTCTCTCTACTGTTGCACGGCGTGGATTGGGAATAGTTAATTTTACCCCTTTGCAATCCAACGCTTTCCCTAGTGTTGCACAGACTGGAGTGGGAATAGTATATTTTACCCCTCCTTTGTCCAACCCTTTCCCTACTGTTGCATGGACTGGAATGGGAAAAGTAAATTGTACCTCTCTGCAATCCAACAGTTACTTTCCCTACTGTTGCACTGACTGGAGTGGGAATATTAAATTATGCACCTCCTCAGTCCAACTCTTTCCCAACTGTTGCAAAGACTGGAGTGGGATTAATTTGTTTTACCCCTCCAGAGTCCAACGCTTTCCCCACTATTGCACAGATTAGAGTGGCACTAGTATATGTATTATTTCTATAATTTTATACTTTTGTTTATATTGTTTAAATTCATATTATTATGATGTTTCTGCATATTTAACATTATATCATTTTAATTTAGTATTGTTTGTAATATGTAATTTTTATATTGTTTACTATTTTATGTCTAATTACATTGGCATGGTTTCTTATTTTTTTAGTTCATTTGTTACAGTTTTTAATTTATTGTGTGTATATATATATCTATCTATCTATATATATATATATATATATATATATATATATATAATTATCTACTGGCGGTCGCCAGTAGATAGTTATAGTTAGGACCTATTTTCCATAGGAAATCCGCGACATTCTATTTGAAATAACTCTCTTGCCGGTTGACGAATCTTCGCGAAATTTTCAAACTTTATGGCCCGCTCCGGTCCGCTCTTACCCTGAAAGTCTCGGGGTGATTCATCAAGCGGGGACCGAGAAAAAGGGGGTCCCAAAACGTGTTTTCCCCATTCATTTTCCCATAGGAAACTTTAGACACGGCTACAGCCCGAACTGCTGAACGGAATTACACCAAATTTGGCAAAGAGGTAGTTCTTGGTTCAGAAAGAACCCTTTTTGTTAAATGGTGTAAATCCGTTCAGTAGTTGCGGAGAAATTTAAAAAAAAAGAGTCAAAAAATCAATTTCCCATAGGAAATTTTATGCAAGGCTACAGCCCGAACTGCTGAACGGAATTACACCAAATTTGGCAAAGAGGTAGTTCTTGGTTCAGAAAGAACCCTTTTGTTAAATGGTGTAAATCCGTTCAGTAGTTGCTGAGAAAATCAAAAGTAAAAACACATATATATCTGGGCGGAGCCTAACCACACATGTCATCGTGAGATCTGATTGGCTGTCAGCACTTCATCCTGGAATTGCTGGCAGCCATCTTGAGACCAATATACATGATAGTACACCATTGAAATGCCTTGTAGTGAATCAAAGATTTTGAGGGTTACCAAAAGGAGAACTATTAAGGGTGATAACAGACTTTAGTTACATTAGAATTCATTTGTTGATGGTACCATACTAATTTCAGGAATTGTGGTGTGTTCTAAGGTGATTTTACCCTGTGAAAAACCTTCTGCTGGGATATCATGAATCATGTTTGAGAGAAAACTATTTTCACATGCTTGTCCCATACAGTTTTGGAAGGTGCTCCAGAAGCTAAAATGAGAGCATATTTTCTGTAAATTCACATTATCTTTCTCAGTCATGTGAGAATGAAGTCTGACATTCTCAGTAAAACATGTACATCCAACAAGGGCAGAGACTGTCAGTTGATTCCTTTGTGTTCTACTGCAGCTTCCCAGAGTGTTCTAAAGAACAACTAGAGTGCTAACAGCCTTACTTATGACAAAAGTATGGCACACCTGAAGCCATCTTGATTGGAATAAACTGGTAACACTTAAAACATTTAATTTAAAAAGGAACAAAATGATGGGGTTCATTTTGTCATAGAAATTATGGTTAGTGCTATAGAAAGAAAAATTAGGACATGTTTCAAGTGATATCTCAAATATCTTCCTGTTATATTTCAACAGGAGCAGCCTGTCAGTTGATGCCTTTGTGTTCTACTGCAGCTTCCCAGAGTGTTCTAAAGAACAACTAGAGTGCTAACAGCCTTACTTATGACAAAAGTATGGCACACCTGAAGCCATCTTGATTGGAATAGACTGGTAACACTTAAAACATTTAATTTAAAAAGGAACAAAATGATGGGGTTAATTTTGTCATAGAAATTATGGTTAGTGCTGTAGAAAGAAAAATTAGGACATATTTCAAGTGTGATCTCAAATATCTTCCTGTTATATTTCAACAGGAGCAGCCTGCCAGTTGATGCCTTTGTGTTCTACTGCAGCTTCCCAGAGTGTTCTAAAGAACAACTAGAGCGCTAACAGCCTTACTTATGACAAAAGTATGGCACACCGGAAGCCATCTTGATTGGAATAAACCGTTAATACTTAAAACATTTAATTTAAAAAGGAACAAAATGAGGGGTTCTTTTTTAAATAGAAATTATGGTTAGTGCTGCAGAAAGAAAAATGAGGGCATGTTTTAAGTGAGATCTCAAATCTTCTTCTATTTCATTAGAAAATTCTGACATGCAGACTGAAACAATCACTTTCAATACCAGCAGCAGACTTCCAGTTAACTCCCTGGTGAGCAGTAGCTTTAGTACAGTGATCTAATGAGCAACTAGAGTGCTAACATTCTGAATTTATGGCAAATGTGAGACACATCTGAATGCCTTCTTGATGGAATCAAAGTAAAAAACTGAAAGCATTTCCTACTGAGGAGACTGCAGTAAATGAGGAAATTAGGAAACTTCATAACAAAGAAGTCTTCCAAGATGGCCACCAGAGAAAAAAGAGCCCAAATGTAGCACAAATATTACCCAGATGTAGCCCACATATAGCCCAATGACAAAAGTGTGCAAAACACTTTTTATTTTTAGTTTTTTTGCAGTTTTATGTAGTGCAGACTGGTCAGGTATTGGAGCGTTGCATCTTAAAACATGACCCCCTACACTACAAAAACACTACTGCACTACTCTAAACCCTAAAACACTACCCCAGCACGACTCCCTACACTACACAAGCACCACTGCACTATCCTAAACCCTAAAACACTACCCTCAGCATGACCCCCTACACTACACAAACACCACTGCACTACCCTAAACCCTAAAACACTACTCCAGCACGATCCCCTACACTACCCAAACACCACTGCACTAACCTAAATCCTAAAACAATACCCCCAGCACGACCCCCTACACTACCCAAACACCACTGTACTACCCTAAAACATGACCCCCTACACTACACAAACACCACTGCACTACCCTAAACCCTAAACCACTACCCCCAGCACGACCCCCTACACTACACAAGCACCACTGCACTACCCTAAACCCTAAAACACTACCCCAGAACGACCCCTACACTGCCCGAACACCACTGCACTGCCCTAAACCTTGAAACACCAGCCCCTGCACGACCCCCTACACTGTTCGAACACCACTGCACTGCCCTAAACTCTGAAACACCACCCCCAGCACGACCCCCTACACTGCCCGAACACCACTGCACTGCCCTAAACCCTGAAACACCACCCCTTCACGACCCCCTACACTGCCCGAACACCACTGCACTGCCCTAAACCCTGAAACACCACCCCCAGCACGGCCCCCTACACTGCCCAAACTCCACTGCACTGCCCTAAACCCTGAAACACTATCCCCAGCAAGACCCCCTACACTGCCCAAACACCACTCCACTGCCCTAAACCCTGAAACATCACCCCCAGCAAGACCCCCTACACTGCCCGAACACCACTGCCCTAAACCCTGAAACACCACCCCCAGCACGACCCCCTACACTGCCCGAACACCACTGCACTGCCCTAAACCTTGAAACACCACCCCCAGCACGACCCCCTACACTGCACGAACACCACTGCTCTGCCCAAAACCCTGAAACACCAGCCCCAGCACGACCCCCTACACTGCCCGAACACCACTGCACTGCCCTAAACCCTGAAACACCAGCCCCAGCACGACCCCTACACTGCCCGAACACCACTACACTACCCTAAACCCAGAAACACCACCCCCAGCACGACCCCCTACACTGCCTGAGCACCACTGCACTGCCATAAACCCTGAAACACCAGCCCCAGCATGACCCCCTACACTGCCCGAACACCACTGCACTGCCCTAAACCCTGAAACACCAGCCCCAGCACGACCACCTACACTGCACAAACACCACTGCACTGCCCTAAACCCTGAAACACCAGCCCCAGCATGACCCCCTACACTGCCCGAACACCACTGCACTGCCCTAAACCGTGAAACACCAGCCCCAGCACGACCCCCTACACTGCCAGAACACCATTGCACTGCCCTAAACCGTGAAACACCAGCCCCAGCACAACCCCTACACTGCCCGAACACTACTGCACTGCCCTAAACCCTGAAACACCACCCCGTGCACGACCCCTACACTGCCCGAACACCACTGCACTGCCCTAAACCCTGAAACACCACCCCCAGCACGACACCCTACACTGCCCGAACACCACTGCACTGCCCTAAACCCTGAAACACCATTCCCACTGCACAACCCCCTACACTGCCCGAACACTACTGCACTGCCCTAAACCCTGAAACACCATCCCCAGCACGACCCCCTACACTGCACGAACACCCCTGCACTGCCCTAAACCCTGAAACACTACCCCCAGCAAGACCCCCTACACTGCCCGAACACCACTGCACTGCCCTAAACCCTGAAACATCACCCCCAGCAAGACCCCCTACACTGCCCGAACACCACTGCCCTAAACCCTGAAACACCACCCCCAGCACGACCCCCTACACTGCCCGAACACCACTGCACTGCCCTAAACCCTGAAACACCACCCCCAGCACGACCCCCTACACTGCACGAACACCACTGCTCTGCCCAAAACCCTGAAACACCAGCCCCAGCACGACCCCCTACACTGCCCGAACACCACTGCACTGCCCTAAACCCTGAAACACCACCCCCAGCACGACCCCCTACACTGCTGAACACCACTGCACTGCCCTAAACCCTGAAACACCACCCCTTCACGACCCCCTACACTGCCCGAACACCACTGCACTGCCCTAAACTCTGAAACACCACCCCCAGCACGGCCCCCTACACTGCCCAAACACCACTGCACTGCCCTAAACCCTGAAACCCTATCCCCAGCAAGACCCCCTACACTGCCCAAACACCACTCCACTGCCCTAAACCCTGAAACATCACCCCCAGCAAGACCCCCTACACTGCCCGAACACCACTGCCCTAAACCCTGAAACACCACCCCCAGCACAAACCCCTACACTGCCCGAACACCACTGCACTGCCCTAAACCCTGAAACACCACCCCCAGCACGACACCCTACACTGCCCAAACACCACTGCTCTGCCCAAAACCCTGAAACACAAGCCCCAGCACGACCCCCTACACTGCCCGAACACCACTGCACTGCCCTAAACCCTGAAACACCAGCCCCAGCACGACCACCTACACTGCACGAACACCACTGCACTGCCCTAAACCCTGAAACACCAGCCCCAGCATGACCCCCTACACTGCCCGAACACCACTGCACTGCCCTAAACCGTGAAACACCAGCCCCAGCACGACCCCCTACACTGCCCGAACACCACTGCACTGCCCTAAACCCTGAAACACCACCCCCAGCATGACACCCTACACTGCCCGAACACCACTGCACTGCCCTAAACCCTGAAACACCATTCCCACTGCACAACCCCCTACACTGCCCGAACACTACTGCACTGCCCTAAACCCTGAAACACCATCCCCAGCACGACCCCCTACACTGCACGAACACCCCTGCACTGCCCTAAACCCTGAAACACTACCCCCAGCAAGACCCCCTACACTGCCCGAACACCACTGCACTGCCCTAAACCCTGAAACATCACCCCCAGCAAGACCCCCTACACTGCCCGAACACCACTGCCCTAAACCCTGAAACACCACCCCCAGCACGACCCCCTACACTGCCCGAACACCACTGCACTGCCCTAAACCCTGAAACACCACCCCCAGCACGACCCCCTACACTGCACGAACACCACTGCTCTGCCCAAAACCCTGAAACACCAGCCCCAGCACGACCCCCTACACTGCCCGAACACCACTGCACTGCCCTAAACCCTGAAACACCACCCCCAGCACGACCCCCTACACTGCCGAACACCACTGCACTGCCCTAAACCCTGAAACACCACCCCCTTCACGACCCCCTACACTGCCCGAACACCACTGCACTGCCCTAAACTCTGAAACACCACCCCCAGCACGGCCCCCTACACTGCCCAAACACCACTGCACTGCCCTAAACCCTGAAACACTATCCCCAGCAAGACCCCCTACACTGCCCAAATACCACTCCACTGCCGTAAACCCTGAAACATCACCCCCAGCAAGACCCCCTACACTGCCCGAACACCACTGCCCTAAACCCTGAAACACCACCCCCAGCACAAACCCCTACACTGCCCGAACACCACTGCACTGCCCTAAACCCTGAAACACCACCCCCAGCACGACACCCTACACTGCCCAAACAACACTGCTCTGCCCAAAACCCTGAAACACAAGCCCCAGCACGACCCCCTACACTGCCCGAACACCACTGCACTGCCCTAAACCCTGAAACACCAGCCCCAGCACGACCACCTACACTGCACGAACACCACTGCACTGCCCTAAACCCTGAAACACCAGCCCCAGCATGACCCCCTACACTGCCCGAACACCACTGCACTGCCCTAAACCGTGAAACACTAGCCCCAGCACGACCCCCTACACTGCCAGAACACCATTGCACTGCCCTAAACCCTGAAACACCAGCCCCAGCACAACCCCCTACACTGCCCGAACACCACTGCACTGCCCTAAACCCTGAAACACCACCCCGTGCACGACACCCTACACTGCCCGAACACCACTGCACTGCCCTAAACCCTGAAACACCACCCCCAGCACGACACCCTACACTGCCCGAACACCACTGCACTGCCCTAAACCCTGAAACATCACCCCCAGCAAGACCCCCTACACTGCCCGAACACCACTGCCCTAAACCCTGAAACACCACCCCCAGCAAGACCCCCTACACTGCCCGAACATCACTGCACTGCCCTAAACCCTGAAACACCAGCCCCAGCACGACACCCTACATTGCCCGAACACCACTGCACTGCCCTAAACCCTGAAACAACACCCCCTGCATGACCCACTACACTGCCCGAACACCACTGCACTGCCCTAAACCCTGAAACACCATTCCCCCTGCACGACCCCCTACTCTGCCCGAACACTACTGCACTGGCCTAAACCCTGAAACACCATCCCCAGCACGACCCCCTACACTGCACGAACACCCCTGCACTGCCCTAAACCCTGAAACACTACCCCCAGCAAGACCCCCTACACTGCCCGAACACCACTGCACTGCCCTAAACCCTGAAATATCACCCCCAGCAAGACCCCCTACACTGCCCGAACACCACTGCCCTAAACCCTGAAACACCACCCCCAGCAAGACCCCTTACACTGCCCGAACACCACTGCACTGCCCTAAACCCTGAAACACCAGCCCCAGCACGACCCCCTACATTGCCCGAACACCACTGCACTGCCCTAAACCCTGAAACACCACCCCCTGCATGACCCCCTACACTGCCCGAACACTACTGCACTGCCCTAAACCCTGAAACACCGCACCCAGCATGACCCCCTACACTGCACGAACACTACTGCACTGCCCTAAACCTTGAAACACCAGCCCCAGCAAGACCCCCTACACTGCCCGAACACCACTGCACTGCCCTAAACCCTGAAACATCACCCCCAGCAAGACCCCCTACACTGCCCGAACACCACTGCCCTAAACCCTGAAACACCGCCCCCAGCAAGACCCCCTACACTGCCCGAACAACACTGCAGTGCCCTAAACCCTAAAACACCACCCCCAGCACGACCCCCTACACTGCCCGAACACCACTGCACTGCCCTAAACCCTGAAACACCACCCCCAGCACGACCCCCTACACTGCCCGAACACCACTGCACTGCCCTAAACCCTGAAACACCACCCCCAGCACAACCGCCTACACTGCCTGAAAACCACTGCACTGCCCTAAACCCTGAAACACCAGCCACAGCACGACCCCCTACACTGCCCGAACACCACTGCACTGCCCTAAACCCTCAAACACCAGCCCCAGCACGACCCCCTACACTGCCCGAACACCACTGCACTACCCTAAACCCTGAAACACCAGCCCCAGCAAGACCCCCTACACTGCCCGAACACCACTGCACTGCCCTAAACCCTGAAACACCAGCCCCAGCAAGACCCCTACACTGCCCGAACACCACTGCACTGCCCTAAACCCTGAAACACCACCCCCAGCAAGACTCCCTACACTGCCCGAACACCACTGCGCTGCCCTAAACGCTGAAACATCAGCCCCAGCAAGACCCCCTACACTGCGCGAACACCATTGCACTGCCCTAAACCCTGAAACACCACCCCCAGCAAGACCCCCTACACTGCCCGAACACCACTGCACTAAACCCAGAAACACCAGCCCCAGCAAGACCACCTACACTGCCCGAACACCATTGCACTGCCCAAAACCCTGAAACACCACCCCCAGCACGACACCCTACACTGCCCGAACACCACTGCACTGCCCTAAACCCTGAAACACCACCCCCAACACGACCCCTACACTGCCCGAACACCACTGCACTGCCCTAAACCCTGAAACACCACCCCCCTGCACGACCCCCTACACTGCCCGAACACCACTGCACTGCCCTAAATCCTAAAACTCTACCCCCAGCATGACCCCCTACACTGCCCGAACACCACTGCACTGCCCTAAACCCTGACTCACCACCCCCTGCACGACCCCCTACACTGCCCGAACACCACTACACTGCCCTAAACCCAGAAACACCACCCCCAGCATGACCCCCTACACTGCCCAAACACCACTGCACTGCCCTAAACCCTGAAACACCACCCCCAGCACGACCGCCTACACTGCCCGAACACCACTGCACTGCCCTAAAACCTGAAACACCAGCCCCTGCACGACCCCATACACTGCCCGAACACCACTGCACTGCCCTAAACCCTGAAACACCACCCCCAGCACGACCCCCTACACGGCCTGAACACCACGGCACTGCCCGAAAGCCTGAAACACCACCTCCAACACAACCCCCTACACTGCCTGAACACCATTGCTCTGCCCTAAACCCTAAAACACTCCCCCCAGCATGACCCCCTACACTGCCCAAACACCACTGCACTGCCCTAAACCCTGAAACACCACCCCAGCAAGACCCCCTACACTGCCCGAATACCACTGCACTGCCCTAAAGCCTGAAACACCACCTCCAACACAACCCCCTACACTGCCTGAACACCATTGCTCTGCCCTAAACCCTGAAACACTGCCCCCAGCAAGACCCCCTACACTGCCCGAACACCACTGCACTGCCCTAAACCCTGAAACATCACCCCCAGCAAGACCCCCTACACTGCCCGAACACCACTGCCCTAAACCCTGAAACACCACCCCCAGCACGACCCCCTACACTGCTCGAACACCACTGCACTGCCCTAAACCCTGAAACACCACCCCCAGCACGACCCCCTACACTGCCCGAACAGCACTGCTCTGCCCAAAACACTGAAACACCAGCCCCAGCATGACCCCCTACACTGCCCGAACACCACTGCACTGCCCTAAACCCTGAAACACCAGCCCCAGCACGAACCCCTACACTGCCCGAACACCACTGCACTACCCTAAACCCAGAAACACCACCCCCAGCACGACCCCCTACACTGCCCGAGCACCACTGCCTGCACTGCCCTAAACCCTGAAACACCAGCCCCAGCACGACCCCCTACACTGCCTGAACACTACTGCACTGACCTAAACCATGAAACACCATCCCCAGCACGACCCCCTACACTGCACGAACACCACTGCACTGCCCTAAACCCTGAAAAACTACCCCCAGCAAGACCCCCTACACTGCCCGAACACCACTGCACTGCCCTAAACCCTAAAACACCAGCCCCAGCACGACCCCCTACACTGCCTGAACACCACTGCACTGCCCTAAACCCTGAAACACCAGCACCAGCATGACCCCCTACACTGCCCGAACACCACTGCACTACCCTAAACCCATAAACACCACCCCCAGCACGACCCCCTACACTGCCTGAGCACCACTGCACTGCCCTAAACCCTGAAACACCAGCCCCAGCACAACCCCCTACACTGCCCGAACACCACTGCACTGCCCTAAACCCTGAAACACCACCCCGTGCACGACCCCTACACTGCCCGAACACCACTGCACTGCCCTAAACCCTGAAACACCACCCCCAGCACGACACCCTACACTGCCCGAACACCACTGCACTGCCCTAAACCCTGAAACATCACCCCCAGCAAGACACCCTACACTGCCCGAACACCACTGCCCTAAACCCTGAAACACCACCCCCAGCAAGACCCCCTACACTGCCCGAACACCACTGCACTGCCCTAAACCCTGAAACACCAGCCCCAGCACGACCCCCTACATTGCCCGAACACCACTGCACTGCCCTAAACCCTGAAACACCACCCCCTGCATGACCCACTACACTGCCCGAACACCTCTGCACTGCCCTAAACCCTGAAACACCATTCCCCCTGCACGACCCCCTACTCTGCCCGAACACTACTGCACTGGCCTAAACCCTGAAACACCATCCCCAGCACGACCCCCTACACTGCACGAACACCCCTGCACTGCCCTAAACCCTGAAACACTACCCCCAGCAAGACCCCCTACACTGCCCGAACACCACTGCACTGCCCTAAACCCTGAAACATCACCCCCAGCAAGACCCCCTACACTGCCCGAACACCACTGCCCTAAACCCTGAAACACCACCCCCAGCAAGACCCCCTACACTGCCCGAACACCACTGCACTGCCCTAAACCCTGAAACACCAGCCCCAGCACGACCCCCTACATTGCCCGAACACCACTGCACTGCCCTAAACCCTGAAACACCACCCCCTGCATGACCCACTACACTGCCCGAACACCACTGCACTGCCCTAAACCCTGAAACACCACCCCCAGCATGACCCCCTACACTGCCCGAACACCATTGCACTGCCCTAAACCCTGAAACACCACCCCCTGCATGACCCCCTACACTGCCCGAACACTACTGCACTGCCCTAAACCCTGAAACACCGCCCCCAGCATGACCCCCTACACTGCACGAACACTACTGCACTGCCCTAAACCTTGAAACACCAGCCCCAGCAAGACCCCCTACACTGCCCGAACACCACTGCACTGCCCTAAACCCTGAAACATCACCCCCAGCAAGACCCCCTACACTGCCCGAACACCACTGCCCTAAACCCTGAAACACCACCCCCAGCAAGACCCCCTACACTGCCCGAACAACACTGCAGTGCCCTAAACCCTAAAACACCACCCCCAGCACGACCCCCTACACTGCCCGAACACCACTGCACTGCCCTAAACCCTGAAACACCACCCCCAGCACGACCCCCTACACTGCCCGAACACCACTGCACTGCCCTAAACCCTGAAACACCACCCCCAGCACAACCGCCTACACTGCCTGAAAACCACTGCACTGCCCTAAACCCTGAAACACCAGCCCCAGTACGACACCCTACACTGCCCGAACACCACTGCACTGCCCTAAACCCTCAAACACCAGCCCCAGCACGACCCCCTACACTGCCCGAACACCACTGCACTACCCTAAACCCTGAAACACCACCCCCCTGCACGACCCCCTATACTGCCCGAACACCACTGCACTGCCCTAAACCCTAAAATTCTACCCCCAGCATGACCCCCTACACTGCCCGAACACCACTGCACTGCCCAAAACCCTGACTCACCACCCCCTGCACGACCCCCTACACTGCCCGAACACCACTACACTGCCCTAAACCCAGAAACACCACCCCCAGCACGACCCCCTACACTGCCCGAACACCACTGCACTGCCCTAAACCCTGAAACACCACCCCCAGCACGACCCCCTACACTGCCCGAACACCACTGCACTGCCCTAAACCCTGAAACACCAGCCCCTGCACGACCCCCTACACTGCCCGAACACCATTGCACTGCCCTAAACCATGAAACACCACTGCCAGCACGACCCCCTACACTGCCCAAACACCACTGCACTGCCCTAAACCCTGAAACACCACCCCCAGCACGACCCCCTACACTGCCCGAACACCACTGCACTGCCCTAAACCCTGAAACACCAGCCCCTGCACGACCCCCCACACTGCCCGAACACCATTGCACTGCCCTAAACCATGAAACATCACCGCCAGCACGACCCCCTACACTGCCTGAACACCACTGCCCTAAACCCTGAAACACCACCCCCAGCAAGACCACCTACACTGCCCGAATACCACTGCACTGCCCTAAAGCCTGAAACACCACCTCCCACACAACCCCCTACACTGCCTGAACACCATTGCTCTGCCCTAAACCCTGAAACACTGCCCCCAGCAAGACCCCTACACTGCCCGAACACCACTGCACTGCCCTAAACCCTGAAACATCACCCCCAGCAAGACCCCCTACACTGCCCGAACACCACTGCCCTAAACCCTGAAACACCACCCCCAGCACGACCCCCTACACTACTCGAACACCACTGCACTGCCCTAAACCCTGAAATACCACCCCCAGCACGACTCCCTACACTGCCCGAACACCACTGCTCTGCCCAAAACACTGAAACACCAGCCCCAGCATGACCCCCTACACTGCCCGAACACCACTGCACTGCCCTAAACCCTAAAACACCAGCCCCAGCACGAACCCCTACACTGCCCGAACACAACTGCACTACCCTAAACCCAGAAACACCACCCCCAGCACGACCCCCTACACTGCCCGAGCACCACTGCCTGCACTGCCCTAAACCCTGAAACACCAGCCCCAGCACGACCCCCTACACTGCCTGAACACTACTGCACTGCCCTAAACCCTGAAACATCACCCCCAGCAAGACCCCCTACACTGCCCGAACACCACTGCCCTAAACCCTGAAACACCACCCCCAGCAAGACCCCCTACACAGCCCGAACACCACTGCACTGCCCTAAACCCTGAAATACCAGCCCCAGCACGACCCCCTACACTGCCCGAACACCACTGCACTGCCCTAAACCCTGAAACACCACCCCGTGCATGACCCCCTACACTGCCCGAACACCACTGCACTGCCCTAAACCCTGAAACACCAGCCCCAGCACGACCCCCTACACTGCCCGATCACCACTACACTGCCCTAAACCCTGAAACACAACCCCCAGCACGACCCCCTACACTACCCGAACACCACTGCACTACCCTAAACCCTAAAATACTCCCCCAGCACGACCCCCTACACTACCCGAACACAACTGCACTGCCCTAAACCCTCAAACACTCCCCCAGCACGACCCCCTACACTACCCGAACACCACTGCACTGCCCTAAACCCTAAAACACTCCCCCAGCACGACCCCCTACAGTGCCCGAACACCACTGCACTGCCCTAAACCCTAAAACACTCCCCCAGCATGACCCCCTACACTACCCAAACACCACTGCACTGCCCTAAACCCTAAAACACTCCCCCAGCATGACCCCCTGCACGACCCAAACACCACTGCACTGCCCTAAACCCTGAAACACCACCCCCAGCAAGACCCCCTACACTGCCCGAACACCACTGCACTGCCCTAAACCCTGAAATACCACCCCCAGCACGACCCCCTACACTGCCCAAACACCACTGCACTACCCTAAACCCTAAAACACCGACCTCCTACACTACACAAAGACCACTGCACTACCCTAAACCCTAAAACACTACCCCCAGCACGACCCCCTACACTACACAAACACCACTGCACTACCCTAAACCCTAAAACACTACCCCCTACACTACACAAACACCACTGCACTACCCTAAACCCTAAAACAATACCCCCACCACGAACCCCTACACTACCCAAACACCACTGCACTACCCTAAACCCTAAAACACTACCCCCAGCAGTACCCCCTACACTACCCAAACACCATTGCACTACCCTAAACCCTAAAACACTACCCCCAGCAGTACCCCCTACACTACCCAAACACCACTGCACTACCCTAAACCCTAAACCACTACCCCCAGCACGACCCCCTACACTACCCAAACACCACTGCACTACCCTAAACCCTAAAACACTACCCCCAGCACGACCCCTACACTACCCAAACACCACTGTAATACCCTAAACCCTAAAACACTCCCCCAGCACGACTCCCTATACTATCCAAACACCACTGCACTACCCCAAACCCTAAATCTACCCCCAGCATGACCCCCTACACTACACAAACACCACTGCACTACCCTAAACCCTAAAACACTACCCCCAGCACGACCCCCTTCACTACCTAAACACAACTACACAATTTGTTACAGGCGTTGCAACGCAGGCCTGTGGTGCTTACTGGAAGTACTTGGTGGGCTAGTTGGGCCCCAGGGACCCTCAGGATTCAAGGTAACCTAATCCCCCAACTTAAAACACGCCACGGGGCGCGTTTGCACAATGGTGAAGGGAGGGGGCGGGGCCTCAGGTGACATGTGCGCAAACACGCCCCTTGAATCCTGAGGGACCCTGGGGGCCAACTAGCCCAACAGGTACCTTCAGTAAGCACAACAGAGTTGTGTTGCAGAGAGGTGAAAAAGGTGCGTGGCCTCGGAACGCCTCTCTGCAACTCAGCTCTGTGGTCCTAACTGTAGGTACCTGGGGGCTAGTTGGGCCCCAGGAACCCTCAGGATTCAAGGGGACTTAATCCCGCAACTTAAAACGCGCCATGGGGCGCGTTTGCACACGCGTTTTAAGAGGTAGTTTTAATCCCCCTGCCCTATTATGTACTAGGGACTTACAGAGGAGGTCATGCTAATCACAGGGGTACCCCAACGCATAGTGTTCCCTAGTGTATGTAGGTGTTTTCACTGTATTCTAAGTGTCTTTTAGCATAGCACTGACTCTGGTTAGTCAGAGTCAGTTACCACCAGTACCTGTCTGAAAAAGTTGTGGGCACAGGATGATTTTGCAACATGGCCTCTTTCTGCTCCTCTGTTGGTTCTTTCTGCACATCTTTTGCTTCTTTCTGCGCGTTTTTTTCTTCTTTCTTCACATGTCCTACCTCTGTAGGCATAGTTAGAAACTAGCATTTAAAAAACCTTTGAAATTCACTTAAAAATCATAGGTTTCAGGCACGTTATAGTTAGAAATTAGCATTTAAAAAACCTTTGAAATTCACTGAAAAAACCATAGGTTTCAGACACGTTATAGTTAGAAATTAGCATTTAAAAAACCTTTGAAATTCACTGAAAAAACCATAGGTTTTAGGGACAGTTATAGTTAGTTGGACATTTCACTCGTACAAAACCATAGAAATTCCCCCGTTATAGTTAGTTCAGCTAACTATAACTCGCGCCCCGCAATGCACTGCTGATGACGTCACATATTACATCACTCATGACATGGTCAGTGACATCACTGATGACATCTCAAATGACATCACTGATGACATCATCCATGTGATAATTTCATGCATCTTCTCACACCCTAATATAGCATTTGATACACCCACTCTAAATTACAGACTGCCATTCTCAAAACCATACACACTCCAATACCAATAACTACATACCCACTCACTGATTCTTAGGTCTACACACACACATCTACTCACTCACCCGTACAGTCACTCATACTTACAGTCACTCAGTACAGGACTATCATATGCACTCATACACCTATATAAACACTCACACACCGCCACTCATCCATAGAGGTACTCACACACCTAGTCAGTCATGCAAAAAATTAATCACACACCCATTTACTCACCTATACAGTTATACACACACCAGCTCACTTACTCATACAAATACTAGCACATTCTTACGCTCTTATACAATAACTGATACAAGCACACATGCATCCATACAGCCACTCTCACAATCACACACTCTCACTTAGAGAGGCAACGTGGTTCACCTGTGAGGAGGAGGAGTCTGCCTGCGGTCTGCAGTCCGAGCAAGCGAGCGAGCGAGTGGAGTAAAGCAAGCAACGCCGGCGTGAAGTTGTGACCGGAGCCGGTGGCTGGAGCCGGGGCTGGGGTCGAGGCGGGTTGAGCGAGTATAGCGAGTGGAGCTGGTGTGGCGGCTCCCGCTCTCCCGGCTCTTGCTTTTCCTTTGCATCCGGCCGAGGTAAACACCAATTTTACCGGAAGGAGCGGAGTGGAGTTGTGAGAGGTGCCGGAGCTAGATCATCGGGTTGAGCAGGTAATGCGAGACGCTCCCCCTGCCCCCCTCGCACTCATTTCGGTGGATCTGTGCCACTGTACTGTACCTCGGCAAGAGTGGCTTGCTCGTCATAGTAGCCAGTCTCAAAGGCTCTAAAAGCTGCCGGAAAATATTGTAACATTGCACCATACAGCGCCAATTGGCATTACCGGTCATCAGTGAGCGGTGGTGGCTTAGCAACGAGTGCGGTCACCGGTAGTTGGTGGCCGTGAAGTGCGTGACTCCGGTAGACCGCGGAGGCGACCCGACCAGGTTTAGGTGCAGCCTGCGGCCCGACGCAGTCTTTTGCTCATCAACAGACACGGGAGCGCGGCCCCGCTACCGGAGGCCGCTGAGTGTTGTGCCCGGGTGCGTCTATTGAGGCGGTCCAACTAGGTTGGGTGCAGCTGTGGCGCCCCAGTGTGCCCTGCTCCGGATCCAGACTTTGACCCTGACCCTGACCCCGATTCCTCGCTCCCCCCGCGGCCCCCCCCTCCCCGCTGAACTTATTTTAAAACTCAGGCAAGAGTTGTCATTTTTGACCTTTTGAAATCCGGACCGCTTATCCGATTGGTTAGTCTTACCACTGCCACTATTGCCTTTATTAAGAAACCAAGCTCCTCTGTTGTTCTAATTACATACTACACCTTTGCGACCGCCAACTGTTATTGCCTAGGCGGCATAAGATGCTGTAAAAACTGAGGATTAAAAGGATATTTTACTCAATTTATTCAAACTAGTCCGCTTCACCCAATGCCATTAGGCATTGATCAACGCAAGAAGGGGAACAGGAGGCTTAATTTGTCATACCTTCCACAGTGTTGGAAATTGCCTTATAAACTAAGACATACACTCCCCTACAAATTGGGGGACAGATCGGCCAAAAGCCACCACAGGTACAGCAACATTCAAACCGCCTTACAGTCGGGGGAACAAATGACAAAGGGAAAACCCAACACTAGGACGGGGAAGCTAATCAACATAGGCAGTGGAAGTAGGCCAATAACAAGGGGGAGAAAACGGGCCGAGCTTATAGCGCAACTACAACTCTCAAATTCAGCACCAATCTCCAAATTAAATAGCAACACAATCCGTCAATACTTTATGCCGACAACACCCGGTCTGATACCCGGCCATAAAAAACAGGGAATGAGTGACACTAACACCAGGGTAATAATACACTCAACTCCAGACGTCAGCAAAGGACAGGCCCAGACTCAGGGCCGGGAGTCTGGAACAAAGGAATCTAAACCATTCTCTGTCCAAGAGAATAGCAGAGAAATGGGGGAGCCGGACTAGGACTTGGAGACCAAAAAGGGCTGAACAATTACGACACACTGAGCATCCAGAGCCACAGGAGAAGAAGCAGGATGCATCACTGGAAACATCTAGCCCTTCCCTACTTAATGGAAAAGAGCAATTCTCAGTCGGGCAGGAATCTCCAGAAATTCTGGAGATTTCATCAGTACTAGATCATCTGGACTCCAGGGGTAAAACGATAGATGTAACAATCGAGGGAAAACTGGAAGTTATGGAGATTTCGTCAACACTCGAACAAGTAAAAGGAGATAATCATAAAATTCAAGAGTGGACCACAGAGCCCACACAAGCGGACTGTGGAACTTACCAGCATATTTCGCCCCCATCTTTGGATCAGCGACAAAGTTCATCAGTAATTAAAAGTCTCACTTTTAATCAAAGCTTGCAAGCGACGCAAGAGGAACAAGCAGAGAACAACTATTCACGTGTACAAAACCTGCTGCATACTATGGTTGAAACAAAATGTACTCCATATAGTGGATGCTATAATCAAAACTCCCTGTTGTCTTCAATAAACTCCACACTAACAACAGCCATTAATGCGCTTACGTGGCAAACACAGAAATTGGAAATACAAATGGACACAATGCAGGCGCTAGCAATCGCCATGATTAATATTGAAACTAAAATCGATGCTTTAAATGAAAAATTGGAATCATCGACGTCACAACCAACCACGAGCTGCATGTGCCTTCCAATTGTGGAGAAGCTCAGTTCATTACCTGAGGTTTTAACATCTATTGTTGCAGAATTAAAGCAAAGACAGCAGGTTACTATAACTCAACCACCTCAACCACATCAAAGTATAATTGAAAGCCCTTCAAAAGAGAGTGGAAAAAAGGAATGAATAATTCAATGGACATGGCTAGCGCTCCCGTTGTGATACATCAAAAGGCAATGGAAAAGAAGGGAGCAACTTATTTTGCGGGCAATATTCGCCCAGTAGAAAACACTCCAATAGGCACTAACAAACGTACTTTGTGCTTGGATACACCCCCAACTTCTTCGCTGTTGGCAGTAACGTCTAGCCAAAGTACAGCTGTTAATGAGGAAAACATAGGTGGCAACATCTGGCATATCAACCCAGACGGGGCCACTGACTTGGAGTATGCCACAGAACCCTCCAAAACCCTTTCTAGAAGGGCAAAAAACGCTTGAAAAACACGCTAAAAATATAAAAAACAACCGAGTAAAAGAATTATTGCCGGGCCTGAAGGTTCCAAATGACATCCAGAGTCAAGAAACAAATGTCAGAAAAGGAATAACACAAACCAATCAGGATTCACAGAAACTCTTTCCGATCTTCCAAAAGGATAACCGAATAAATAACAAGCATGCACCCAAAGTAACTGCAACCCTGAACATCGAGGAAACCTTAGTTAAACATAAAAAGGAACAACTACAACAAGAACCAAAATTGGCTTCGCTTATAATTATCCCAGATGGTTTTATGGTAGAGCAGTCACAGGGAACACAGCGTGAAAATTGGCACGAAGCCCCAGAGGGAGGAATGCCACCAATAACATCAACGCTTGACAACGCGCCTCTGGGATCTCAAAATGTCATCAACGATTTAGGAATAGAGGCAACACCTATACAAAGTGGGGCAACACACTACTCAGTCAATAGACAAACGCCACAAGAATATAAGAATGCAGAGAATTACACCATAATTTTTACACCAGAATACACCTCACGTGGAATTGCAGATACGCTAAATAGGTCCAACATTTTACAAATTCTAAAATATATCCCTGAACTTTCATCCGTCACAACGGAAGATCTCATCCAAGTTCAATTCAAAAAGGTAGGCAATAACACACTAAGAGAATCAACTATACTAAAATGGAATAGCGCATCCATACCACAAAGAATTATGAAAGAGAGAGAGCAACTCGCGACTTGGGGAATTAACGTTCATATGCCTAAGGTGGAGAGATACCCATTTATGCTAAAAAGGGTACTCTACCCTAAACCAATAAAGAGTCCACGAAAGTCCATCTTAAGGGGGGCAAAATATGCTGCTCGAACCGCAGCATTCCCCAATTTAAGGATATACTCTTCACCTAACTCCACACAAATAAGGCAAATGTGCTCCTAGCACACAAGGTAATGTCCGTCCCAGCATCAATTCGAGTAACTCACTGAAAGTAATATCATGGAATGTTTTTGGGCTAAAATCGACTCTACACAACAAAGAAGCATTCAAATGTTTACAGTCTGGGGACCTTTTATGCCTCCAAGAAACCTGGCTGTTAGCCCCTGAGGTGATTCCGGGGTTCATGGAATTTCAGCAGCCAGCAAAAAAATGTAATATATTTGGGAGACCTTCGGGGGGCCTATCGATATATATCCGCATTAGCAGTAACATAAAAACAAAATCTCTACTCAAAACGGATATGGTTCAAGTAGTACTATTGGAAGGTATGAAATTAAATGGACGCCCAATAAAGATTGTACTCATGAACATTTATTTCAATAATAAAGAGTTCCCTAGACTGAGCTATATGAGAGGACTAGTGGATACGCTCGAAGAACTACTTAGTAGTAACCCAAAGTGCGGGATCATAATGGCTGGTGACTTCAACACCCAATATCTCGGGATGGAGCAGGACGAAAGATGGCCTAAAGATAAGGTGGGAACTGTAATGAATTCATTTTTAAACATGTATAGATTAAAATCAACACAAACAAGTCAACGGTCGGCAGACACCCCGTTTAAAGACCTGCAGGGGAGGATCAAATCAACAATCGATTACATATTCGTGTGCTGTACCTTGCATGGCCAGGTGAAGGAATTTCAAAACCCAATTATCCAGAGCAGCGATCATTTGCCACTGGCTATCGTTATTGCACTTCAAACAGTCAGGCTACAGGCCACCGCCCTTTTGGGCAAAACAAACGGGGAAGAATTATATGTTCTACCACGGAGAATAAAGTGGAACAAAATAGATACATCAGCCCTAAGTGGGTGGAAAGCGATTGGCCGAGAATAGCAGAGGAATTCTCTAGAGGTAATATCACTGAGAACTGGATTAAATTAGTAGCAAAGGTATACTACCTTCTGATGGGAAAACAAGGAAGGCATCTATCAAAACCCAGAGTAAGCCCTTGCAAAAAACAAACACAGAGCATAAAAATAGAACAAAGTAAGAGGCAACTTAGAACAGCTACACGCACCCATAAGCAAGAGGGAAAAAGGAAACATACCAGAATCTCCTGCTAGCCAGGAAAACGCACAGGAGAAATATATGGGATCATAAAAGAAAACTGCAAGACGCAGAATGGCTCCACGTTTTTACTTTGCTGACTCCAAGCAAACAAGCGGATTTCTGGTCATATATCAACCGGCTTTCAGGGTGCGAACATGATCGACGGAACGTGGTTGCCAGCGACATATGGATAACGCATGTAACCAAATTATTCCATGGAGCCCCTAATTTATCAACACCTGGTCTGCAAAAGCTCCCTACATCAGCTGGCTCCCTGATAAACTTCCAGCACTAACAGAAGACACACTCGGGCCCCAGACTGAGGGTAGATTGGCAATCTTTGAGGGTACGTCTGAGCCATTGCTCTTGGGAAACCGTGTGACGGTAACCCTCGAGGAGACATTTGAGCCATCGATCACAGAAAACTGTGTGAGGGCAATCTTAAAAAATATAAGAAAAGATGGGGCCCCTGGCCCAAATGGCCTACCAGGCCATCTCTTCAAAGAAGATTGCGACTTTTGGGGACTGGTACTCACACCACTCTACCAGCATTGTCTGATGAACACCACAGTTCCGGAGAGTTGGAAAGGCTCTATACTGCAACCCATCCACAAAAAGGGAGATCATGGGGACCCTGCGAATTATAGGCTCATTGCCCTCCTGGATATCGAGGCAAAAGGCTATGCCAGCCTTCTTTTACAGGACCTGCAGGACTGGGCTAACGAAAATGAAATCTTACCCGTGTATCAATCGGGATTCAGACCAGGAGCATCCACCACGGACAACATTTTAGCTCTCTCATATCTGATAGAACAGTCCATGCAGAAAAAGGCACTTCCCCTCTTTGCGTGTTTCGTGGACTATACTGCGGCTTTTGATGGCGTAAATCGGAGTCTGTTGTGGCGCAAACTGCAAGACTGGGGGATTCCGGCGAGCCTGCTGAAAGCAATAGTCAGCCTTTACACTGGAACGTGGGTACGGGTAAAAATCACGATGAATTCCGCCACTAGAAAGATTCCCACAGTTAGAGGGCTAAAACAAGGCTGTGTATTGGCCCCCTTGCTCTTTAACTTGTACACGGCAGACCTCGGAAAAATGATATTTAAAGCGAATCTCTTACCCCCTAAAATAGGCTTAAACAGATTACCTCTACTCCAGTATGCAGATGATATGGTGCTATTAGACCACACTAAGGTGGGCATGCAAAGATTATTAGATGCTTTAAACACCTACAATAATAATAATGAACTTCAAGCAAATGCAGGAAAGACAAAGGTAGTAGTATTTGGAAAATATACCAACAAACTTAAACAACAATGGAGATTGGGTAATTTAAACATACTAACAGTGACCAAATACAACTACCTGGGTGTATGGCTGATGAGCAATGGGAAGCCAACAGCGCAAATTGCGGCCGTGGAAACCAAAGCTAAAGCAGTGACGTTTGCCTTGTGCAAACTTCATTCTAAGCTATGTAGCCCATCAACGAAATCAATCAGAAAGGTCATAAACGCCAAAATGCTACCATCAATCACTTACGGCCAGATAGCATTTCCAGCGGCTTTCACCAACACTATGGAGCAGCTCAACTGTCGTGCATTTAAGCGTATATTTCAGATCCCCGCCTATGCCCGAAACTTTCTGGTGCGATTGGAATTTGGACTGAATAGACAGAGCTACGAGCACTGGGCTTCCATGGTTCGGTTTTATCGCGGGGTGTGCGCTGCACCTCCGCACACAATGAAGGCAATTGTAAAGCTTATCTTTATGGAAGGAAACAACTCATGGAGCAAAGGTCTGCATACAGCTTGCTCCGAATTGCGCCTCGATAAGTCTAAATTAACGGACTTCATTCATCAGCCTGGTATCCTAAAATCCATATTGAAAAAACAAGTAAGATCTTTATCAAAAGAAGACGATATGAAGGAATTGTATGCCTCCAGTAGTAATATTAGGATACTTGCAAGCTCTTATGAAGATCAATTATGGCAGCCATATCTCGACGCTTCATTAAATAAATCAATTTTGAAGCAAATCTTCATAGCAAGACTTATGGTTCTGCCTATTAAGGACATTAACAGGCGCTGGAATACCTTAGCGGAAATAACAACTTGCAGACTTTGTCATAAATATGAGGAATCTCTGGTCCATATAATTTGCACATGTCAACGTTTATTATTTGCACGACGCACTTTATTGAAACCTCTCTTTTGAAACATGGAGCGAGGACTTGCGCTGAAGCCATGAAATTCCTCTTTAAACTGGAAATTCCAATGGACTTGGCACGGTTCGCTAAGTTTATACACAAGGTTGAGGAACTTTTAAGAAAAGAAGTATAGATCTTGATTGTTTTAAATGAATTTATCATGTAGTAAGTACTTGTGTTTTATCCAGGACTGCATACTGTGTATTTTATTGAATTGGTACTGTGCCGCCCACTTAGCTTTGGTATCGCATAAGCTAATACCTTAATTTCATGATGAATGCACTTCTAAGTTGTGGTCCACTAGATTGTCACAAAACCACTATATAATAGGAAGGATCCATCAGTATTGAATTGTTTCATTGGTCCTATACTATTTTATTGGTTTTATCTTGTTTTAAGTATAGCACATAAAAAGAAAGTAAATATATATGTGTATATGTATAAGTATATATATATATATACATATTTTATTTAGCGAACATGTATGATATTACTTAACTAGGCATGTATTTATATGAAATAGGTAAGTTTTGTTGAGATTTTATTGGAATTTTTGTAACAATTTTTGTTAATTGATACAATAAAAATTATTCATTCATTCACTCTCACTTATAGCCATTTAAATACTCTAACACACATATATACTGCCTTTTACATATGTAGTTACTCGCACATGTACCACTGAGATATACATTCACTCACTAACACACCCATGCACACACTCACCCACCCAAGCAGTCCATCACAGATGCACTCTTGAAATCATGCACCCAGTGAATCACCCACTCACACATCTATGTACAGAGTCACACACACCCCACCCACACAAACACTCAGGCAGCCATACAGATACTCAGAGAACCAATCAATAACCCATATAGACACTCATGTAGCTATTCGCAAATCCATGCATCCACTTACACACCAACAAACAGACGGATACAGACATTCACACAGTTTAGTCACTAACCCATGCATTCAGTAAGATACGTTTAATCACTCACTTGTAGAGTCAGTCACGCACGTACTAAATCATCCATTCAGACACTTAAACACCCACTCATTCTTCAATACGCCTTTCCCTATATATATTAAACATATTTAAACTTTACAGAAACACACAGTCACTGGATGATGTCATCAGTGATTTCATTTGAGATGTCATCAGTGATGTCATCAGTGATGTCACTGACCATGTCATGAGTGATGTAATATGTGACGTCATCAGCAGTGCATTGCGGGCGCGAGTTATAGTTAGCTGAACTAACTATAACGGGGGAATTTCTATGGTTTTGTACAAGTGAAATGTCCAACTAACTTTAACTGTCCCTAAAACCTATAGTTTTTTCAGTGAATTTCTATATATATATATATATATATATATATATCGGAGGCCTCGCGCTGCCGCACAAAGAAGGAACCGCACTCCAGGATCTTTGTGAAAGTTAAGTTTTTACTTTGACTGACGCGTTTCAACCTATATATATATATATATATATATATATATATATATATATATATATATATATATATATATTATCTACTGGCGGTCGCCAGTAGATAGTTATAGTTAAAACCTATTATCCATAGGAAATCCGCGACATTCTATTTGAAATAACGTTGGCGCCGGTTGACGAATCTTCACGAAAGTTTCCAACTTGTTGGGGCGCTCCGGTCCGCTCCTATCCTGAAAGTCTCGGGCTGATACTTCAAGCGGGGGCCGAGAATAAAAGGGGGGGTCCTAAAATGCGTTTTCCCCATTCATTTTTCCATAGGAACCTTTAGTCGCAGCTACAGCCCGAACTGCTGAACGGAATTACACCAAATTTGGCAAAGAGGTAGCCCTTGGTTCAGTGTCGTGCCTTTTGCTTAAATGGTGTAAATCCGTTCAGTAGTTCCTGAGAAAATCAAAAGTAAAGTCACATATATATCTGGGCGGAGCCTAACCACACATGTCATCGTGAGATCTGATTGGCTGTCAGCACTTCATCCTGGAATTGCTGGCAGCCATCTTGGGACCAATATAAATGATAGTACCTCATTGAAATGCATTGTAGTGAATAGAAGATTTTGAGGGTCACCAAAAGGAGAACTATAAAGGGTGATAACAGGCTTTAGTTACATTAGAATTTATTTGTTGATGGTACCATACTAATTTTAGGAATTGTGGTGTATTCTAAGGTGATTTTACCATGTGAAAAACCTTCTGCTGGGATATCATGAATCATGTTTGAGAGAACACTATTTTCTCATGCTTGTCCCATGGAGGTTTGGAAGGTGCTCCAGAAGCTAAAATGAGAGCATATTTTCTGTAAATTCACATTATCTTTCTCACTCATGTGAGAATGAAGTCTGACATTCTCAGTAAAACATGTACATCCAACAAGGGCAGAGACTGTCAGTTGATTCCTTTGTGTTCTACTGCAGCTTCCCAGAGTGTTCTAAAGAACAACTAGAGTGCTAACAGCCTTACTTATGACAAAAGTATGGCACACCTGAAGCCATCTTGATTGGAATAAACTGGTAACACTTAAACAATTTAATTTAAAAAGGAACAAAATGATGGGGTTCATTTTGTCATAGAAATTATGGTTAGTGCTGTAGAAAGAAAAATTAGGACATGTTTCAAGTGTGATCTCAAATATCTTCCTGTTATATTTCAACAGGAGCAGCCTGCCAGTTGATGCCTTTGTGTTCTACTGCAGCTTCCCAGAGTGTTCTAAAAAACAACTAGAGTGCTAACAGCCTTACTTATGACAAAAGTATGGCACACCTGAAGCCATCTTGATTGGAATAAACTGGTAACACTTAAAACATTTAATTTAAAAAGGAACAAAATGATGGGGTTCATTTTGTCATAGAAATTATGGTTAGTGCTGTAGAAAGAAAAATTAGGACATATTTCAAGTGTGATCTCAAATATCTTCCTGTTATATTTCAACAGGAGCAGCCTGCCAGTTGATGCCTTTGTGTTCTACTGCAGCTTCCCAGAGTGTTCTAAAGAACAACTAGAGCGCTAACAGCCTTACTTATGACAAAAGTATGGCACACCTGAAACCATCTTGATTGGAATAAACCGGTAACACTTAAAACATTTAATTTAAAAAGGAACAAAATGAGGGGTTCTTTTTGAAATAGAAATTATGGTTAGTGCTGCAGAAAGAAAAATTAGGGCATGTTTTAAGTGAGATCTCAAATCCTCTTCTATTTCATTAGAAAATTCTGACATGCAGACTGAAACAATCACTTTCAATACCAGCAGCAGACTACCAGTTAACTCCCTGGTGAGCAGTAGCTTTACTCCAGTGATCTAATGAGCAACTAGAGTGCTAACATTCTGAATTTATGGCAGATGTGAGACACATCTGAATGCCTTCTTGATGGAATCAAAGTAAAAAACTGAAAGCATTTCCTACTGAGGAGACTGCAGTAAATGAAGAATTTAGGAAACTTCATAACAAAGAAGTCTTCCAATATGGCCACCAGTGAAAAAAGAGCCCAAATGTAGCACAAATATTACCCAGATGTAGCCCACATATAGCCCAATGACAAAAGTGTGCAAAACACTTTTTATTTTTAGTTTTTTTGCAGTTTTATGTAGTGCAGACTGGTCAGGTATTGGAGCATTGCATCTTAAAACATGACCCCCTACACTACAAAAACACCACTGCACTACCTTAAACCCTAAAACACTACCCCCAGCACGACCCCCTACACTACACAAGCACCACTGCACTATCCTAAACCCTAAAACACTACCCCCAGCACGACCCCCTACACTACCCAAACACCACTGCACTAACCTAAAACCTAAAACACTACCACCAGCACGACCCCCTACACTACCCAAACACCACTGCACTACCCTAAAACATGACCCCCTACACTACACAAACACCACTGCACTACCCTAAACCCTAAAACACTACCCCCAGCACGACCCCCTAAACTACACAAGCACCACTGCACTACCCTAAACCCTAAAACACTACCCCCAGCACGACCCCCTACACTACACAAACACCACTGCACTACCCTAAACCCTAAAACACTACCCCCAGCACGACCCCCTACACTACCCAAACACCACTGCACTACCCTAAAACATGACCCCCTACACTACACAAACACCACTGCACTACCCTAAACCCTAAAACACTACCCCCAGCACGACCCCCTACACTACACAAGCACCACTGCACTACCCTAAACCCTAAAACACTACCCCCAGCACGACCCCCTACACTGCCCGAACACCACTGCACTGCCCTAAACCCTGAAACACCAGCCCCTGCATGACCCCCTACACTGCCCGAACACCACTGCACTGCCCTAAACCCTGAAACACCACCCCTAGCACGACCCCCTACACTGCCCGAACACCACTGCACTGCCCTAAACCCTGAAACACCACCCCTTCACGACCCCCTACACTGCCCGAACACCACTGCACTGCCCTAAACCCTGAAACACCACCCCCAGCATGACCCCCTACACTGCCCGAACACCACTGCACTGCCCTAAACCCTGAAACACTACCCCCAGCAAGACCCCCTACACTGCCCGAACACCACTGCACTGCCCTAAACCCTGAAACATCACCCCCAGCAAGACCCCCTACACTGCCCGAACACCACTGACCTAAACCCTGAAACACCACCCCCAGCACGACCCCCTACACTGCCCGAACACCACTGCACTGCCCTAAACCCTGAAACACTACCCCCAGCATGACCCCCTACACTGCCCGAACACCACTGCTCTGCCGAAAACCCTGAAACACCAGCCCCAGCACGACCCCCTACACTGCCCGAACACCACTGCACTGCCCTAAACCTTGAAACACCAGCCCCTGCACGACCCCCTACACTGCCCGAACACCACTGCACTACCCTAAACCCTGAAACATCACCCCCAGCACGACCCCCTACACTGCCCGAGCACCACTGCACTGCCCTAAACCCTGAAACACCAGCCCCAGCACGACCCCCTACACTGCCTGAGCACCACTGCACTGCCCTAAACCCTGAAACACCAGCCCCAGCACGACCGCCTACACTGCCCGAACACCACTACACTGCCCTAAACCCTGAAACACCAGCCCCAGCATGACCCCCTACACTTCACAAACACCACTGCACTGCCCTAAACCGTGAAACACCAGCATCAGCACGACCCCCTACACTGCCTGAACACCACTGCACTGCCCTGAACCCTGAAACACCAGCCCCAGCACAACACCCTACACTGCCCGAACACCACTGCACTGCCCTAAACCCTGAAACACCACCCCGTGCATGACCCCCTACACTGCCCGAACACCACTGCACTGCCCTAAACCCTGAAACACCACCCCCAGCGCGACCCCCTACACTGCCCGAACACCACTGCACTGCCCTAAACCCTGAAATACCACCCCCTGCACAACCCCCTACACTGCTTGAACACTACTGCACTGCCCTAAACCCAGAAACACCATCCCCAGCACGACCCCCTATACTGTACGAACACCACTGCACTGCCCTAAACCACTATCCCCAGCAAGACCCCCTACACTGCCCGAACACCACTGCACTGCCCTAAACCCTGAAACATCACCCCCAGCAAGACCCCCTACACTGCCCGAACACCACTGCCCTAAACCCTGAACCACCACCCCCAGCAAGACCCCCTACACTGCCCAAACACCACTGCACTGCCCTAAACCCTGAAACACCAGCCCCAGCACGACCCCCTACACTGCCCGAACACCACTGCACTGCCCTAAACCCTGAAACACCAGCCCCAGCACGACCCCCTACACTGCCCGAACACCACTGCACTGCCCTAAACCCTGAAACACCACCCCCTGCACGACCCCCTACACTGCCCGAACACCACTGTACTGCCCTAAACCCTGAAACCCCACCCCCAGCATAACCCCCTACACTGCCAGAACACCACTGCACTGCCCTAAACCCTGAAACACCACCCCCTGCACGACCCCCTACACTGCCCGAACACTACTGCACTGCCCTAAACCCTGAAACACCACCCCCAGCACGACCCCCTACACTGCACGAACACCACTGCACCGCCCTAAACCCTGAAACACTACCCCCAGCAAGACCCCCTACACTGCCCGAACACCACTGCACTGCCCTAAACCCTGAAACATCACCCCCAGCAAGACCCCCTACACTGCCCGAACACCACTGCCCTAAACCCTGAAACACCACCCCCAGCAAGACCCCCTACACTGCCCGAACACCACTGCACTGCCCTAAACCCTGAAACACCACCCCCAGCAAGACCCCCTACACTGCCCGAACACCACTGCACTGCCCTAAACCCTGAAACACCACCCCCAGCACGACCCCCTACACTTCCCGAACACCACTGCTCTGCCCAAAACCCTGAAACACCAGCCCCAGCACGACCCCCTACACTGCCCGAACACCACTGCACTGCCCTAAACCCTGAAACACCAGCCCCAGCACGACCCCCTACACTGCCCGAACACCACTGCCCTAAACCCTGAAACACCACCCCCAGCACGACCCCCTACACTTCCCAAACACCACTGCACTGCCCTAAACCCTGAAACACCAGCCCCAGCACATCCCCGTACACTGCCCGCACACCACTGCACTGCCCTAAACCCTGAAACACCAGCCCCAGCACAACCCCGTACACTGCCCGAACACCACTGCACTGCCCTAAACCCTGAAACACCAGCCCCAGCACGACCGCCTGCACTGGCCGAAAACTACTGCACTGCCCTAAACCCTGAAACACCACCCCCAGCAAGACTACCTACACTGGCCGAACACCACTGCTCTGCCCTAAACCCTGAAACACCACCCCCCTGCATGACCCCCTACACTGCCCAAACACTACTGCACTGCCCTAAACCCTGAAACACCACCCCTCAGCACGACACCCTACACTGCCCGAACACCACTGCACTGCCCTAAACCCTGAAACACCACCCCCTGCACAACACCCCTACACTGCCCGAACACCACTGCACTGCCCTAAACCCTGAAACACCACCCCCAGCACGACCCCCTACACTGCCCTAACACCACTGCACTGCCCTAAACCCTGAAACATCACCCCCAGCACAACCCCCTACACTGCCTGAGCACCATTGCTCTGCCCTAAACCCTGAAACACTAGCCCCAGCACGACCCACTACACTGCCCGAACACCACTGCACTGCCCTAAACCCTGAAACACCACCCCCAGCACGACCCCCTACACTGCCCGAACACCACTGCACTGCCCTAAACCCTGAAACACCAGCCCCAGCAAGACCCCCTACACTGCCCGAACACCACTGCATTGCCCTAGACTCTCAAACACCAGCCCCAGCAAGACCCCCTACACTGCCCGAACACCACTGCACTGCCCTAAACCCTGAAACACCAGCCCCAGCATGACCCCCTACACTGCCCGAACACCACTGCACTGCCCTAAACCCTGAAACACCAGCCCCAGCAAGACCCCCTACACTGCCCGAACACCACTGCATTGCCCTAGACTCTGAAACACCAGCCCCAGCAAGACCCCCTACACTGCCCGAACACCACTGCATTGCCCTAGACTCTGAAACACCAGCCCCAGCAAGACCCCCTACACTTCCCGAACACCACTGCACTGCCCAAAACCCTGAAACACCAGCCCCAGCACGACCCCCTACACTGCCCGAACACCACTGCACTGCCCTAAACCCTGAAACACCAGCCCCAGCACGACCCCCTACACTGCCCGAACACCACTGCCCTAAACCCTGAAACACCACCCCCAGCACGACCCCCTACACTTCCCAAACACCACTGCACTGCCCTAAACCCTGAAACACCAGCCCCAGCACAACCCCGTACACTGCCCGCACACCACTGCACTGCCCTCAACCCTGAAACACCAGCCCCAGCACAACCCCGTACACTGCCCGAACACCACTGCACTGCCCTAAACCCTGAAACACCAGCCCCAGCACGACCGCCTGCACTGCCCGAAAACTACTGCACTGCCCTAAACCCTGAAACACCACCCCCAGCAAGACTACCTACACTGGCCGAACACCACTGCACTGCCCTAAACCCTGAAACACCACCCCCTGCATGACCCCCTACACTGCCCAAACACTACTGCACTGCCCTAAACCCTGAAACACCACCGCTCAGCACGACACCCTACACTGCCCGAACACCACTGCACTGCCCTAAACCCTGAAACACCACCCCTGCACGACCCCCTACACTGCCCGAAACACCACTGCACTGCCCTAAACCCTGAAACACCACCCCCAGCACGACCCCCTACACTGCCCTAACACCACTGCACTGCCCTAAACCCTGAAACATCACCCCCAGCACAACCCCCTACACTGCCTGAGCACCATTGCTCTGCCCTAAACCCTGAAACACTAGCCCCAGCACGACCCACTACACTGCCCGAACACCACTGCACTGCCCTAAACCCTGAAACACCACCCCCAGCACGACCCCCTACACTGCCCGAACACCACTGCACTGCCCTAAACCCTGAAACACCAGCCCCAGCAAGACCCCCTACACTGCCCGAACACCACTGCATTGCCCTAGACTCTGAAACACCAGCCCCAGCAAGACCCCCTACACTGCCCGAACACCACTGCATTGCCCTAGACTCTGAAACACCAGCCCCAGCAAGACCCCCTACACTGCCCGAACACCACTGCACTGCCCTAAACCCTGAAACACCAGCCCCAGCATGACCCCCTACACTGCCCGAACACCACTGCACTGCCCTAAACCCTGAAACACCAGCCCCAGCACGAACCCCTACACTGCCCGAACTCCACTGCACTGCCCTAAACCCTGAAACACCAGCCCCAGCACGACCCCCTTCACTGCCCGAACACCACTGCACTGCCCTAAACTCTGAAACACCAGCCCCAGCACCACCCCCTACAATGCCCGAACACCACTGTACTGCCCTAAACCCTGAAACACCACCCCCTGCACCGCCCCTACACTGCCCGAACACCACTGCACTGCCCTAAACCCTGAAACACCACCCCCTGCACGACCCCCTACACTGCCCGAACACCACTGCACTGCCCTAAACCCTGAAACACCACCCCCAGCATGACCCCCTTTACTGCTCGAACACCACTGCACTGCCCCAATTCCTGAAACACCACCCCCAGCATGACCCCCTACACTGCCCGAACACCACTGCCCTAAACCCTGAAACACCACCCCTGCACGACCCCCTACACTGCCCGAACACCACTGCACTGCCCTAAACCCTGAAACACCACCCCTGCACGACCCCCTACACTGCCCGAACACCACTGCACTGCCCTAAACCCTGAAACACCACCCCCAGCACGACCCCCTACACTGCCCGAACACCACTGCACTGCCCTAAACCCTAAAACACCACCCCCAGCACGACCCCCTACACTGCCCGAACACCACTGCACTGCCCTAAACCCTAGAACACTACCCCCAGCATGACCCCCTGCACTACCTGAACACCACTGCACTACCCTAAACCCTAAAATACTCCCCCAGCACGACCCCTACACTACCCGAACACGACTGCACTGCCCTAAACCCTAAAACACTCCCCCAGCATGACCCCCTACACTACCCGAACACCACTGCACTGCCCTAAACCCTAAAACACTCCCCCAGCACGACCCCCTACACTACCTAAACACCACTGCACTGCCCTAAACCCTAAAACACTACCCCCGCATGACCCCCTACACTACCCAAATACCAATGCACTACCCTAATCCCTAAAACACTACCCCCGCACAACCCCCTACACTACGCAAAGACCACTGCACTACCCTAAACTCTAAAACAATACCCCCGCACTACTCCCTACACTACCCAAAGACCACTGCACTACCCTAAACCCTAAAACACGACCTCCTACACTACACAAACACCACTGCACTACCCTAAACCCTAAAATACTACCCCCAGCACGAACCCCTACACTACCCAAACACCACTGCACTACCCTAAACCATAAAACACTACCCCCAGCAGTACCCCCTACGCTACCCAAACACCACTGCACTACCCTAAACCCTAAAACACTACCCCCAGCAGTACCCCCTACACTACCCAAACACCATTGCACTACCCTAAACCCTAAAATACTACCCCAGCAGTATCCCCTACACTACCCAAACACCACTGCACTACCCTAAACCCTAAAACCCTAAAACACTAACCCCAGCACGACCCCCTACACTACCCAAACACCACTGTACTACCCTAAACCCTAAAACACTCCCCCAGCATGACTCCCTACACTACCCAAACACCACTGCACTACCCTAAACCCTAAATCTACCCCCAGCATGACCCCCTACACTACACAAACACCACTGCACTACCCTAAACCCTAAAACACTACCCCCAGCACGACCCTCTTCACTACCTAAACACAACTGCACAATTTGTTACAGGCGTTGCAACGCAGGCCTGTGGTGCTTACTGGAAGTACCTGGTGGGCTAGTTGGGCCCCAGGGACTCTCAGGATTCAAGGTGACCTAATCCCCCAACTTAAAACGCGCCACGGGGCGCGTTTGCACAGTGGTGAAGGGAGGGGCGGGGCCTCAGGTGACATGTGCGCAAACACGCCCTGTGGTGCGTTTTAAGTTGGGGAGTTAATTCCCTTTGAATCCTGGGGGCCAACTAGCCCACCAGGTACCTTCAGTAAGCACAACAGAGTTGCGTTGCAGAGAGGTGAAAAAGGTGCGTGGCCTCGGAACGCCTCTCTGCAACTCAGCTCTGTGGTCCTAACTGTAGGTACCTGGGGGGCTAGTTGGGCCCCAGGGACCCTCAGGATTCAAGGGAACTTAATCCCGCAACTTAAAACGCGCCACGGGGCGCGTTTGCACACATGTCACCTCAGGCCCCCTCCCTTCACCACTGTGCAAACCTGCACTGGCTCTGGTTAGTCAGAGTCAGTTACCACCAGTACCCGTCTGAAAAAGTTGTGGGCACAGGATGATTTTGCAACAAGGCCTCTTTCTGCTCCTCTGTTGGTTCTTTCTGCACATCTTTTGCTTCTTTCTGTGCGTTTTTTCTTCTTTCTTCACATGTCCTACCTCTGTTGGCATAGTTAGAAACTAGCATTTAAAAAACCTTTGAAATTCACTTAAAAAATCATAGGTTTCAGGCACGTTATAGTTAGAAATTAGCATTTAAAAAACCTCTGAAATTCACTGAAAAAACCATAGGTTTCAGGCACGTTATAGTTAGAAATTAGCATTTAAAAAACCTTTGAAATTCACTGAAAAAACCATAGGTTTCAGACACGTTATAGTTAGAAATTAGCATTTAAAAAACCTTTGAAATTCACTGAAAAAACCATAGGTTTTAGGGACAGTTATAGTTAGTTGGACATTGCACTCGTACAAAACCCGTGAAATTCCCCTGTTATAGTTAGTTCAGCTAACTATAACTCGCGCCCCGCAATGCACTGCTGATGACGTCACATATTACATCACTCATGACATGGTCAGTGACATCACTGATGACATCACTGATGACATCTCAAATGACATCACTGATGACATCATCCATGTGATAATTTCATGCATCTTCTCACACCCTAATATAACTTTTGATACACCCACTCTAAATTACAGACTGCCATTCTCAAAACCATAGACACTCCAACACCAAAAACTACATACCCACTCACTGATTCTTAGGTCTACACACACATCCACTCACTCACCTGTACAGTCACTCATACTTACAGTCACTCAGTACAGGACTATCATATGCACTCATACACCTATATAAACACTCACACACCGCCACTCATCCATAGAGGTACTCACACACCTAGTCAGTCATGCAAAAAATTAATCACACACCCATTTACTCACCTATACAGTTATACACACACCAGCTCACTTACTCATACAAATACTAGCACATTCTTACGCTCTTATACAATAACTGATACAAGCACACACGCATCCATACAGCCACTCTCACAATAACACACTCTCACTTATAGCCATTTAAATACTCTAACACACATATATACTGCCTTTTACATATGTAGTTACTCGCACATGTACCACTGAGATATACATTCACTCACTAACACACCCATACACACTCACCCACCCAAGCAGTCCATCACAGATGCACTCTTGAAATCATGCACCCAGTGAATCACCCACTCACACATCTATGTATAGAGTCAAACACACCCCACCCACACAAACACTCAGGCAGCCATACAGATACTCAGAGAACCAATCAATAACCCATATAGACACTCATGTAGCTATTCGCAAATCCATGCATCCACTTACACACCAACAAACAGACGGATACAGACATTCACACAGTTTAGTCACTAACCCATGCATTCAGTAAGATACGTTTAATCACTCACTTGTAGAGTCAGTCACTCACGTATTAAATCATCCATTCAGACACTTAAACACCCACTCATTCTTCAATACGCCTTTCCCTATATATATTAAACATATTTAAACTTTACAGAAACACACAGTCACTGGATGATGTCATCAGTGATGTCATCAGTGATGTCATCAGTGATGTCATCAGTGATGTCACTGACCATGTCATGAGTGATGTAATATGTGACGTCATCAGCAGTGCATTGCGGGGGCGCGAGTTATAGTTAGCTGAACTAACTATAACAGGGGAATTTCACGGGTTTTGTACGAGTGCAATGTCCAACTAACTATAACTGTCCCTAAAACCTATGGTTTTTTCAGTGAATATATATATATATATATGTTATATTATTGAACTTCACAAAAAATTAGCAAATTATAATATAAATGAAAATTAATTAAATAAAAGTTTTAAATTACAAATGTTTAAATAAACATATGCACATACATATATATGTGTGTCTTTTTAAATAAATATAATATTTATATATTTTTAAATTATTTAAATATATTTAGTTTACATTGTATTACTCTTAAATGTAAATATATTTAATGTTTACTATTTTTAACTATATATATTTAAAAAAATAATATTTTTGTAATTGATATTAATGTACAACAATATTTATTTTCTATAGTTTGTTTATTTACATCATAAGTATAGGAAAATTATATTTTTGCGCTCAATGGGGCCGATTCCGATTCAGGCCGGAAATCTCTCCGACCGAGCCGGACCCGGAGAGATTTCCGACCGAATCGGACTCTAGCAGTCCGACCGAACGAGTACGATGCGTACGCATGCTATCGGACTCGATTCGGTCGGACTCCCATTGAAGTCAATGGGAGCCGGTCGTACAACGCGTACGCGGGCTCCCATTGACTCAATGGGTGCGAGGCGAACAAGGGCGCCCCCTACAGCGGGTACGCGTCGAAGCGACTCGTGCCGTACATGCACAGGTAGGGGGGACCCATGGGTCCCCCCTGTGTGCGACTTGCGCGGCTACGCGTACAGGGGGGTCTGACACGGACCCCCAAAGTCCGGCTCCGACTGCTCTTTGGAGCCGGACTGCGCGAGTCGGTCGGAGTGCTCGAGGTGCGCATCGTACTTGCCCGGCCGGGGAACTCCTCCATTGCGCGGTGCGAGTCGTGTCCGTGCGAGTCGGTCGGAGCGGTTGGGTCCCGCGAACGAGTCGGTCGGCGATTTCGCGTGCGCTCGCATCGTACTCGCTCGCCCGGACGCACGTTCGAATCGGTCGGGAAAGAGGGCTCCGAATCGGATCCGGTAAAGCCGAATCCGATTCGTTGCCCTACCGGCCGAGATCGGAATCGGCCCCAATATTTTTGATACAATATTTATATACCACGATATTTGTGGTTTTGATAATTTGTAAGTGTACCTGCCCTGGGTACCACAGTACCACTTACCAGGGGCTTACAAGGGGGGTATGGTCTCTGTTAATAGAGGATGCCAATTACACATGTCACTGTTAGGGAGAAAGTGCTGGCAGTGGAGTCTGGTTAGCACGCTTCAGTGCACTGTCAGAGTCGAAAAGCAGCATCAAGTAGTCCAAATGGGAGCAAAAAGATGGGGGATATCTGGAAACAGTCATGTTTTCTTACAACTGCAAAAACCAGAAAAGTGACTTTTTGGCCCTTGGTACAATCTTGGGCTTTCAATATGAGAGGTCCATAATTCCTGATTTTCAGAACTCCATTTCGCCTATTCTTAACATTCAGGCAACATAATATTGTAGTTGTAATTGTAATTGCATTTATATAGCTCTTACTACACCTGACGAGGTGTTGAAGAGCTTTTTCAGCAGTAGCACGCTACTCCGGAACCCATAAAGGATTAGTGGTGAATTAGTATAGTGAAATTTGAAATTAATTTGAGTGGTGGATATGTTAGTCTGTCATTTGTATTGAGAAGGATAGTGGAGGCATAGATGAGGGAAAAGGTTTGCATTTATATAGCGTTTGCTACCCCTGATGAGGTGATTAAGCGCTGTTAGGCGAGGGCATGCTATCAGGGACCAAAAAAAGATTATTGGTGAATTAGTCTGGGGAAATATAAAATGAATTTGAGTGGTGGACATGTTAGTCTGTTATTTGTATTGAAAAGGATAGTGGAGGGATGGAAGAGGGAAGGGTTTGCATTTATATAGTGCTTGGTACCCCTGATGAGGTGTTGAAGTGTTTTTTGCGGGTAGCACGCCACTCTGGAACCCAAACAGGATTAGTGAGGAATTTTAATAGGGAAATATGAAATTAATTTCAGTGGTGGACATGTTAGTCTGTTATTTGGATTGGAAAGGAATAATGGAGGGATAGAAGAGGGAAGGGTCAAGAAATGTTTATTTTATTTTGTATTTTTTTGGAGTTCATAGCAGTAGGAGGGGGTTTGGGATGAGTAAAGGGGAGGTGGAGGGGAAGAGTCAGACAGAAGGGTTTACAAAGGCTTGTTTGGGAGATCTGAATAGTAAAAGAGGTATGAGATGATGCAAGGAGGGGTGGAGGAGGGAAGTGTCCAGAAAGGGTTATTTTGGGGAATCATAGTAGTGGTATGGGGTTTGGGATGAATGAGAGAGTGGAGGTGGAGGATATATTGATAGAGGTATAGGGTGAGAAATAGGGCAGTGCATTGGAAAGAGTAGTAGAATGAGGTTTAAGATGAGTCAGAGAGTTGAGGTAGAATATATATTGGGGGTTATTTATGAGCACTTGCTTCACTTTTGCGCCGCCGTTGTGTCACTTTTTGTGACGCACCAGCGGTATAAAAAATGCACCATGTTATGTCATATTTACAAAGTGACGCATCTAGGTAGATGCGTCACTTTGTAAACGCTTGCGCCACATTATACCTGCGCCAGGTATAATGTATGCAGGGTGGGCGTTCCGACGCAAGTAAGCCTTGTAGAAGTGACGCAGTGAAATCTATGAGATTTTACTGCGCCTCTTCTAGGACGCAAATGCGTCAATATCTTACGCCTGCCCCACAGCAGGCGTAAGACTGACGCAGGCACATTTGAAATGGGACTTTCCCATGTGAAATGACGCATTGCTGAAGTTGCGTCACTTTTGTGACACACTCCAGCAATGCATCATTTTTGCGCCTACAGATACGTCAGAAATACTGACGTATCTGTAACTCCTTGCGACATGATGCGTCATACTGTAAATATGACGCATCCAGCATGTCGCAGGGAGGGCGCAATGAAAAGTGACGCATCGCTATTTTCACGCAGCGATGCGTCACTTTTCATAAATGAGGCCCTTTGAGAGCAATATAGAGTAAGAAAAATGGTGGTGCATTTGAGAGAGTAGTAGAATGAGGTTTTAGATGAGTCAGAGTGGAGGCAGGGGATATATTACGAGAGATATAGGGTAGTGCATTGGATATGCTGAATTAGAAGCAAAGTAATAAATATAAAGATAAATAAGTAAATGGAAGGTGTATACATGCATGAGGAAGGTAATATATGTAGATTAAAGTTGCATTTAATAAACTCAGACTCAACCTAAGGTTGCTCCTTTTTACTGCAAAATCACAGATCGCCATTTTCTGATTGCGGAAAGTAGACAAACTGGATTTCAGGAAAGCAGACCTCATGACTGATTGAGCATTGCCATCAGTTATTAAATGTTAACTCATTTTTTTTTAAATTCTGATGAAAGCGCTGGAAAAAGTGCGCACTTAAGACACTAAATTAATTGACTTGTGCTTTTGAATCACTAAAAAGATAGATTAAGGCATAAGTGTAAACTTGTTTTTAATTTATCATTTATTAAGGATCGCTAAAATTGTATTCTATACAAAAGACACCTCTTATAAAACAGTATAAAAAAATTAATGGCCATAAGATTATTAGCAGAGCACAACAGCTCTCGGCCAACTCACTAAGGGCCTTATTATAAGTTTGGCAGTCTGACCGCCCGAGAACCGCGTCCGTGTCGTTCACGCCACCATTGTGCCGGAGGTCTACCATTTGCGTATTATGAGTTGTGCTTTGTGAAATGCTGACAGCGGTCACGGCGGTCTATTCGGTGGGAAAGCGGCGGTCTGAAATGTCGGCGGTCTCACTGTGGTGCTCACCTAAAGGCAGTCACCCAAACTGTACTTGCCAAAAAATAAACAACACAACATTGACCATTGGATAGATTAAAAACTACAAACATGATGTACTTTAGTAAGTGGAAACGCCTACAAATCACATTATAAAACACACCCCATCCCTGACTAGAGTCCTTTGCTTCCAAACTGCAGCACAGCAAGACAGACAGACATTTACTGCACTTTTCAGATAAAGCACCCCCTTTTCAGCTTCTCATTTAGCACTCTCCACGTCCTGTAATTGTTCATACATTTTTGCACCTTTTTTAGCTCTATCACTTGTTTGTTCCTCATCCCCATACTCACTCACATTGTTGTCTTTTTCACCATGCCTGCAAAAACAAAAACTAGCTTCACTGAGCAAGAGTTGACAGTCATTGTGGATGCAATCATTAGTGTAGAGCCAGACATTTTTGGCTCCCAAGACCAGCAGACTCCTCTCAGTAGGAAAATAGAAATGTGGGGCAGGATAGCCAGCAGAGTAAATGCTGTTGGTAACACCCTGTACACACAGGAAGACATTAGGAAAAGGTGGAATGACCTCCGGCTGAAGGTCCGTACCAAGTACAACAGCCACCAGCTGGAGGCACAGAGGACTGGCGGGGGCCCTCCCAGCATACTATTACAACTGCGGGTCTTGGCCATCCTGCATACTGAGGGCTTGTCAGGAATAGAAGGGGAGTGGACTCTGGTAAGTTACACTTCAACAACTGCCAAAATATCAGAATGTCCTGTTTGCTCTCAACTCTGCTTTTCCTAATCTGTTCTCTATCTACTTTCCTAATGTGAAATACTCAAAGTATCTGAGATGTTGGTTTGTCTGTGGCAATGTGTATTGTTGCATATAAGACGACATGTATCCAACTCAAGGGCATGCCATATGTTGCAATGCTAACTGTAGGTGAAGTTCCATTACATATCTATCCAGGACCCATAATATGTGTGAAAAGTTTAATGTATAGACCATCACATATGTATGTTGCTGACAGCTGTGTTATACTGATCATTGCTCAATTGTTGGTAAAGTGACATTGAAGTGACTACCACTACCATGAGGCCTTGTCACTCCTACTCTAACCAAGATGCTACACTCCTATTGACCCTTCTCACTTGTCTCCCGTGTCCCTACTAATGTTAGCTGTTCATGCAACTTACTATTACTCAGGTGCCCCTAAAGTGACATTGAACTGACTACCGCTACCATGAGGCCTTGTCTCTCCTTCTCTAACCAAGATGCTACACTCCTCTTGCCTCTTCTCACTTGTCTCCTGTGTCACTACTGATGTTAACTGTTCATGCAGCTTACCATTACTGAAGAGTTGCTAAAGTGACATTGAACTGACTACAACTACCATGAGACCTTGTGATTGGAACTCTGACCAAGATACTACACTCCTCTTGCCCCTTCTCACTTGTCTCTCATGTCACTACTGATGTTAACTGTTCATGCAGCTTACCATCACTCAAGTGTTGCTATAGTGACATTGAACTGACTACAACTGCCATGAGGTCTTGTCACTCCTACTCTAACCAAGATGCTACACTCCTCTTGCCCCTTCTCACTTGTCTCCCATTTCACTACTGATGTTAACTGTTCATACACTGTGGAATGTACAGACAATGCTCCACTCACATACACATATGTATACTTTGCTTGAAGGCATCCTGGACACATCAACTCAAACTAATGATGGCATCAGTGATGCCATAACAACGGTGTACACCTAAGATATGTCAACCATTAAGGAAACTCAGCTGATCAGCAGTGCCAGGTGACTCATGACTCTGCACTTCTCACATGTTGAATAATGCTAAATACATAACCAAGCTGGGTGTCTGCCTGTATTAGACACAGGTAAGCCCTGGAATAGACAAATACACATGATAGGACCACATTGGGTTTGTAGCAGAGTTTAGAAGATGTCAAGCGTATCCCTTAAGCCAAAATTCCACATATCTAAACAGATAATGAGCTGATGAAATCTACCACAGCTATTGAATGCCTGCAAATGTCTAGCAACCAACTTCAACTCCATGCAAATACATGACAATATTAATCTTTATCTATTTTGTTCCATTCTAGGTCCCCAGTTACCTTGGCACAAACAACATGGATGTAGATACATCACTTCCAACATCAAACAATGTTCTCTATCTCTCAACAGGTAACCACTGCACCTGCACAAAGGTTGGAAACCGAACAGAGTACCTCTCCCCCACAGGATGAAGCCCTCAGCGATGACAAAGCTCATGAAGAGATGGATGTGGATGACGAGCCTGGCAGATCTTGGCTTCCTGGGCAGACACCAACAGTGAGGCTCACTGTGCCCACAACAGCACCTCCCACCACAGCTGAAACATCAGTGCCAACCACTGCCCCCCCAACCTGTGCACCTAGCACTGTTAATCCCTTCTTGTGCCCCCCAGTCCTGGATTTTTTGATGGCTAACACCACCCCAGTCATGGAGGAATCAGGACCCAGTGGGAGGGTGCAGTCTGCACTGAGGGCATGGGGCCGTGGTGGTAGGCATAGTGGGAGGGTAACCGTGGGCCCCCAGAGTGAGCCCACTGAGGCCACAGTCAACCAGGCTGCCATCACCCAAGTCTTGGGAGTTTACCAGGACTCCCAAAGTGTCATGGGCCAGGTAGTGGCCAAATTCTGGGAAATGAAGAAGCTGTACAACGCCGCATACTGGGAGGTTGCTGACATCCACACAGAGGTGGCCGGCATCCACATTGAGGTTGCCGGCATCCACGCAGAGGTGGATGGCCACTGCACCTACGTAGCCACCCGGGTTGTGGTGCTGGGGGACATTAACACCACCCTCTGCAGGGCTTTTCCACCTGCATCCACCCTTTCCTGTGGTCCAAGTTCATCCCCATCATCAATATCTGCCACAGACACAGGAAGGGAGTTCCTGTCAGAGGACAACATGCCTGCAAGCACCCCTGTCGCAGCAGCTCCAGATCCCCCTTGCGGCAAAAAGAAGAGGGGACGTCCATCCAAAAACCAAGGAGCTCAGGATGGCAAGACACCCACCACCGCCAGTAAGAAACCTCAATCCTAATGTCCTCATGTGTGTGCTACACATTCACTTTGTTGGGCTATTCCTGCTCACTTTTCCCTATCTGATTGGAGGAGTATGTTGCACTTTGGACTCAAGACCATTTTGACTCTACTAGAATGGTTTAATCCACCATGGCTGAAGAAATCACTAATTGTTTGCACTGTTAAATTTCATGTTCATTATTTAGCCTTGTTCACTTCATTAAAAACACACGTCACCAAAGCATTGCCTCCTTTTGCCTTTCTCACAATGAATATAGTAGCAGGTGAACTTGGCAATGTCAAGACTAGGGATTACAGGAAGCATTGATATGTTGTATGTAAGCAATGTTCAACTCAGGATCACTACTATGTCGCAACAACACATACATACAAGTGTCTGGGCTCAGAACATCCTTATTACATTGTTAAAATCATAGGCTGACATGATGTCAGAAACATAGCACATAAGACATGACTCCTTCAATCTGGTTCAGTAATTACATCATCACTTGCAGACGTTCACAACATGGAAGGAGGGGATACATCTGACAATATCCTACACAATAGGCAACAATCAATTAGGTCTACATCATCAGATGGAGCCATATTGCCTACCTCACAAAATGAATCCTACATCAAATAAACAAGTAAACAGACACATGTCAGTACAAGAGTATCTGACCACATGGTTTTTCAATACAGTGTTGCTAGCATCTGGTGGACAGTCACAAGTAAATGTCAGTGATGTGCTACAAGCACTTTGAGCTACAATGAGACATATCAACAGCTACATACAGTTCATAGACTGAGGATTTAGCAAAGGTGAAGGCAGGATAGGATGAATTGGGCACAACACAACATTGTGTTGGATCACATGATGGCACACATATTGAATTGGGACCAACGCACCACAAAAAACAAGTGCAATGGAAGCCAGGTAACTTATATCCTATCGCTGTGCAAGCTGTCTTGGTACCAACATTGTATACCCAAACTCTGTGGCAGACATTCCCAGGAATAATCCATGTCTACTTAGTATGTCTGAACAGCGTCATATACCTGCTAATGTCACAACTCTGATATGCCCACATGAAGATGACATGGTGAAGGTACCTAAAACAGACCAACATAGCTAAGTAAAAATACATATGATGCACATCACATTGTCAGCTTCTGGAGAACACAGTCCAAATCAACATGTACAGCTGAACAAAGTTACAGCTATAAAACAAATACCTTTGCCAATATATTGACAAACCCATATATTCCTAGTAAGTAGCATTATCCTCCTCCTCACAACATCACTACAATAGTTGCAAGGCTTATCAAAGTCATCAAATCTCACACCAAACTTACAGTCAGGAAAAGTAGTTCTGGAAGAGATCCTGACCTAAGTCAGCTCCTTCCTTTTCACCACTATCATCATCTTCATTTGGCATCCCAGAGTCCACTCCACTGGCCCCTGTGTCCTTTCATGAGCCTTATTGAAGCGGACTTCCAGCCTTGTAGGATTCCTCAGCGGGGCCAAAAACCATAACTGGTTGAACTACGCTAAGTCTCCTAGATGGAAGATAGACAGAAGGGCCGCATTTAGTTACAAACTTTTAGATCATTCTACCTGACATTTCCCATACATAGTTAGGACAGATCACATTTACCTACAAGCCAGGCCCTCACTGGTAGTAGTTGTGACATCAGCTGGGGTATGGTGCTATTTTGCAGTACGTAGGCATCATGGACAGATCCTGGGAACCGGGCACAGACGTTTGAGATGTACAAATCCGCTAGGCAGACAACTTGCATGTTGATAGAATGGTAGGGCTTCCTGTTCCGGTAGACTTGCTTCGTGTCAGGTGGTGGTAATAAGCCAATATGGTTGCCATCAATAGATCCAATCACATGTGGGATGCGTCCAAATCCATAGTAATCTGCCTTCATAGTGGCTAAATCCTCACATCTGGGAACTGGATGTAGCTGCCCATGTGTCTCAACATTGCTGTAAGCACCTCTGTGAGGACCCGACTGAACATCGGTGGTGAAATCCCACCAGAAATAGCAATAGTGAATTGAAATGAGCCGGTGGCCAAAAAATGCAAAACTGACATGAGTTTCACTAATGGGGGTATTGATGTAGGAGTATTTATGTAAGGTAGGAGGTCAGGCTCCAACTGATGACATAGATCCAAGATTGCCTATTTAAACGAAATTTGGTGATGCTGTGACGTTCTTCCATGGTGTGTAGGTCTGGAAATGGGCGGTACACAGGTGGCTGGCATCTCCTTCCTCTCCCAGGGTACCTATGTAAGGAACAGGACAAAAGATATATTGTGGTCACAGTGTGCAGAGTGACATTTGTGAAGAGTAAGGTAAAAGTCATGTGTCTGAACATAAATGCTTCAAGAAGCAGTATATGTTCAATGTAAATTTCTTGAACATCCACCTGACACTCACAAGTCTGTAACTGAACTGGGAACATCATAATCTGTGCAAAAATGTACATTTCCACTATGTAATATGAAAATACTGCTAACTGTGGTGTACAGTGCACAGCGCACATTTGGCTATGTACAGTTTTCCCAACCACAAACATGGTGGCTGCCAGGCCTCGCTAATAGGACATGTCGAATGTTGTCCATCGGCGATAGTCGACCACACGTTAGGTGGTCACAGCCATAGGCTAATGTTAAATATAGTGGCGGTAGCTGCCCAATGGCTGTGTGCGCCGACGCTGATGACTGTGTAGAAGGCTGCTGGAAAATAGCTCACTTGCCTCCTGACACTGCTGCTATCAAGACCTCCATTTACACAGCTGTTTTTCACATCTGGGAGATCACATAGCACAAACTACAGCGGATTAGGCCCGTCCCTTCACTCCAGAGGAGAGGGACACCCTAGAAGATGAGGTCCCTCCCCTGTATTCTCAGCTCTATAATTCCCCAGAGGAACAGGTAACCATTTTAAAAACAGTTATTCCCTCTGTTCAACGTCTTCCTTTCTGTTTCCCTAGGCTACAATGTGGCTCTGAGTACAGTAGCTACAATGAATTCTCAATTTACATAATGGTATATGTGAATTGTTATGTATGGGTTCACACCATGAGCCATGTCTGTAAAGTGTTAGAAGCATTGGAGGATGATGATTGCCAAGTGTACCATTACACTGGTCACTGAGCCCATATCAGACTTTGAAAAACTGTTGTCTGGGAGGCAGCTAAACAGCACAGATTCCTTCAGAGTGCCAAACAACCATATGGAGTGGCCAGAAGTTTGATTTTCCTGTATTGATTATGATGGAAATGTGATGTTCATTTGGTATACGTAGCCTCAGCCTGCAGAGAGCAAGGCCTAACATTGATATGTGGGCAGTGTGGGCCTTTGCCCAGCCTGGGCAGGAGTTACTGTGGTAGGAGAACTGATGCACAGAGCACTGTCCTGGTAGACCTGCTGATCCATGGATGTTCACAGAAAGAGTGATGTGTCCCACTAGCAGCCCTGATAGCTGTCGTAAGGATAATTTGAGGCATGGTGACTGAGGTGATCCCAGACTTGATACTTAATTCCATTGAAACACAGTTTTAATGTGTGTCTGTCAACAGTAACTGTCCCTTTACTTACATAGGTGTGTTTACATTTTGCAATAGTGTTGCCTCCACTGTGCAGGCCTATTGCACATATGAGACATGAAACGTAAGGCTACTGGATTACATTTGAAGAACTTTGTATGTGTGATTCATCAGCTTAGCTATAATATTCCCTATCACACAACACATTCAATGATGTGTTAATTGTCATCACTGTTACGGTGCCTCATGTGGCAAAAGGGGTGTCCTGTGATGGCAGTACAAAGGACACAAACTTATTATGACTTATTAGGAAATAAGTAGTCCACATGTCCATGCAGCCCCCGGAGAGGTAGCTCTGAATGTCACGCATACCAACCCTTACCCTGTGACCTTGGTGTTAGGATGTAGTGTATATGCTATGCTTCTGGCCAGTAAGGACCCTATGCATCATTGAAATGAGTGTGGCAGGAAAGGTGTCTGGATAGTCATGCACAGGTAGTGTACCTTTCAGAAGGTTCAAATGGTATGTTGTGTGTCATGGTACGTCACATCACATTCCATGTAGGATGGACCTGGCCTACATGATGTTAGTTGGGTGGCTCAGTCAGTGTAGGTCATGACCAGGGTTGAGGTTAGTCATCAGATGACCACAAAAGTGTGTATCCATGCTCTAGTTGTGCTTAGTATGTGACACAGGCACATGTAATATGTTGACTCTTGATGAAGGATTGCGCTACATGTCAACGTGATGTGTATTGAGCTGACATTCTCCTCAAACTTCCAGTTACAATCTGTTTCTACATCTATTTTATCCATACAGGTCAACGCCCATCAGAAGAAGGCCATTTGGAGTTCCATCACCAGGAAGGTGCAGACTGTGGGGGTCTACAACCAGTATAGTGTCCACTTCCAGAAGAGGTGTGAGGACCTGCGGCGCTGGACCTGCAAGATCATAGAGGTCTAGCTGGGGATGTCCTCCCAACACAAAAGGGACGCACGCTGGACGCTGACTCCCCTGATGGCCCGCATCCTGGTGGTGGCCTACCTAGACCTTGATGGGCAGTTGAGGGCCCAACAACAGCAACAAGGGGGTGGGTCCTGGCCAGAGACAGACATGTTACTCTGTCAACTTTGTGTGTTACAGGCAGGCACGTCCAAACCAAGATTATTGGTGACCCATGTGCCACACACAAGTTGAGTAATTGTTAGTGTAAGTGTGGCAGTAGGTGCATGCTGCTGTGCTGTGGCTATTGTCTTTCTAACCTTGAAGACAAGGCAAGGAAGATTCCTGTCCGCATCCAATCCTCTCCTTTTGAGCAGACACCTGGCTGAGTGAAGTGAGTAATCATCTCATGTTCTCAGCAAATCTCTGTGAAATTTTTACCACAAAGGCAACTTGTCTTGCTTGTGTGATGATTGATGTACCCTCACTACTGTCTCTCATTTGATGGTGACCCTATTGCATGTGCCATGACATAGAGTTCTGAGTGCATGCAGTGACTGTACAACAGTTCCCATTGGTAAGTACTGGTTATACAGTGAAATCAGTGTGCTAACATCACTGGTGCCATCAGCATTAGTGCCTACATGTTGGCCAGTGTGCATTTTGGCAGATGATGGTTCATCTGCAATAGTGTTCCTAAACACTCATTCACTGACTGGTGACATGCATGAGTGAGTGAGTTGTAGAACTGTGGGGATCCTATGAGAGTGTCTACACTAATCCTCACAAGGCAAACTGAGTATGCAATACCAAACAGTGTTGTGATGTGCCTGCCCTTGGTGACTCTAGTGATCCCACATCTTCATGTCATAGACATTCAGGGACACCCAAAACCTTCAAAGGTGTATTGGCTAATGGATATTCAATCTCTGATTGGCATCATAACCTGTACCAAGCAGGATTGGGGATGTTCACATGGTTATAAGGAGTGTTGTGCTGTGTGGTTTCAGAGTATCTATGCCCCACATTTTAGGACCTCATAGTTTTCTGGGAACTTTATCTGTTAAATGTGATACATAGCTAAACTACGTGTGTAGAAATTTCCATTTTCTTTTCAGGTTGTGGCCAAATGATGTAATTTTGAGTCCAATGTGTCATCAGTGTGCAATGAGCATTTGCATGTGACATAATGTCTGCCACAACAGTAATTGATGGTACATTGGTGTTGAACTTGACCTTCATGAAATCATGAAATGTTATGAGGGATAGGTAGATCTGTTGGACTCTGGGCCTTGTGTGGGCATTGTGTAAATCTCAAAATGGTATCCATCCTATTTGGTTGCATCTCTTTACAATGGTCCATAACAAGTGGCAGAGTATGTAAGTTGAACAGCTATGCGAATATAGACATAAGCATGGTTTGTAGGAGTTCCATCCATGCATTTGGCCCAGTCTGGGATTCTGACTTGAGTGGAGACAACTGTTTGCAGGTTATGTGGCATGCATGCATGTACTCATGCTAACGTGGAAGCCTATGAAGTGAACTAGAAAGGTGGTGTGATATGTGAAATTCTTTATTGTTTTCTGGTGATTTGTGATCATGAGGTGTGGAAATTAAATTGCAATAAACCCATGCTACTTGTTATTTCAGAAACATCCAGGGCAAGTGGAGGAGATGGGGCCAACATCAATGGTGATATAGATGGTCACAGTGGTTCCGGATGTGCTACATTAGACACGGAGGGACCTAGTGAGCAGGAGGGTGTGAGGAGTGCCCCGGAGGAGAACATCGACATCTTATCATCATCTAGGTCATCCGCTGGTTGTCACTCCGAAGTGGTGGCGGACCCAACAGGATCAGTTCCATCTTTATCCTTGTCTACCACCCCAATTGTATCGCCACCCTCCCTGTTGTTCCCCTACAAGTTGGCCATTCACACTTCCTTAAGAGGGGAGGGCTCTCCTTCTCTGCAGGCACCTCAGCCCCTGGCCCTGTTAGTCCCACTGCCCTGAGTGAGGACGCTATTGACCTCCTGAGGAGCATCTCTGTGGGTCAGACTGCAGTGCTGAATGCCTTCCTGGGGCTAAACACCCTGATGACCCAGGTGGTAGCCTTCCTGGAAGGCATTCACAGTGGCATATTTGTCCTACAGAGATCTTTTCAGGCTTTGGCCTCCTCCCTCACGACAGCCCTCCACCCATTCCAACCTTTCACCCTCCCTGCCCCATCCCCATCCACATTCCCTCTTCTCAATCCTATCCAAAGCACATGCACACCTAAGCATGCACACAGTTCAACAGAAGCAAGCACCACACACAAACCCAAGACATCCAAGAAACTCACACATGCACGCACACAGCAGATACTCACCTCCCTCACCACCCCCACCACCCCCAGCATACCCACAGGTGCCACTGCATCACACACTGAAACCTCCACAGACACACCCATACCCACAGACATTGCAGCAACAGACACAGACCACTCCACAGACACACCCATACCCACAGACATCATAGCAAACAGCCACAGGCCCCTCCACAGACACACCCATACTCACAGATATCACAGATATAACAGCAACAGCCGCACACACCTCCACAGAGACAACCATACCCACAGACATCACAGCAACATCCACACACCCTTCCACAGACGCAGCCATACACACAGACATCACTGCAACAGCCACAGACTCCTCCACAACACCGAACACATTCTCAACACTCCCCCCAAAAATGCATATGCTCACAGTCACCCACACAACAGGCACCATTACAAAACACACACTGCAAACAGCAGACCCCCCACACTCTTTCACTCCCTCTTCCTCCCAATCCGAACTCCATCCCAAACACCCTACTTGTTTTCCCTGTGAGTCTTCCTTGTTTGCTCTTACCCTTACCCCATGACACCTGACCCCACTTCCAAAGTCCCTAAAACCTCTTGCACACCCACAGCCAACCCTTCCAATTCCCACCCCACCCCTGAAACACAGCCTGCCCACTCCCCTGCCCCAGCTCAAACCACAAGAAAAAAGAAAAAACCTCAAAAAACCTCCCAAACCAAAACCCAGCCCCAAAAAGCCCAAGCTCAAGAAGCCCCCTCCCAAGGATAAACCCCCCTCCCTAAACCTCTGCACCATCCCCCTTCCTTAGTGGATTCTTAGAGGTGCCTGCTTGAGCCAATGGATTCCCCTTTGTGAGGAGGTTCCCTGGCAGTGTCAAATAGCTCAAGCTTTTTGCCACAGAATTGTGCTGTTGCATATTTCTCCCATTATGGACCGACTATTGGCCTATGTTTGATTTGATTTAAAATCATGCATTTATTAAAACTTTCCTAGTTTTGTAGACAATGGTCCTGACATTGCTTTTCTGACTCTTTGATGTTGTATAGTTAGTGATGTGTAAGTACAGTTGTGTGTGTTTCACCTCTGATTGCTGAACCAGTTGAAATGGCTAGTATATTGTGCCCTAGGAGCCAGTGCTGGAGTCAGACTGGGCTAGGGAATATGGTGGATGGAATTCTATGTGGGTTGACATCCAGATGGGGCAAACATTTCATTGGCTGATGTGATATGGGGTAAGCATTTCATCTTGGCCTGGCCACTGTCACCATTGTCTAGCTTGCCCTTCTTCCTATGATATAGGTTGTTTTTGGTTTGTTAGATATTTGTGTATCCACACATGGTGGATGTCAACTTGTCATCCCTTTGTATAGCTCTGCATGAACATGTTTCCATTTTGCAGCGTGTAGCTTTTAGCTACTTCATCTAGATGTATGCCACATGCTGTAAGGGCTCTGTTTGCTTTCCTAAGTTGTGCTTACGCATTGCCTACACATGCATGGAACTTGGTTGTGCAATTGATTGTCTCTGATATACCTCATTTCCCAGGTCCAGTGCACATGAGGTTTGTCAGGCATGTACAAACTGTAGTGTGCCCAAGGACCCCAGACTTTGAGGGTTCCCCCTGATAGAGGCAGAGCCATCATGCAGAGAGTGTTTCCATTGTGCCCTTCAAATGGTTCTCACAATGATTCTCTGTACTCCTGTTGACTGACATTGCCTTTTTATGTGGGTGATGTGTGAGAGTCTACTAAAGAGTTGTAGCAGAGAAGCTGTGTGTGACTTTTCTGACACATCCATACAGATGTTTCTTTAACATCAAAACAGATCCTGGGATGTGTGCAATCATGTGAGTGTGTCTCATTCACTATAGCAGCTTGGTTAGAGTTACATTCACAAGGCCAAATGGTAGTTGTAGTCAGTTCAATGTCACTTTAGCAACACTTGAGTAATGGTAAGCTGCATGTACAGTTAACATCAGTAGTGACATGGGAGACAACTGAGAAGGGGTAAGAGGAGTGTAACATCTTGGTTAGAGTAGGAGTGCCCAGACCTTATGGTAGTGGAAGTCACCTCAGTCTCACTTTAGCAACACTTGAGTGATGGTAATCTACATGAACAAGTAACACAAGTAACATCAGTAGTGACATGGGAGACAAGTGAGAAGGGGCAAGAGGAGTGTAGCATCTTGGTTAGAGTAGGAGTGACAAGGCCCTGTGGCATTGGTAGTCAGTTCAATGTCACTTTGGCAACAGTTGTGTAATGGTAAGCTGCATGAACAGTTAGCATCAGTAGTGAAACAGGAGGCAAGGGAGAAGGGGCAAGAGGAGTGTGGCATCTTGGTTAGAGTAGAAGTGACAAGGCCTCATGGTAGTGGTAGTCACTTCAGTCTCACTTTAGTAACACTTGAATAATGGTAAGCTGCATGAAGAGGTACCATCAGCACTGACATGGGAGACAAGTGAGAAGGAGCAACAGGAGTATAGCATCTTGGTTATAGTTACATTCACAAGGCATCATGGTAGTTCTAATTACAAAACAATTAGGGAAACCCATTGGCCCCGAAGACCTGGGTAAGGTATGGTATAGAACAGAATTGATCCCAATGGAAATTATTCAAGTTGCATAATCAATTGCACCAAACACCATAAATAACATACAATTAAGTGAAATAAATTCACAATTTGCATTGAATTCCAGCACTAAATGGACTTGAATAATTTCCATTGGGACCAATTCTGTTCCTTTTCCCCCGTCTCAGAAGTGGTGGTTGGACCGCCACAGTCACGCCGGCTGTGAGGCAACTTGTAATTGGGTAGGCTTTTTAGCTGGTGGTCCGAGCCTCTGAGTGCCTCATAGGCCTGCTCCATGACTGCCACGGTCGGAGCTGGCTGGTAATCTCAGCGGTCTTCGCAAAACCAATCCGGACTACTCGTAATACGGCTGTTGGACCACCGAGCTCACCACGCTCAGACCACCACCCCTGATACGGTTGTCCAAAGACCACCAAACTCGTAATAAGGTTCTAAATGTTGCCAAAAAGCTGATGAGAAGGCAAGTTAACCATAATGCATGGGAAAAGTGTTTTTGCTTCCCTGTTAAACTAACAGATTAATGCTAAAGACTTAGTAGTCCCTATCAGAATATCAGGTGTGGAAAGGTCAGTTACTTCTCAAAAATTCCCATGCAAGAGATTTGAGGTACCCCAATTCATGCTTTTTTGAAAACTCCTTCTCTTGTATTCACTGGGAGGGGAAAAAACATCAGCAGTTACCAACTTGGTGATTTGGGAATACCAAATGAGGTGACTAATCCAATCGTCTAGGGAAGATGGACTGGTTCTTCTCTTTGTAACATAATTCTGCCAATCTCTAATTGGTATGGACGGCATCTTAAAATGATCTATTATCAATGAATAATTACATACTATAGCAGTGTCTGCGGGACTCATCTCAATGTTAAATAATGTTCCTAGGAACTTTCTTTCCTGAAAATGACTGGACGATGTCCTTCCAGATGCAAATTGCACCATTTGAAGAGCAATATTGTTCTCAACTGTCCTGTAGCAGGCCTCTGGCAAAGCCCAGTCAGTGGCCCTGCCGCCATCACCGAATGTCCAATTGATTCTTTTCTTGATTTAGTATACAGAAAGAGAGGGCCATTCAAGGAACATGAAGACACAATCCATCTTAGACATGATCAGGAGTGTGGCATGATTACTGTGGTTGATGACAACTACTTCTCCTAATATTTGGGAATTCCAGACTGCAGAAAAACAGAAAGTAGTCAGCTTATAGAAAGTGTAGGATTGGAGTAGAAGTTGCTTGAAAAAAGCATAAATCAACTTAGTGAAATGAATGAAATTTGTACTTGTAAAGCGCACCCATACCCCCAAAGGGGTGTCCAGGCGCTGTACGCATACCGCTGTAGAACCCTTCCTGGCTTTTCCCTGTGAAATGTCCACTCCTGGGCACCCCCAGGGTGAAGCCAGGCATCCCAGCGCTGTTGGGGCCGTTGTGGAGATTAAGCAAGCTATTGCCCAGAGTTGCAGAGTGGGACCCATGATTAGAATAGGCACCAAGGCGAGAATTATCAGGTCTGAGGAAATTGAGCCCAAGACCCGCCGAGGCGGGAATTGAACCCTGGTCCCGGGCCAGATCTCTGCATCAGGGTCTGCCGCCCTAACCATTGAGCCACACTTCTCCACTCAGCTTACCCTTATACTTTCAAAGCTATGCTCACCAACCTTGCAATAATTGTTAAAGGAGATGAAAAAGAAATGCTCACTCTGGTAGCAAAAATCTGAGGAGCTATTTTCGCTTGCCGAGTACCCTGCCTGGACTACAACCTGCCTCCAATAGTTGAAATAGACAGTTTCCTGATTTTCACCAGGCATAGTGTGATACTCTGCCTGCTGTTGTCACCTTGCCTATCTTGCTCTTTGGAGAACTAGAAATATGAGCATTGGGCCCGTTGTACTTGAAGTCCAGGGAAGGATAACAGAGTTGATGGAGGCGTTTTACAGAAGTGGATACATCAAAGTTACAAGAATGTTTTCTGTGATTGGACAAAAAGAGCTTGAGTTAGTCATATCTCTTCTGGCACTGGCTCAGTTAGATGCAGCTGGACTAGCTACAGGGCAATAAATCTGAAAATCAATCATAATTGTAGGATTCCTCTACACTTTGGCATTTAACTATGATATTCAATATCCACAGAACTTGAAATGAATGTTTCAAAGTTGTTCCATCCTGATTGACTCAAGACCATAGCCTTATCTAAAAAGGTGCATCTCCTATACTGTTCGAATATTTTCCATTGTGTCATAGTCATAAATTGAGAAACAACTACGAAAAGCCATCTAGGAGGTTTGGCAGTTACCAGTCCGTCATTTGGCACTGACGATGACTCTCTGAACATTGTTATGGACTACTTATGTTCTACAAATGTTCTTCACCATGGTCATAACCTCAGCCCTTCCAGCACTTTACCAATGCCTCACCTCAGGAAGTTCAAGGACTCATTAGGGTCAAAGGTGAAACAATTACAGATGGGGAGACCTAAGATGCAAGAAAACTTCTAACTATCAAAGTAAGGTTATACAATAGTCTCAATCCCCAATGTCTGCCAGACATCATATTTCATTTATTCCATTCAATCTAAAAAAAAACACTAGTAGGCTCACAAAGTTTTCAGAAATTCTCCCATTTAGGCACCAAATCATTGTTATAACGGTTAATGATATTGACTTTAATAATAAATGTTTAACTGTATTTGTATCAATTTTCTCCATTTTACTTTTCCAGCTTCTTAGCCTTGATCACTTAATTGTTTATTTTATATTTCATACTGTCTTGTTTTGGATCTTAAGAACTTCACTCTCTATCTGGTCTCCATGTGCTGATGTTTGGATTATTCTGATTGCTTCCACTGAGTAAGAGTCTTATCTAGAGTTTAGTGGATGGATTATTGTTCTTCCGTCACGTGCCATGGTGGAACTGATCTATCCATTAGGCCAGTGGTTATCCATCCTCTGTATTTAGAGAATGGCCTAACAGACCACCTTCCGTCATAATGGAGGAAGGTCCATCAGCTGAGCTTCAGTGCTCCATCTTCGATAAGCCTATCTACTTTCAAAGGGCACCACTCCATCAGCATTTGCATGGCAGACATCCATCCACCAGATTTAGGTTTGTCCACATCAGAGTGTGATATAGGGTCCTCTATGATGGAGGACAGAAATGGCGGACAGTGTTTCTGATGACGGACGCTTCGATGACATTGACAGACGCGTCCATTAACATTCACCAAAACACATACAGTTACCACTTCAAAAGACACTCTCCTAACCACCACACAAACCATTTACCACTCACACCACAATCCACCAGCAGCAGAGCTAATTCTTCCTTATGGGGTAAAATGTTTGCAAGAAGACAACCCATAATCTCTGAAAATGAGTTAACTGTGATGTGGGGTGAGGTAATTGGAGATGAGCCCCATTTGTTTGGAGCACTGGTCCAGACAACAACTATGAACCAAAGAAGGGAAATTGTGTACAGACTCAGGAATAAGGTGAATGCTGTCTCTAACACCAGACACTCACAGGAACCATCCGCAATCGATGAAACAACCTGCAATGGAGGGTCAGGTCCCGTACATCGATGGCGCACCAAGATGCACTGACAACTCATTGTGGGTATCTGAGGCCCCTGAACCCCGTGCCCTGGGAGGAGAAAGTGTTGCCCTTACTCCACTCTGAAGGGACTGTGGGAATTGAAGGTAGAGTGGATACTGGTAAGTACAGACACTAGCTCTATCACCACATCTAATTCACCCTCATCACATTTTCACACCTCTAATCCCTAATACAAATCTCAACACAAACAACAACTTATTCGCACAAGTATGCTACCTGAAGTCTCTCACAACTCTCTAAATTCTCTAGTTATTCATAATCTATCATTTACTAACTCTCACACAACATTCTCCTTTATCCAACTCATATAGGAAACACAATCAAACAGGCGTGGCCTTACATTTGGACAGCAAATCTCTCCCCCCAAGTAACAATAACATTTATCAAGTTACTCAGAATACTGTAATCTCTACCCACTCTTATCATATTCACATAGCACATGATAACTCTCTTGATCTAATAAAATACCATATTTAACATTTCTGGTTTCACAAGTTGGAGCAAATGAATTGTGTCACCAGGATAAAATTGTTACAGTTCTGATTTTTGACTTAACATATCACTGCATTCTGGAATTTATATTTATCGATTTAGTTTGACTTTTGAACATTTGGACATGAATCAAATGATAGCTATAATTTAAGATTGAAAAAGTTGAATCATCGTGAATTTTACCCATTTTATAAACTAAGTATCACACTACTTTGACACAAATTTGCCCCAATCAGAACACTGATCATGTTGAAAGGGCAAGGACTACTCATTTCTATTCTAAAAACAAACACACAGCTTTTGGCTCATCTGCATTGAAGAGGAAATAGAGTGATGTCAATATGCGTAACTCTAAAGGACTGCAAAGTGGCCTCTGTCTGCTGGCCAGAATTGGTGCTGCTCTCTCATACAACTGTACCACAAAATACCTCAGCTAACAGACTGTCAATTGATAGCACACCTCTGCCAGCTGATGCCCAGACATTGTTTGTCAGTTTGTAGGAAAAATGCTGTCATAGATGAGATAGACAAACTGAAGTGTAGTGCTGCATCACATTGTGTATCTAGCTAATAGGCCCAACTCTGAAAAGGGAGGTTGGATGAGTTAAAGGAATTAGCTAATCTAGATAGCTTTGAATAACCTCTTCATGTTGCCTATCAGAAATCTATAGAGTTTTTGAAGTAGAAAGTTTACAATTTAGCCCTGTGTTTGGTTAAAAATGACTATAAATATTTGTGAATCTACTTATTTTAAATGGGCTCTGATAGACCTATCAGTCTAATGGGAGGTCTTTCCCGAAACCTTTTGGCCTCGCCCTTCATTTTTTGCCGAAATTAGTTTTTATTGGCTTTAGGACTCTTTGCACAGTACCACTGCTAACCAGTGCTAAAGTGATTGTGTTCACACTCTAACACATGGTAACATTGTCTTACACATGATTGGGATATTTAATTTACTCATAAGTCCTTTGTAGAATGGTATACTGCTAGACCTGGCTTCCATGGCGTGGTTTTCCAACTAACTTTTTGGTCTTCAGACCTCCTGCTTTACTCACTTTGTTTTTGCTGCCCTAAGGGCTCTGCACGCTTTACCACTGCTAACCAGTGCGTAAGTGCTTGTGCTCGTGCTCTCTCCCTAAGACATGGTAGAATTGGCTTATACCCTATTGGCATATGTAATGTACTTGTAAGTCTCTAGTAAAGTTGCACTACCTGTGCCCAGAGTGTTTAACTTAAATGCTACTAGTGGGCCAGCAGCACTGATTGTGCCACCCACTTGAGTAGCACTTTAAACATGTCTCAGGCCTGCCATTGTAACCTGTGTGTGCAGTTTTAAACTGCCAGTTTGACCTAGCAAAACAAAACTTTTCCTTTTTAATACATATGTCACTCTTAGAGCAGGACCTGGACCGCCCGGATGACAGGGTGCAATTTATTTAAAAAGTAGGACATGTGCTTTTAGGTTTTACATGTCCTGGTAGTGAAAAACTCTTAAATTAGTTTTTCACTACTCCAAGGCCAACCTCTCCCATAAGATTACATTGGAGTTACCTTGCAACATTTAATAAACTGCAATTTCCAAATGGATGCAGGTAACCAGTTCATGTTTGGTGTCTTTGGAATTGTAATGAAATAGCCTAACTTGTGGTGATGTCAGATTACAATTTTGAAAACGCCACATTTAGAAAGTTGGCATTTTTCTGCCTTATCCGCTTGGAGCCTGCAACCTGTCTCTGGGTCACCTTATTAGGTGTAGTTGACATTTGGGTGTGTATATTCCTCTTAGCCAGCCACACACAAAAGGGAGCAGAGGTGTGCCAGGATGGGCCATCACTGGGAGGGTGGGAGGGAGGAGCTGGACACAGCCCCACTTACACTTGAGTAGGCTGTGTCCTGCCTCCACATAAAGTGCTGTATACCCCCTGTAGTTAGTATGGAGCCAGGGCAAAGAGGGCAGGGCACCTGTGCACTTCAAAGGCATGCCTCTAGAAGCTTCTGCCCACATCAAAGGCACAAATGGGTATAAATACTGGACCTCAGACACTAACTCTTCAGTATACTTATGGACATGTGGATACCCTGCCAGGAAGAAGGACTGCTGTGCTGCAGAAAGGATTGTCACTCTGCAGAACTTCTGCTCTGAAGGACTGCTGGCCTGCTGTGCTGGTCTGGTGCCTGCTTCCCTCTTGCCTTGGTGAAAAGGATTGGACCTGCATCTGTTGAACCCAGGACCAGTGTAACCCCAAAGGCTAGTTGGCTGGCCTCCTGACTTGAGCCTCAGGGACAGAAGGCTCCAACATCTTCAACCCCAGTACCTGGACCCTGCTATTTGTGAGTCTACACTGCCAAGTGGTGCCACCGCAGTCTGGGACCCTTGAAAGTGGGCTTAAGGTGCTCTGCCAGCCTCTGTGGATTCAGCAGAAACAACGCATCTCCTCTGCTGCATGGCATAACCCCAAGCAGAACTGACACATCTCCGCTGCTTGGACTGAACCTGTTTCAAAGACCTGTATCACCTCTGCAGCCTGCAGCGTCTTCGGAACTGTCACTGTGCAACACACCCTCATTGAAGGAAGCCTTGACAACGACAACAGACTCTGCATTGCAGTCTCACAGCTCCTTAGAAGCGACACATTGCACCAACTGCACGATGAATCCTTGACACCCGGCTTCTCATCACAAGCCCTTGTCGACGGGATCCTCGACAATAATGCAGGACATTACATGGCAGTCTCGTTGTACCTCTGAACTGATGCAACGCTTCAGCTGTGCAGTGCATCTTTGGAGTGGATCCTTGCAACAGTCCGCAAACCAGGATTTAAGGTATTTTACTAAGCAGGTCTAACTGGGTCCCTGTAGCAGTTCCATCGTGAATGGCCTGAACTTGTGATTTTGTCCTAGTCCGGCGCAACTTTCTTTTTATGGGATCCTTTTTGTGTGCTGTTTTTCACATTGTTACTGTTTGAAGTGTTGCAAAAATACTTTAGCTATTGCCTCTAAGTGAAGCCTGACTGCTCTGTGCCAAGCTACCAGAGGGTTGAGCTCAGGCTAATTTAGGGTTGGCTTGTGCCTCACCCTGACAAGGATTGTGATTGCTGCTTGATTAGGGTTTCAACCCATCCTCAACCAGTAACACAATTTTTTACACACTCCATGCAAGGTAAAAATTGAGAATGAACAGGCCATGTGTGCTCTCATTTGTGTTGCTTTTGGTTTTTTGCACTACTTTTAAGTGCAAAATGCATCCTTACAGCAAAAAGTGACACAAGGACACATCGCATGTTAAAATATAACACTAAATGATGGATTTGCATTTCACATATTGTACACAATTCATGTAATAGTGCTGAAATTTCACGTAACTACGCGAAAGCAAATTACAAATTTCTCAAAACCCAAATGGTTAACTATTAACTGCTGTTTCCAGGTCTTGTGATTTCCTATGTGTTGCATTGTAGGAGATTTAGTTCATTCTCTTTCCCATGGCTGTTAGAGGAATTGAGAGTGTTATGCTGTTATATTATTTCTATTTGTAAAGTGCACTATCACCCACGAGGGTATCCTCCTGGCACTGAGCAGGGTGTGTGAGCCTCTCGCTGCCAGTATATTGGTTAATTGAAAGCCAGGTGTTTAGCTTCGTGTGAAATTCAAGAAGAGATGAGGAGGCTCTGATGTAAAGTGGGAGGGCATTTCATGCTTTAGGAGCAATATATGAGAATGCTCATCCTTCTGATCTTGTTCTGTGTATGCATGGAATGTGTGTGAGTAGTCCGGGAGGTTTATGGGTTGTTGGTGGAAAGAGATGCAACTATTCAAGTAGGTGGGGCTTGAGTTGTACAGTGTCTTGAATCTGCATGAGAGGAGTTTGAATTGAGAGCATTTGTGTATCAGGAGCCAGTGTAGTTCCTTGAGGTGCAGTGTAATGTTAGTTCTTTGTGGGTGTTTGAGGATAAATCTGGCTGCCAAGTTCTGGGGGGTTTGCAGCCCTCTAGTTAGTTCCTTGCTGATCCTGACTTAAAGGGTATTCGCATTGTTCAACTTGCTGCTGACTATGGTGTGAGTGACAGTTTTTCTAGTGTTGCTTGGGAGTAATCTGAAGATCTTCCTCAGCATCTTCAGGGTATGAAAGCAGGGTGCAGTAACAGCATTTATTTGTACAGTCATGTCTATTTTGCTGTCAATGATTATTTTGGAGTTCCTCGTGTGGTTTCTGGGTGTAGCGTGGGACCGGCTTCAGCTGGCCACCAGTTGAGTCCCATGGAGAGGTATTGTTGCCAAAGATCACTACTTCTGCCTTGTCGGTGTTGAACTTCATCCAGTTAGCAACTTACGTCATGCAGGCAGTGAACTTGTTTCTTGTGTTGGGGGTCTTGTCTGAAAAGGAGAGTATGAGTTGCATGTCGTGTGTGTAGGAGAGGATGTTGATGTGTGTGCGGATGATGTTGGCCAGAGGGGTCATGTATACATTGAAGAGGGTGGGGCTGAGCGATGAACCTTGAAGCACTGTGCTGATGAGTTTGCAGAATTCCGAAAAGTAAGGTGCCAGGCTGGCAGCTTGTGTTTTATCTGTTAAGAAAGACCATATCCAGGGGAAGCAGGTCCTTGGATGCCAATATAATGCAGGTGCCTGATGAGGATAGGATGTGAGACTGTGTCAAATGCTGCCGAGAGGTCCAGGAGGATGAGGGCTTCTGTGTCGTCCAGGAGAATAAGGGCTGCCATGTGTCCTCTGTCAATGATCATGCGGATGTCATCTGTGGCAGTAATGAGTTCCATTTTTGTACTGTGTTTGTGTCTGACTCCAGACTGGTTGGCGTAGAGGGACTGGTGGTTGCTGAGGTGGTCATGGGCCTGTTGGTTTATTCATTTCTCTAACATCTTTGCCAGGTATGGTAGGAGGGAGATGGGTCTATAGTTGGAGTGTATGGTTGGGTCAGAGGATGGTTTCTTGACCAGGGTTGGGATGGTGTCTTGCTTCCAGGTGTCCAGGAATGTGGCTGATTTGACGGGGTCATTGAGGATGGGTATTCATTCTTCACTGATCAGAAGAGTCCTTTGATGACGGTGTGGTGGGGGCATCGGTCAGCTTATGAGTGATTGGTCCTCATGGTAGCAGTGATTTCAATGCTGTTGACAGCAGGTCACAAGGTCAGGGTTTGTTCATCGGACGTGATGGGAAGTTGAGTTGTGACAGGGACTGGTTGAGGGTTGACGTTGCTGTATTTGGAGGTGGTTTTGTTACAGAACAGTTGGAAAAGCTTGTTTCAAAGGTATTGGGAAGGGGTGATGTTGCTGGAGGCGACAGGAGGCACAATGAAATCTTTGCTGATGACAAAAACTTCCTTGCTGCAATTAGTGATGGCATTGATGCAATATGCAAGAGCTGTACGCTTGGTGTTCTGTACCTGCTGGTGGTAGAGCCTTAGGGTTGATTTTGATTTGATTTGATTTGATTGTGAAATTTATATAGCACAGGAATGCCCAAGGGTGCCTAGGGGCTGTGCGGTGGTATCTGCCGGAATTTCAGTGGATGAAGGTGCAAGTAAAGATGTCTTTGTCTGCGGTGTCTTGACTTTTTCTCCATTTGTGTTTCAGTTGCTTGCAGTGACATTTCGTCAGCCTGAGTTTCTCTGTGTGCCAGATGGCTGGTGGTTGGTCTCTTGCTGTTGGGTTGTTTTTGAGGGGAGCCAAGGTTTGGTGCATGAAGTAATCCAGCTGTTAAGGTTTTTTCTGGCTTTCAGCAAGTTGCTTGTGTGGTAGGGTTAGTACACGGAAGCCCATTTCACTTCTGAGATGCTTTTCCAGCTACAGCGAGTAGTTCCAGCGGTGGTAGGTCTGTGGTGGCGCAGGATGGGTAACCTGAAACTGACTAGTGAGTGGTCTGTCCAGGTTATAGTTGCTGGCTTGTCGACTGTGATATTGCTGCTTGAGCAAAACAATCAGGTCCAATAGGTGTCCTGCGGTTTGGTTGGGTTTTGTAATGTGCTGGGTAAGGCCAAGCTTTCCTCAGATTTTCTAGAAGAGCCGTGAAGTTTGGGTCAGTGTGGTCTTCTAGGTGAAAGTTAAGATCCCCAAGGAGGATTAAGGTGCTGGTTTTGATGATGAGGAGTGCAACGAAGTCAGTGATGTGGACTGTGAAATTGGTGCTAGGTTCTGGTGGTCTGCATATAAGGGTTCCGCCCAGGGAGAAGTTAGCTGGGCATCCGTGTAGCTTGTGATGAGGGTCTCATATGTGTAGGAGTGTGTATGACTACATTTGTCTTTATTATTATAAGATTCTTATAGAACTTTTAAAACATTCTTTTTTTACTCCACGTGCTGTGTGGTAAATATAGCCTTTTCCAATTAGGCACGCATTTCTGAAAACATGCTTTTCTAAGATTTCAAGGCACATATGATGACCTTTTTCTTAAACATTCCCCCGGAAGGAGTCACCCTTTGTTGAATAAATCCTATTGTGATGACAGTAAAGAGTCTTATCACAGGAAAGCCTCTCCCAACAGTAACAGTTGGCTGGAACCAAACATTAGGATGGGTACCAGAGATGGAAAAGAGACTGAATCAGCATTAGAACACAGGTGTTAAAGTGGCTTTTTAGGAGAGGAAGGACAAACTCTGGTACACATTTGTTTTCACCATGCTTATCAGACAGCCATATTTTTCAATCAGGACGTGGAAGCATACTTTTTCAAGCCAGAAAGCCAAAACTTGAAACAAATAATTCCCCTTCCTGTGTTGTCACAGTAATAGGGTTGTCCATTAGGGAAAGATGTCCATCATTTAATTTTAGGGTATATAAATCTGCTTGATGAATTTTAGGAATATTGCTTCATAATATCAAGCTGTGGACCCCTCTTTGGGTCTAGTCCCTTTGTCAATGGAAGGCCTTTATCAATGGAGGACTCCTTTGCTTGGCAAGCATATTTGCAGGACTAACTAAATTTTTCCCAGGGCATGACCGATAGTTCCATATGTCTTCCCAGGACCAGTGGAATACTTCTGCCTAATGGGTAAAAACATGGGGGAGTCTTGTGCGCTGGAAGTCAAACAACTAAGAACCATGTGGGGCAATATTTGGAATATTTGGTGGCTAAGCAACTGTTGATGATTGTTAAAGAAATATTCACAAGTTTACGAGCATAGGTCTCAAGAAGGAAGAGCGGCTGAGAGGTAATAGGCATTTGCATGTTGGAGCATGCCTCAAAAAATTAAAGATTTTGTGCTACCTGTATTGGAACTAGGTCTACTATAATGAAGCGCTCACCTCTGGTACCTTGGCCCGAAAGCAAGCACCGCAGTAAAAATATAAACAAGTAAGTGATTTAATAATTAGGTGAAAAGAGACAACAAACCTTTTGGAATCAATCGAAAAAGCTATTCAGATTAGTCAATAAAAAAGCAAAACAAAATACTGAAAAAATGACTGATGGTGTGTTAGACCTGTCAGCATTAGAGTGGTCTTCCCCCAAACCTTTTGCCAGCTTGCCTTCAATTTTGCTGAATTCTCTTTATTGGTCTTAGGACTCGAGGGCACTTTATCACTGCTAACCAGTGCTAAAGTGTATGTGTTCTTCTCAAGAAGTTGAGACCACACCTGTTTGGGACTCACTTCCAGATTCAGACAGACTACAGGTCCCTCAGGTGGCTAATGCAAATGAGGGGTGAGAATCCAAAATTGTTGAGGTGGTCCATCTCCATACAGGGAACAGACTTTACAGTGGAACAGAGACCTGGGGCAGACAGTGCCAATGCTGATCGTCTTAACAGGTTCCACCGGGACTGTTTGTCTTCCTGCCTTCTGCCTCCACGGACCACAGCATCCAGAAATCTTAGCGCGCGGACGCGCTACAAAAGGCAAGGCGTGCCCCGCGGCGCTTTGTAGCCACCGGGACTGTTTGTCTTCCTGCCTTCTGCCTCCATGGACCACAGCATCCAGAAATCTTAGCGCGCGGACGCGCTACAAAAGGCAAGGCGCGCCCCGCAGCGCGGGCCGCGCCCGGGCAAAGCCCAGGCTAAAGGCGGGCCCGTCCACGCCCGTCGGAGCCCAGAGAAGGCTGGGCTGGGCCCACCCTCTTTACATCTGCAGTCGCTTGAGGTACGGTCGATCTTATCTATTGATTTACACCGCAGATGTCGAAAGTAAAGGGAACGAGAGTGAAGTTGGGAGGGGGAGTCGGAGCTACTTTGGACACTTTTCTAGTAAGAGCAGCCAGCGTCCTCTCGCATGAGATTGAGTTGACGGAAAGGCGTCTCTCTATGGAGCCGTTCCCTTTAACACAGGGCGTGTCCTCAGGCCTTGTAAATGATATTCTCCCAGATATGCAATCAATACAAACGCCATTGCCCCAAAATACTTTAGTCCTTACACAAGACCAACATGGGCCTTTGCTCTCCAATTCGTATACAGGGAGCTTACCAAGTAGAGGTAAAGAGCACTCCCCCTTGAATGGCTCATTACTGGATTCTTCACCTATTCCTCCGGCTAAGCGAAACAGAGCAGGAGGGGCCGTTAGTGGAATAAAATCTAAACAACCTAAAACTACTCGTGTGCCCAAAACTAAAACTGTCCAAACAAAAGTGCAGATTACGAATTCCAAAAAACAGGTAGCTTCAGTGTCCCTTAACACACCATCGTTTCAGGCACTGCAACCGGACTCTTTTTGGACAGAAGTTTCTACAAGGCTAAAAGATATAATGGCTCCCATTCTGACTAAACTGTCTCTAATTGAAACACGGCTGGGGGAATTAGAAACGCAGAACTGTTTACTACTTGCCCGTATGCACCCGCAGAATGTTGCTTCTATGATAGCACCTAGGAATACTGAATTAGCACCATCGATGGAGGCACGAGGGCCACCGCCATCCTCAATAATGACATTGACATCGTCTATACCCCCTGGAGGCTCTCCCAATGCTGTATTACAGCCCTTAAACCCCCTTCCTAATATGATTCTAACAAGGGTTACTCAGCCCGGCCAAGGGCTAAATGAAGGGGACCTAGCTCGCCAGCCACTACTATCAAGGATGGAAGCTAGAAGAATTATGCCCCAGGCAGGGTTACCTGAGAACTTCACTGGAATACTTAAGCACCAGTCACAACAAACTCTTCATCTCCCCCCTGCCGCTGCACCACTGGTCCTGGTTTTGGTAAATGTCCCACCTCGTCGAGAAGATCAAAGCGAAACTACAACACAATTAATGGACAAATGTCTTCATTGGTTAACAAGTAATGTCCATATGACCGAGGGGGGGAGAAGGCAATTGGCCAATGAAGTTATTATGGCCAGGAGAGTGGGATGGGTGGGGGGTTTAAGAAAAGCGTTTGGTGGCGACTGTGTGGTAATTAATTTTAACAATGTGCACACAAGTGCTTCTCTTTTAGTCAACTCCCATGGCTTTTCTCAAAGGAACTCCCAGATAATACCTTTACCCCTGGAATTCTTCTACAATGGCCAGGGTGTGACCATGAGAGGGGAATACAGGGGTATACAATTGAAAACGCCTTATGGTATGAACGAGGGACCCCTTTTAAATTCTGGAATTAGTTTATATAATAGATTTGCACCCCTGTCGAACCTGGAGGAATGCGATTGACTACCTGTATCACCCCCCAAACTACTAAGTAGGGCAACTACTGTGGCCCTTGTAGAGGTTAGCCCGTTGGGGATTCCACTGCGTACACGATCCTCCGAGGAGGCCACTATAGTTGCAAATTTAGCACCCAGGGTTCAGGAACATGAGTACCCCTTGCCAACCTGAATGACTGATATTGAGGGAACTAGGCCCAATATGTTAACGTGGAACTTGGCAGGTCTAGCTTCCAAAATAGCCAATCTCGAATGGATAAATAAGTGGCAATGTATGGAGGTAGTATTCTTCCAAGAGACCTGGGCCATAGATCCAATTTTCTTCTCAGGTTTTCGCACCTTCAATTCCCCAGCTGTTCCATCACTCTCTGGAAGGGCGAAGGGGGGTTTACTTACTCTATTCTCAAATACTATACCCCTTCAAATCAAAGAAGTTGGTCCTAGACACACTCACTTTCAGATTTTTGAGATGGGTGGTAGGAAACAGGGCATTTGGACAATCGCTAATTTTTACAATAATGAGTTTGGGAGGAACTCGAGGCAAGTGGCAGATGCACTAGCATTAGAGATTGAGAAATTGTACAATGGGAAAAATGGGGGTAGTGTAAATCTTGTATGGGTGGGGGATTTTAATGTTCATCTCTGTAAGTTCAATGGCACTAGGGTATGTGGAGTAGATGACTCCTACAATAACTTCTTTTCACACTTCACACACAATGAGTACGGTGATGTTTTGAACAGTCTGGTATATAAGTGGAACTTGTCCTTAATAAATGTACCAGAAGAGGGAGGGCAAGAGTCCACTTTTAGAAGGGGTATCCAAGAGTCTACTATAGACCATATTTTAGCCTCGGCACATTTACATGGGAAAGTGGTCCATACGAGTACTCGATTTTCTTCTCATAGTGATCACGCCATGCTATCTATTTACCTAAGTATTTTATCTGATCCTAAAGAGCACAATAAGGTTGTAGATGGTGTGAATTTGTCCAGAAAAAACGGTTATCAGTTGAAGTGGTCACAAGTACAAAGATTAAATTTAGGCCCTGAAATTATAGCTCAAATAAAGGAGGAAATATTAGCCTGTCTGGAAGAGAATTCATCACCTCTATTCTTGGTTACCCAGTTTATCGCTCTTCTGGAAAAAGTAAAAATAGCACTTACACGGGTTAAGTCAGCTAATGCTACCGTCAAAATGGGGTGGTTTGATACAGCCTGTACAATAGCAAAAAAAGCCCTTGTGAAAGCTCTAAATACGCATCCCAGAGACTGTTCTGTAGTGTGTGCGTTACGTAAAGATTATAAACTAGTGAGGAGGGCAAGGGAGAAAGATCTTAGGGCACAGGCATGGGTAGATCTCGAGGAAGCAGCTATGTCAGGCAGTAGTAAAGATTTCTGGAAAATCGTGAATGTCCCACATTTTAAAGACATCCATGATCCTAATTAGATGTGCATGTAGAGGAAGAGGCATGGGTGAGGCACTTCGAAGGATTATTTGGTTTAGCAATCCCCCCAACTCCACTACTATCCTCCCCAGAGATTTTACCACAGGGAGGGTTAACTTTCTCTGTACTAGAGATAAGAAAGGCGTTGGAAGCCTGCACCCCAGGTAAGGCGCCTGGGCCAGATGGAGTTCCAATTGACCTCTTTCAGCAGAATTATAATATGTGGGTGCCTTTACTTACAAACATTTTTAATAGTATCCAGATAGTAGGCCCGCCTCTTTCTTGGAACCAGAGTTTAATTGTGCCCATTTTTAAAAAAGGTGACAGGGGATCCCCAAAGAATTATCGCCCCATTTCCCTCCTCGACACTACTGCCAAACTTATGGGACGGGTCCTCTTGGCCAGATTGGAGGACTGGGCCGAATCGCATAATATTTTTATGAAGGCACAATATGGGTTTCGTAGAGGAATGGGGACGGTCGATCAGTGCTTAAACCGCACCCTAACTATAGGGAAATACACTAAGGCAAAGGCCGGCAAATTGTACATGGCTTTCATGGACCTAACCTCGGCCTTTGACTGTGTGTCACACCCGAGGTTGTGGTCCATGATGGAGAGCATGGGTATCGATCTACCAATAATTGGTTTCATACGTCAGTTATACGCCAATGCCACTGCCTGTGTGAGGTATGGCAGGAAGGGGGAGTGCACTCGCCTCTTTAAAATCGAAAAGGGAGTAAGACAGGGTTGTGTTTTCGCCCCGTTTCTTTTTTCAATCTATACTAACGGGGTAGAGTCCTCCCTGTCTGCTCTACCGGTAGATGTGCCTAAATTTAATCGTATCCCCCTTCCGATTTTGGCGTACGCTGACGACGCGGTATTGATGGCCAGATCGGGCTTAGCCCTACAAACGCTAATAACAGCCTACTCCGCCTTTATGGCCTCCCTTGACCTAAAGGTCAATGAATCGAAATAATTTATAATTGTGTCTGGAGCCACAAGAGGTTAGAGACAGCCCCACTTCCAGTTGTCAGGCAAGAAAATTGAGACAGTTGACTCCTTTTCATACCTTGGAGTACTTTTTGATAAAGACCACTCATGGTCTAATTTAGTGGCAGCAAGAGCTCAGGGTATGCAAAGGAGTGTTAACGCTGTTAAAAGATTTGCTAAGAAGTTGGGAGGCAGCCCACTGGATGCAATTAAGAACATATATTCAGCTAAAACAAAGTCCGCTGCAATATATGGGGCAGGAGTGTGGGGTACGGCTAATGTTGCACCGCTACAACAAATAGAAGATTCCTTTTTTAAAAATCGTGTGTCCTTACCGCAATCAGCCACAAATTATATTTTACACTGTGAATTGGGGCTTCCTTATTTGAGCGACAACATAAGACTGGCTCCAGTCTTGTTGTGGCTATCAGTATGGCGGAGGTCTACAGTGGATTTGACTCAAACCATTATTAAGGACTGTTGCAAATTTGATTATTATAAAAAAATTGGATGGTTAAATTACGTAGAGATCCATCTGAAAGCGTTAGGGATGGGAGAATTATTTCAGGACCCTGAGTCCTGTAAAAGGGTTTCAAAGGAAAGAATAACCGATTTATTCATTAACAGATCAAAGTATGCCCGAAGAGAAAAGAAACACATTTACCATTCCTCCATTCTTTATGATTTGGTACCACCAAGATTGGGGGAAGGTTTTCAGTATTTTTCACGAATAAATAATGCGCAGCACAGATTTATTCTTTTGCGTTTCCGCATGAACATGATCCCGCCACTCCTGGGATACCCCCAAAATAAATATAAATTAGCAGATCTCTCACCCTGTTCTTGTAACAATCACGCAGTACAGTCAGATCTACACATTGTATTATTTTGTAAGACCTATACAGAGCAAAGGAAAACATTTATACTCCCTATCCTGAGGTACCACAATTTTAGGCAGTGCCGGGTGGCTATGTACTTTTTAAAAACTCTACGGGACCCATTTGTATGCTGTTCTGTTGCCTCATTTTTAGGTCTCGCCTGGCGACGCAGCGCGAAAGCGCTGTCGCTAGCGAGATCTATTGTTACTGACTTGCTTTGGAAGGGAGACAGGAGCTGTGCACGCGCAGGACGGACTGGAAATGTGAACGCGCCCGTGAACACGCACGTACAGACACGCGATGTGCACATCTCCTGTCCCCCTTCTGTCCTCACAAGCCTCATGCAATATCATTTTTTTTTTATTTAATGCGCACGCGAGGTCCAAGCGCGGCGCGCTTTACACGCACAGCATGCCTCACCCCACTTACCTGCTCTTGTGGGGACTCTGCGCTGCTCCTCGGCTGGTCTCCGTCTTCAGCCGGTCACTGCAGCAACACGCGGGGCTCCGTCTTGCTCCCAGGAGCCCCGCCTAAAATCCTGCTTTGGCCGCAGCATGCGGCATTCACGAAGGCGGGGTGGGCTCCCGCCGGACTTCCTCTCCTGTTTTTTTTTTGTTGCTTTGGCGGCCCCGTCCCTGGGCCGCACGAGCCGCGCAGCACTTATTGAAGTACGGCGAAGTCCGCAGGCGCCGCCACTGGGCACGATCCGCAGGCCACGCCAATGTGCACGCTCACGGCGTGCCTACAACGCGCGCATGGTGCTCTTTCACTTTCCCTTGTATAAAGAAGTTTCGGCCGCAGCTAGGGACACCATTTCCCACAAGGCCACCGTCCTGGTCAGGAAGTGAGTGAACCTCGGGTGCTTGCGTTCTGTTGAGCGCGTTGCATTGTGGGAGGGAGGGGGGTTTCCATCATGGCGGCTTCCATTTCTGGTTACACCTTCAGTTCCGTGTGTTTCCACAGTGCCAACAGCGGAGCGGACCATGTGAGCGGGGCAAGAGGGAAAGTGGGAGGAGGGCAAGGGAAATGGCAACTTGTTGTTAGCCTTTAAGAGGTACCAGCCTGCTGCAGTTAGTTATGCTGTGTTTATGTGCCAGAGGTGTGAAGCGATCTATAATGTTTCCCTCCTCCCACCCCTCCCTAAGCCGGCATGTAGGGTGGTACTTTTTTTTCTATTTCATTTAACATGATTGATTTTGGAATTTAAAGTGCGTCATACATGTCGCAGCGTGCAAGTATGCCCTGTAGCGGCAATCGAAAACAAATTATTTTCAAGATGAAGAGAAGTAATAGTGCTGGTGATATTTCTTTCCACTAATAGCATAAGGAATAGCAAAAATGGGGACCGTGAATATTTTACGAGTTTTTAAATTAAGTCCTGTTCAAGTCATGGAAGACGAATTGGGGACAGTGTATGAATTGGGGCCGCGCACCCTGTGGCCAAACCCCACACACAACATATTGGAATTTATTTATGTTACAGCGCCGAGAGAAAAGTTTCGGTTTTACTCGAGCGTCATAGAAGTATCGTGTTATACTTAAACCAACGGCTAAATCGAACATCTGAATAAAATCTCATAATTAATTTCCCAATCTTTGTTGAAATCTACATATGCCACACCAAATGCGATTTCGTGATGCAAGGAAGGTGTGGCGTTGGCCATGAAGGCAGCATGATTCAAGAAGACTTATTTACTCGGGGACCTCTTCCTACCGCCATCAGTCGGCATGGCGACTTTAGTGAGTTAACACTCACCACTGACATCTGCAGTGATATTAAGGTAGTAAGATCGAATTCCTGGGAGGACGACTCAAACTCCCATTCCTCTGATGTCAGTAAGTTGAGTATCATCAAATAGTTTAATAGTAACACCAGGGCTTTAAGTGGGCCGAATCCTGCCGGTGCTCAGCACGCATTTCTAAAAAGCAGGTACTGAGACGGGTCGCTATCGGCCTCTCCATTATTGCCCTCACCATCAGGGTAATTTTATTTATTTAGCTTTGCAGCAGTACCGCCCCTCACTGCCTGTGATGCAACTTCAAAGCGACTCGTTATAGTTATTTCCCAGTCTCATCATTTCAGAACTGAATCATTTTCAATATTCTATACAATGAAGCCATATGTTGCCTATTTATCTTACACAACTAACAACCATTGGCAAAGCCAATTGCCCTGATTTGTTGTAGGTGTAATGTTACTTGTTGTATTATATGTCTGAATGCAACAACAGAAGCATCAAAATACCAGTCGGGGGCACACTCTGCTAAGCACAGATATTTAGCGTAAGTGTTTTTAAGCCACGCCCTTAATTACATCGCCCCTTTGAGAGACCCCCTAGTTTTTTCATTCCACTTAAAGCCCTGAGTAACACCTGTTATTTAAAGCGCTTAGACACTAAGGAACTACAGTCTGAAGCACTCTATGGAAGCGTATGCATACAGAAAGAAGTCTGCACAAGAGCTGCAGACGCTACGGTACGCAGGGTGCTACCTAATGCAATTGCTGTTCCGTGCCGGCCACGTGGAAGCCATCTTGGGCATACCTGCTTAAGCGGTCATTGAGCTAATATGTGGCGTTACTTTCTTCGATGCCAGATGATCTTTGAGCTTTATTCCTAGAAGTGCACTTTGAAATTAAACTCTCTTTTGTGCTGGTGCATCATTGTCAATAGACTCATATTCTCATCGAAAGGTCAAAGTTTACAATGGGAATACTCCATTGTGAATCTAAACCATCAGTACAACAGATGACAACATTTAGCACTTCACCCTTGGCATACCTCAGTCTAACCTTGGGTCTGCCTCCTATCTTTGAAGCCGAGAACATTGCTCAATAATTGATTTTAGTTCTGGATGATAGTTCCAAGGCTGGATTTGACAACTATAATTGTATTTTGTTTAATAATCTGGGATATAGCTTGTCGCAACATTCTCAGCATCATGCTTCTGAGCAGAAGTTGCCGCTTCTGGAAAACAATGGTTCATGAACAGAGACAGTCTGAGATCCTCTCAGACTCTACATGTTATTGTGCTCTCCCGTTTATATGCGCTGATGGACTTCTGTGGTATGAGACACGAAAGTGACTTGCTTAGTGTTGTGTCTCATCCGCAACTTATCACGCGTCCAACGTCTGTGTATACCAAAAAAGGGTAAAGCAAAGACATTAAAGACCTATAGAATCTGTTTGAACAATCTAAAATGCCATGGTAGTTCAAGTTTCATTCCAGCTTGGGTTTCCCTTCTGCAAACCTTTGCTACTTAAACATCTAGACTCGTACCCAATACAACAAGCATTTGCAATGCAATAGGTCTCGCAGTTACGAGAGTTTCAGCTATTGGCATTGAAAATAACAATGCCTTTTATTTATGTTTTTAAAACAAAAACAAAAATAAAAGCCATTATTATTTGCAATGTCAATAGCTCAAACTCGCGTAAATGCGAGACCTATTGCATTGCAAATGCTTGTTGTGGGCTTGTTTTAGGAAGAGGAAAAAGGCGGGACGAGATTTTAGTTGTAACAATTAATTGACTAATTTTAAATTTAGAACTGCTTTTTTTTTTCCTATACGTTTTTATATGAATGTATATGGTTCACGGCAATTGTTCAATTCTAATTTTAAATGTGTATATATTGTGTTGGAATTTTAGATAATTTGTGCTTTTATGATCAGTTTTAAAAAGATCGAATAAAGCTGTGTGACTGACTGAGGTTCCTCTACCTTAGCGTAGAAAGCTCCCAGGAGGTTGGGTAGCTCTCCCCAATTTCAGCTGGGTGGGACATGTGTTAGACATGTCAGCCTTAGGGTGGTTTCCCCCAAACGTTTGGCTTGCTTGCCTCCAATTTTGCTGAATTCTTTGTGCTACCCATAGGACTCTAGGCACGTTACCACTGCTAACCAATGCTATAGTGCATGTGCTGTCTCAGCTAAACATGGTTTTCTCAATCTATCCTCAATTGGCACATTTAATGTACTTATAAGTTTCTAGTAAAATGCACTGCACATACCCAGGGCCTGCAAATTAAATGCTACAAGTAGGACTGCAGCACTGCTTGTGCCACCCACTCAAGTAGCCCTTAAACATGTCTCAAGCCTGCCATTGCAAAGCCTATGTGCGCAGTTTACACTGCCATGTCGACTTGGCACTTAAAAGCATTTGCCTATCCTTAGACTCCCCTTTTATTACATGTACATTACCCCTAAGGTAGGTCATAGGCAGCCCATAGAGCAGGTTGCTATGTAACTTAAATGCAGGACATGCACTTTTAAGTTTTATATGTCCTGGTAGTGAAAAACTCCCAAATTCGTTTTTCACTACTGAGAGGCCTACTCCTCTCAATGGGTAACATTGGGGATTACTTATTACATTTATTAAGCTGTAATTCCAAATTGAGAGAAGGTAGATATATCATGTTTAGTACCTATGGAATGGCAATAATGAATCCTCTTTAATGGTAAAGTTGGATTTGTTAATACTACTGTGTAAATGCCACTTTTAGAAAGCTAGGCATTTTTCTGCTCTAAGACATTTGGTGTCTGCTGCCTGTCTCTGATCACTGGCTGGGTTAGGTGACAGCTTGACTTTGTATATTTCCTCGAGATAGTCACACACAAAGGGAACCTGGGTGTGACGTCATACATCTTTCTGGGAGGGTGGGAGGTAGGAGGCTGTGTCCTGTCAATACACAAAGGGCTGCATTCCCCCCTGTAGTGAGTCTGGAGCCAGGGAAGGCAGAAAGGTCTTCTGTGCACATTAAAGATCCTTCTTTGAAGTCACCCCCCAATTCAAAGACACAACTGGTTATCAGTACTGGACCTCTGGCCCTACCACCTGTGCATGGGCAACAAGGGCCCTGGTCGTCCCCCAATGCTGCAGGGCCTTCCTACTGGAGCAGGTTCATGAGATACCCCCGTCAGGACAACTGGGCCAAGATAAGACCTTTTCCAGGCTTGTCCCCACTTTTACCGGCCCCGGATTAAGATTTCCTTAAATACCTTCTTTAGGACTTGCTTGACCTGCCAGGCCAGTGGGAAGGCATCGCAGAAGTTGAAAGCTCCCCTGAATCCCTTGCCTGTCATTGGCACTTCCTTTTAAAGGGTGAATATCGACATTGTAGGGCCCACGGATCCCCCGACGGCCTCTGGAAACAGCTTTTTCCTGGTTCCAATGGATCATGCCACAAGGTACCCAGAGGCCATCCCACTGAGGACTGCAACTGCACCTGTAGTGGCTAAGGCCCTAATAGGGATTTTTACCTGACTGGGTTTCTCCAAGGAAGGGGTGTCTGCAGGGGCACCAACTTCATGTCTGCTTTTATGCAGTCAATGTGGAGAGAGTGTGGCGCTACCTATAAGTTCTCCACCCCTACCATCCACAAACCAATGGTCATGTTGAGAGAAGCAACAAGACCCTGATAGGCATGATCAAGGGCCTGCCTGAGGCCATGAGTTTCTCTTACCATGCCTGCTCTTTGCTTAAAGAGAGGTACCAAAGAAGGGGGTTGGCTTGGCCCTTTTGAACGTCTGTGTGGTCATCCTGTAAGGGGATCTCTTAGTCTGGTTTGGGAGGGATGGAAGCAAGCTCCCAAGGACCCACCCCCCCCAAGATGTTGCTACATACTAGCCTTCAAAAACTGGCCAAGTTGTGGAAGCAATCATCAAACAACTTATATGCCAGGCACGAGGTAATGAAACAGTGATACAACCAAACAGCAACCCCTGTGGAATCCTAACCTGGGTAGAATGTTTGGGTGGTGGAACCAGTAGAGCCCAGGGCCCTCTAAGACCTTTGGACTGGGCCCGCTGAGATTGTTGAGTGGAAGAGGGAGGTCACCTACCTGGTGAGCCTCCAGTCCCCCAGGTACCCTCAGGGGATGCTCCATATCAACCATGTCAAACCACACTTTGAGAGGTCTAAAGTCACTATGTTGTTGGTGACAGATGGTGGGGAGGAAGAGGACAGTGAACCTCTCCCTAATGTCCTAGCCTCCAAAGAGGATAATGGGTCAGTGGAAGGTATAATCCTTTCCCTTACCCTGACTTTAGAACAGGAGAGGAATTGTCACCAGTTTTCTGTTCTGTTTTCCCTCACTCTTTGGACTCTTTGGACTACACATCTATGTACCCATGATATGTACACAGTAGACATCCTCCCTGCCAAGAATAACATCTATAGGCTGTCTGACAAAGTGAGGGCCAGCAGCAAGGATGAAGTATCCATGATAGATACTATCATGGCCTGGGAGCCCACAAAAAACCCAAACTAAGGTGAAAGCCTGCTTAGGCCTCATGGGGTACTACAGGAGGTTTGTGAAGGGATATGACACAACGGTTGTCCCCTTGACAAAGCTGACTTCAAAGACACAACCCAGAAATGTGTTTTGGATAGAGGCATGCCAAAAATAATTTGACTTCCTAAAGCAGGCCATGTGCACAGCCACTGTGCTCAAGGCCCCTCAAGTTCCCAGGGAATTTATTGTACAAACCGATGCCTCAGAACATGGCAAAGGAGCAGTTCTGTCACAGCTAAATGATGAGGGCCTAGACCAACCTGTAGCTTTAATCTCTAGGAGGTTATTTCCCCGGGAACAATGGTGGAGTGCTGTTCAATCAATCAACAGCATTTATACAGCACACAGCTGCTTCAGGAGAAGCGTCCCGGCGCTCAAAGCAAAGCAGCTGAGAGTAAGGGCGGGTAGTCAAATCTAGATTTGGTCAAAGAGCCAGGTTTTTCATTCTTTTCTGAAACAGTGCTCTGACTCAGTCTTGCAAAGGTTATTTGGAAGGGTGTTCCAAAGTTTAGCAGTCACGTTTAGCAGTCAATACTGAGAAAGATTTGCCACCCTGATGGACTTTGGCAAATCTGGGAATGCACATAAGTCGGAGTTGGTTTGATCTCAGCGATCTCTCCTGTTGCTACTGAGCCAGTCCATTTCTCAAATATCAAGGGTCCTTGCCTGCAAGGACTCTGAATTCCAAGGTCAGAGCCTTGAGCTTGATTATTTTTGCCACCGAAGCCAAGTTAGCTGCTTCAGATGTGGTGAAATATGATGGCAAAAAGGGACCCATCGGATCAGCCTCACAGCCGCATTCTGTATGATCTGTACCTTGTGTAACTGAAAGGTGGGGAGACCCAAATAAAGGCTGTTTACATAGTCCAAATGTGTTGGCACAAAAGCATGGATTACTGTTTATCGGGTATCAGCCAGGAGCAGATGTATCAACTTCTTGACTGATGTGAGCTTCAGGAAGCAGATCAACGAGATCTGCATGATCTGGGAGGTAAAGGAGAGCTCGGAGTCAAACCGGACCCCAAAATTTTCCACCTAAGAGGCCGGTTCTGTGGGTGGATTCAATTTGACCGGCCACCAAAGGTTAGCAGGGGGGACCTTCTGGTTGAAGAAAATAACCTTAAAAAGTTGGAATTAAGCCATTTGACTATGCCTTTTAGGTAGTCTTTAAACTTGATGAATGCCGCTTCTGAGTATTCTCAAAATGTGAACACCAGTTACATGTCATCTGCATAGGATAGCACCTTCACTCCTCAGCATTCAACAAGGGTGGCCAGGGGTGCCAAGTAGAAGTTGAAGAGAAGGGGACTAAAAGCGGAGCCCTGAGGCACCACAGATCAGGGATTTGGAAGAGAAGGAAAAAGGGTGGAGGAAAACCCACTGGGAGCGTTCTTCCAGCAATGAACGTACCCAGGACAGAACTGTGCCCTGAAAGTCAAAAAGACTTCACCTATTCAGCAAGGGGGAGTGTGCCACCATATCGAACATTACCGATAAGTTTACAACACCACCACAGCAGTGGAGATGTTGTCCACTGATTCCTACCCTTCCACCAAGGCTGTCTCCATGCTGTATCCAGCACATAAACTGGACTGGGTGTCCTGCAGCAGATCGTTTACCTCAACAAAGGAAGAGAGTTGATGATATACCAATTTCTCCAAGATCTTTACGGGAGCTGGCGGTTGTGAGATGGTCCTAAATTTGTTGAGCACACTCAGATCCGCATTTGCTTTCTTTGAGAATGGTAGCAGGAACTACTGTTTCCAGATGACCGGAAAGATACAGGATTTCAAAGAGGCATTCCAAATCATATTGAAATAAGGAATTAATGAGTGTGCAGCCAATCTGAGAATATAAAGGGGGCAGGGCACCTCTGGGGAGCCAGATTTCATTTTAACAGTTCCTCAAGTGAATCGTCCTCTGGTATAATGCGAAACACAAAAAGAATAGGTAAATGACTGCCGGGTGGCGTCGGAGGGTCAACTATGCCAGCAGATCCTGGGAAGGTAGAGTGGAGTTTTAGAATCTTTTTGTCAAAAAATCTGATAGCCTAGTGCAGAGATCAAGCCGAAGGAAGGATGGTGCTTTTATTCGCATCAGGGGAAGTGAAAGATTTAATGATATTAATGGCTTCTCTAGAGGAATTGGCGGTAGTTGCAGTCCCGAGCGTGAAGTGCTCTCTTATAGAGTTCTGAGTAAGTTCATGGAAATTTCTGAGAGCTGCCTTATAGGACTGCTTAGCCTCTGGTTCATAGGACTTTCTCCAACTGCTCTCAAGCTTTTTGCAGTGACTTTTCTCTGCTATTGGAGCAAGAGAGAACCAAGGTGTGGACAGCTTGGTTCTTTTGCAGAGTGCGATTTAAGGGGTGCAATAGGATCCAATGCCAACGAGATCCATTGGTTAAATATGATTGCGTCGCTGTCTGTATTGCCTGTAAATGCAGGGAGATTGGATTCCAGGGATGGCACGAAGGACTCCTTTGTGACCTTATGCCACTTTCTCTTCTTTTCTGGAGCGGATTTAATTTCAAGCTGATTGAAAGGGCCATGAATTAAAAATGGGGCACGTAAATGGTCAATTCACACTAAATGCGTAGGGCCACAAGATATTGGAAAAGATTAAGTCCAAAGTGTGGTCAGCTATATGAGCGGAGGCAGTAACATGTTGTGTCAAGTTAAGGCCTGCCAAGGTCTGTATCAACTGCAAGGCTTGAGAGCAGTTTGTGGTATCCGCATGCATGTTAAAGTCTCCCAAGACTGTGAAGTTGGCGTATTATAATGATAATTGACCAATGGTATCACATAGCTGTGGGAGACAGCTGTTGGGGCAGTACGGAGGCTTATAGATTAGCAAGTCAGCAAAGGAAAAAGTTGAGGTAAGTTTGATGCAGAAGGTGAGACCCTCAATATTCCTGACTTTACTCAGTATTGAGGATGAGACCTCCAAGGTATACCTGACAATAATGGCTAAGCCACCCCCTATCTTGTCTCCTCCCCAGTTAGCACATGTGATCCGATAGCCAAGGAGGATGGCCAGGGCAAGGTTCGGATTCAAACCTTTCTTGAGTCAGGTTTTGGTAAGAAACATATGGTCCCATGTGTTGTCAGATAGTAGGACCTGTATGTAGGAGGAGTGCTTAGGAAGGGACCTCAGTTAATGAGACAGGCTCAGCAGCCCACTGTTCTGTAAGGCGCTGTAACGGGCAGAGGTATGCCATCCTCATGTATTTCTAGAGCATCCCATACACCCTTAGGGGTGAAACCACAGTGCTTGCACACAAACTCTGTGGTATTCTCAGCACAAAGGTCACAAGGCAAAGCATCACAAGGCAAGGGCCACAATTCAGAGATAAGAGTGCATCTCTTGTGAGGGGACTGACCAGAGTGGACGGGGAACGGGCAGCATGGTTGGCACCGGGCGCTAATGAAAGGGTCTGGGTACTGAAGAAATTGAGACCCCACCTGTTTGGGACTCAATTCCAGATTCAGACAAACCATAGGCCACTCAGGTGGCTAATGCAGATGAGGGGTGAGAATCCAAAATTGTTGAGGTGGTCCATCTCCCTACAGGGAAAGGACTTTACGGTGGAAAACAGACCTGGTGCAGACCATGCCAATGCTGATCGTCTTAACAGATACTTCCACCTTAGTGAAGACAACTCACAAGAGGTTGGGTAGCTCTCCCCACTTTAAGCTGGAGGGGACACATGTTAGTTCTGTCAGCCTTAGTGTGGTTTTCCCCGAAAATTTTTGCCTGCTTGCCTCCAATTTTGCTGAATTCTTTTTGTTGGCCGTAAGACTCTGGGCACTTTACCATTATTAACCAGTACTACAGTGCATGTGGGGTCTCCACTAAACATGGTTTGATGATTTGATTGATGTAACTACAATTGGCACATCCATCCGACCGATTTACTTGTAAGTCCCTAGTAAACTGCTCTACATGTTCCCAGGGCCTGTAAATTAAATGTTACTAATAGGACTGCAGCACTGCGTGTGCCACCCATTCAAGTAGCCCTTAAACATGTCTCAGGCCTGCCATTGCAGAGCCTGTGTGTGTAGTTTACAGTGGCATGTTCACTTGGCATTAAATACCCCTTGCCAATCCTTAAACTACCCTTTTATTACATATAATTCACCCCTAAGTTAGGCCCTAGGCAGCCCATAGGGCAGGGTCTATGTAACTAAAAGGTACGACATGTGCTTTTAAGTTTTACATGTCCTTGTAGTGAAAAATTCCAAAATTCAATTTTCACTACTGAGAGGCCCACCCCTCTTGTAGGTTAACATTGGTAATGATAAATCTTTTTAATGGTAAAGTTGAATTTGTTATTACTTTTCAGAAAATGCCACTTTTAGAAAGTAAGGCATTTTCCTGCTCTTAGCCATTTGGTGTCTGCTGCCAGTCTCTGATCACTAGCCTGGCTGGGTGACAGCTGGACATTGTGTATTCCCTCTAGACAGCCACACACAAAGGAAACCTGGGTGTGACTTTATGCATCTTTCTGGGGGGACGGGAGGGTGGAGCTGTGCACAGCCTCACACTCATACCTGATTAGGTTGTGTCCTGTCTGCAAACAAAGGGCTGCATACCCCCTGTAGTGAGTCTCGAGCTAGGGCAGGAAGAAAGGACCTCTGTGCACTTCAAAAACCCTTCTCTGAAGTCACCCCCACGTTAAAGACACAACGGGGTATAAGTACTGAACCTCTGACCCTACCAACTCAGTACACTTCTGGACCTGAACCCACTCTGTCAGGAAGAGAAACTGCTGTGCTTAAGGACTGCCGGTCTGCAGGACTGTTGCTGGACTGTTGCTCTGGAAGACTGCTGCCTTGTTGTGTTGCTCTGTTGCCCTGCTGCTCTTTCTGACTGGGTAAAGACTGGACGCTTCCATCACTAAACCCAGAGTGACTCCAAGGGTTAGCGGATTAGTCTCCTGTTCTAAGACTTAGGTACATCAAAGTCTTTCCACCCTGCCCCTGTGCCTGGCCCATTTGAAGTGGACCCAGGTGGTTGCTCCAGCTGAACTGACACATCCTCAGCTGAACTGACACATCCTCTGCTGCGAGAGCAGAATTTATTTATCTTAGGAACCACCACATCAGAACCACATTGCCGCCACTGCAGAGAGATGATCGATGCAACCCTTCAACTGCTTGGAGAAGCCTGGCACATCGGCTTTGGAACCATCACATCTCAGAACCATCGCTTCATCTTCCGACCGGCGCATCACCATTGTTGTGTCACCTCAATTGCTGGATCGTCACCGAATCATCACTCAACTGCACCCTGCATCTGTTTGTTGCGACTAGGACTTTTATTTTGTGGGTCTTGCATGGACCCTGTATCTGGTCCACACTCCATCGCGGGTGGCCTGAACCTTTGAATTTGTCCCAGTCCAGTGCAATCAGATATTGCACATAGGCGCTTATTACTTATAAGAGCTATTTTTGCATTTATTTAAAAAAAAAATATATCTTGACTTCTACTCATTGGATTTTTGTCATTTTGGTCTTGTTTAATTTATTATATTAAGAATTATTTTTCTAACTTGGTCTGGAATCTTTTTGTGTGGTGTTTTCAGTGATTCACTGTTTGATGTGTTGTACATATACTTTACACATTGCCTCTTAAGTTAAGCCTGACTGCTCAGTGCCAAGCTGCCAGAGGGTGAACACAGGTTAATTTAAGCTGTGTTTGTGACTTACCCTGGCTAGGATTGTGGTTCCTGCTTGGACAGGGTGCATACCTCTGCCAACCAGAAATCCAAATTCTAACAGGGTGTGATTCCAAGTGGCACAGGAATTGGGTAGTCCTGCAGGAGCACTATGGTTCAAGAGTGTTTTACACAGGTATTTTGGCTGCCGAAAGCAGGCACAGTGTACAGGTGAAAAGCTCAAATGAAGATGGGAAATAACATGCAGGAATAGTCATGGGTATACCAATTTCCACATGTTAGGACCAGTTGCAAATGTACCTACTTGTTATGGACCTGTACAGGTTTATCAAGTGTTGCAAAGATATTTTTGCATTAGCTAGGGCTTTTGCAGTATCAGACCACTCCTCACATAGCTATAGCTGCCTTCTTGGGGGACTGATCTGGGATTTAGGCTGTAAGGGGCATATTTATGAGAAGTTTGCGACATGCTTGCACCACGTAATGTGGTACATGCACAACGCTAACCACTAAGACAGATTTGTGAAGCCAATCGTGAGTGGCTTCAAAAATCTGGAGTAAGGCAATGCATTGCAAATCACTGCATTGCCTTACTCTGCCCTGGGTAGGCATTCCATAGGTATTGCGGTGGATGTTCCCACGCACCTCCCATGGATTATAATGCATTCCCAGATTCACAAGGACGTGTAAAACTTGGAATGGACCAAATCATACGCCTTCCCAGGGGAGGCGTAACAAGGAGAAATATCTTTATTTCTCCTCGTTTTTTCCTCTTTCTATGTAGGCAGCATTCTGAAAAAAACTCTCAGGATTGTTTTTGTGCAGGCAGAGCAGCACAACAAGGTGACTTGCAGCGCTGTGCTGCACCACCATGTTCATAAATATGGCCCTAAGCATCACTACCTTCCAATCTACTTGGTTTACTAAGGCTGGACGTTTCTTAAGGTCAAATTTTTAATGATTGCTCTTTAAAATGATTTAGGGAAATAATCAATTTATTAGGATGGAATGGAAGAATATATACAGCATGAAATCCAAAACCTCAAGAGCCCTCAGTGAGCTGAAATCATATATTATAAAAAGCTCAAAATGCAGCAATGGAGCTTTTAAAATTCTAAAGCTAATGAAAAGATGTCAGATGCAAGACAGATCTTGCTTCTGCAAGATGTTTTCTTGTAAAATTCCTGGGGATTTCCCTCAGATGCGCAAGACCAGAACCGGAGGAAGATCCTTTTACTACCTCGCTGCCAAAACCTGGAACACCCTGCCTCTCCAACTCAGACTATCCCCGTCGCTGACCCAATTCAGGAAGGATCTCAAGACCTGGCTCTTCGACTAAACCTCAGAACCCAGTGGAACCTGCACCTCCCTCTCCAGCACCTTGAGACCCTCACGGGTGAGTAGTCACGCTTAACAAATACTGATTGATTGATTTTGACTTTAATGGTCACAGACACCCCAGTGTTCAAGAAATTTCAAAGGTTTAAATAATTTTTATTAGTAGTTTATTGGGCACCAATTGCCATTTGCAGGCCACATCAAAGTGAATCACAATGAAAGCCAGATAATACAGACAATATAAAAGAAAAAAAGTATGAAGTGAAAAAAGGCAAGAAAAAACAAAAAGAGTGCAGATGGTTGCTTTCCAGTTTATTTTATCCAGAGGAAGTGTTGGACTTTTTCTCTCAGACGTCCAAAAACGGGAGATAATATATTGTACCATGACATAATCAATAGCTTGTTTCAGGGGTCTTAGCTTGGGTTTGCATTCTATGGATTTGTTGGTTGCAAGTGAAAAATAATCCATAGCAAGTTGGTCAGGAGGATAGTTCTATTTTCCCTACAAAAAAAAGATAAAGTTTGTAATAAATGACATTTCGAGGCAAAATAGAATAGTTCTTGCAACAACTCAATTTGTCCTGCAGCAGACAAAGAACAATTCTTCTTCAGCACCAGTCATTATGTTCTCATTTAAAAAAAATGTTTTACACTTGGTCTGGAGTTCTTAGGAGGTGTATGCTAGATTAAACGTTGGTAGGAATACCTAAAACAACCATAACCTTCCCTAATTAATCCCATTCCTACTTTCCTCATGTACCTCCAATAATATCTATGACAAGAAACTATAGCAAAGCCAATTGAAGGCAAAATGTATAATGATGGATGTTTTTCCTTATATGTCAAACATCTTCTCAAACTTTAGTCCTTTCCTTAGATAAACAAGCCATCCCTTGGAAACAATAAATACATTCCATAAATGTACTACATCAAAACCAACAGGGCATTTTACTGAGAAGGGAGCAAGTGTATCTGTGAGGGACCTACAGCTCATTAGAGAATGTAGCAGAAACACATAAGGTCAATGCTGCAAGGAATGCAAGGTCCATGTCAACTCCACCTACCAATCTCCTTCTATGTTCTTAAAATCCTTAGAAGCTTGGGCAGAAGCAAACAATCACAGATAGCCATTGATCTGAGTAATTAGTCTTCTTCAAAGCCTACAATGTGTAATTATTTAATACGTGTATTCTAGTTGGCTTGAGTTAAGACTATTACACTGTTCATATCGCAAAAACTATGAGATATAAATTTCGGTTTGTATTTATTCCTTTTGAAACAAATTTCATAATCATTGGAAACTTGAAGTCACGTTTTAGTCACCAGGGCTAAGAATGTAATGTAAGCCAATGGGCTTGTTCTTTTTTGAACAGATAGAGTTGAAACATGAGTTTCATATTGGCATAATGGCCAAGCGAGACACTTTGGTTATATACAAAAGGTATTCTAATCCACAACAACAATAACTGGCCCTTTTCCAAGTGGATAGGTAGAATTTACTGTTGATTAGCATATGCAATACATTATATTTTCCCCCTCAGTCTCAGCTTGGTGACTCTGCACAATGCCAGGTGTAGGAAATAACAATCTTTGTCATGATTTCCATACAATTTTTCACCTATCTGTTTTGCTGGCATTAAAACACTTCACCAATGCTAAACAGGAGCAAAGTAACTGTGCTTCCCCTTTAAAAAAGGTTACATTGGATTGTCCTGTGAAACACTGCTCAGACCTAACGTGTAGCTTGGCTACAGCAGCTTAAATACCTGCTGTCAAACAAGTCAAAATAACCTTTTTTACAGGTAGGAACTCCTGCTTTTACATATTTAAGTACACCTTGTTGCCCACAGGCAGGGTGCCTGAAATCTGAAAGTGAGACGTGTGAAATTAAAATTGGCATGTTCCTTTATTGACTAGACCCCAAAAGTTATTTTCACTGGTAGGGCTGTAGCTGAATCCTACAAAATGCTAAAGTACAGGTTATAAAATGTAATCTGTAACTTTTGATGGGAAAAAGATAAATTGGTAAATCAAAGTCCATTTTCCGTATTTATTAAAAGCCCAATCCATTGATGAAATTAGATTAATAATAAATATTTTAGAAAAGTAACTTTTACAAAGGTATCTTTCTCCTGCCAGAAGCTCCTAAAGACTCATTTTCATTAGCCTCCCAGTAACTGTCCAGCCAGTGCTTGACCATAATGTGGTGTGAAAAATGCTCTTAGAGCAGAACAATGCTTTAGGGTGTGTGACAGAATACACTGGGAGGGTAGTGTGATCCCTATCAGCTCGGGAAGGGACAGTTGGGGTCGATTCAGGAACTTCATTAACTTGAAAGGGACAGAGGTGAAGCCTGTTCATTCATGGTTTAGTAAAAGGGGAGTACTTAAAAAGGAAGCACCTTTGTTCCCAAGGTCCATTCAAACAAGGCTGGCTCTGACCACTGAACTCAGTAGGAGTGAAACTTCCTGTAGAACCAGTGTTTGAGTTGGCACAGGCAAACGGACTGTTTATTTCCCTAAACACAACCCCAATTGGCACACATGCTCAGTCCAAGGAGAAAAGCCCTGAGCCATCTTGACTTTACTTTAGAATAGTATAGTATGGGATAGTTTGCAGTAAGGCAAGTAGGATGTGCTCCATAATTGAGGAGGGTTGCCTCCAGGAACTTTCCTCCCATTAGTTAGGGAGTGCCCATGTATCACTACCACCCACTAGCTAGTACAAACCATAAATGTGGCACCCTAAGGAACCCTCCTCCAAATACTTTCTGGACCTGTTTAAGATCAGAACAGGGCTGCACCTGCTGTCTGTGACATGAGAGGACCTCTGAAGGACTGGAATTTCTCCCTCTTGTACCCAAGACAAAGAAATGGGGCATGTTTCACAAAGGTAAATTTAGACCAAAAGTCTAACTTAGACAAAAAGTCTAACTTCACTATTTTTCGGTATTCACAAAGGTAAGTTACTACTAGTAACTTTACTACTGGTAATTCTACTAGTAGTAAGTTCACTTGTAATAAGTTTACTAGTAGTAAAGTTACTAGTAGTAACTTACCTTTGTGAATACCAAAAGGTTGTTAACTTAGACTTAAGTTGTAACTTAGGCGCCTATTACGATGGCGGGCGGGACCACCGTAACGGTAAACGGGACCGACCGCCAGAGGTGCGGCGGTCCCGCCATGCCCATTAGGATGCGACCGCCACCCTGGCGGTCGCATCCCGCATCTATCACATTGCGGCGGGCGGTGCTGTGAGCAGCACCCGCCACAATGTAATATCTGCATGTTGTGCATTGGCATGCACAACGTGACAGGCACCGTGCGGTGCCTGCCACCTAGTGTATGCCGATGTAGGGGGGTACCATAGGTACCTCCCAAGTGCAGCCCCCCACCCCCTCACCCCCGTGGGCCCACAATGGGCCCCCAAAGTGAACACCGCATGCCTTTCCATGGTGGAGTCTCCGCCATGGAAAGGCATCCCACCGCCGGCATAGTAATATGGATGGCAGTGCCTGCAAGGCACCGCCACCATATTGAATGCCCTTTCTGCCCGGCCAGCAATCCGACCGGCGGAAATGCGGCGGACGGTCTTTCCGTCCGCCGCGGTGCCCCTCGCCATACTAATATGGCGGGGGTGCGACAGGGACATTTGGCGGGCGGATCGCCACCGCCGGCCCGGTGGTGGCGATCCGCCCTTTATCCTAATGGGCCCCTTAGACTTAAGTCCATGTTTACTGCTTATTGGTATTCAGAAAGGTAAGTTGCTACTAGTAACTTTACTAGTAGTAATTTTACTAGCTGTAACTTAACTACTAGTAAGTCTACTAGTTGTAAAGTTACTTGTAGTAACTTAGCTTTGTAACTGCTGAAAAGTAGAAAAGTTAAACTTTTGATCTAAGTTAGACTTTTGGTCTAACTTTGCCTATGTGAATTGGGCCCCTGGACTCCAAAGGTCAATTGTCTGATCTCCTTTGGACACCACAAGCTGCAACAGGCCATTTTCCTGATATGACCAGTTGACCAGCACCAACTAGACCTGGACTAGGCCTTGCTGGTGGCCTCTGCTTAAATGAGTCATGGCCCGTAAGTCCTGGGAGCCTTATGAGTGACGCAGAGAAGCTGTTCCAGAAACTCTGAAAAGTTAGAACTTAGACAATTTTTGGACTTTCAACATCTCAAGTGCCATCAGCAGGATCTCATGGCAAAGGTGTCCCATTTTGTTGCAACATCCTTGGATATAATTTCTGGCTTGCCCCACTGGAGGATTTTGAGCTCCATAAAAAAAAGCATAAGGGCTTGGTTGATATCTTGGCGGAATGGGAACTCCATCACAACAGCGACGGCATTCTCTCCCAACCAAGACTATTGTCCACCTGCCTGATTTAAATTTGGGCGGACCATAGTTTGATGAGGGTGGAGACTACTACATCTCTACCATGGGCAAACTCAACCGACGGTCCGACAGAGTAAGGGCCGACAGAGGTTTGGCTATATGTCCACCTGCCTAATTTACATGAGTGAACATATAGTCATTTTTCAATGGCCATTACTGCCAGGAATAACCTGACGGGAAGTGGCACTGAAAACTGCTCAATGCCCCAATCACCATGCACAGAGCTCCCATGGCGGGGGGGGACATTTTTTTTTTTTAAAAGAAAGACCCGCTTTGGGATTTTTTTTTTGAAAATATTTTTTTTTTACTTTGACGCCGGGCTCCATCATGTTTGCAAAGTTACAATACATTGCCAGAAATCACCATGATAGCGGTTCCTGTCAATGCTTGAAATGTCCACTGGGCCAGCGAGCATTTCATAATTTGGTCGGTGGCACATCCATCAGGGTGGCAAAGTAATTTACTCAGTCGTCTTGGTAGAGGATGGGCCATCAGCAAAACTATAAATCTGGCCCTAAGTCAGAAAGTATTATCTTGGACCGGGACAAAACTGCTTGATGAATGCAACCTGCACACCTTTGTGGTTGGCCTGAAATCACGCGGAAGTCCAGGTCTACTGCTTCCATAAACTTTCATAGTGTGTTTGGTGCGATTTCACTTAAAGTGTAAAAAAATCATATCTCGTGTACCTCTTATTTGATTTTGGTTATTTTGGTGTCATTCGTTTTAATAAAGTTTACTCCTTTTTTCTAGTTCAGTTTGTTATTTTTATTGTTTGATGTTTTGACTTTATTACTTTTTGGGTTGTGCTTAAGAACATCAGTATACAAAAAAAGTGATAGATGGAATGCTTGATTTAGTCTCAGCCACTAGTAATTCCTCAGGTCTACATCCCAATCCATCATCATTTTGCAGACCATGTCACATCAGTTTAGACCAGGCATATGCATATCAGTCTTGACCCTGCTCCACTAGTAACAGTCCATCCCGAACTGCCTGGCCTCGACTTCCTTGAACCAAAACACAGACAACACAAGACTGGTTTTGTGTGATTGTGGCTTGACATGTGAATGAAGTTTAATTTCAGTGGCACTGTGAGTGTGGGATCCACGTCTGGGCATACCCGTCACACTTAGGGTATCCCACTGATGTATAGAAAAAAGTGATGGATGGAATACTTGAATTTATTTCAGCTACAGATAATTACTTGAGGCCACATCACAGTCCATTGTTATTTTGCACACCATGTCACTTCATGGGTCTAAATTATATCCCGAATGATTGCCACTGATTAGACCTATTACAAGCATTCCTCCTGTAACCTTTTTTGTGTATGATGGCATAAATACTTTACACATTGTCTTAACTTAAGGTAAGCCTGTTTGCTCTGTGCCACAGATACCAGGGGGTTGACCTCAGTTTAATTTAGTGACTTAGGCGTCACCATGACAAGTTAGTGGTATTATTTCTTGAGATGGGCAACTAGCCTCCCAAAATAAGAATCCACTTTCTTACATACTAACAATTAATCTTACACTTACAAAGAGCAGATCCTGTTCCAGAAAATTAGGTTCTCCTTATTTTTCAGTGTGTAGAAAGAACTTACAAGAGGAAAACAATTGCATGTGCCAAACTTTTAACCAAAAGTGTTTAATAACCCATTTTAAAATATTTTAAATTAAATAATAAATACATATTTTTGTATTAATTTTATAATATTCATTTGTATTTATCTTCAGGTTTATTTATATAAATATTTTAATGAATAATTTCTTTATTTAGAGAGTTTTATAAAGTGCAAAAGCAAGGTATCAGAGTCCTGTACAGAGCAACACCTAGCATAAAGTATCTCCTCATTATAAAGCAAAATAATCACAAGAGAGAGTTTGTTTTCCAAGAGTTTGTGGCTAGAGTCAGGTTAAAACCTAGTGTTTTGTTAAAATCTGTCTAGTAATATCCTATTAACCTATTTCTTGAAACGGATCATTAATGGATTTGACCTAACCTCGAGGGGGCCTAGGCATCTTTTTTCTGAATGTCTTTTGTTCCACTTTGCAGGGAGTGATCGCTCAGAGAGATTTCAAGCTTGTCCTTGAGGTTCTTCAGTATATCATGGTACAGGGCTTTATGCGTCAAGTATGCTATCTTCATCTGGATCCTTCCTTTGATTGACAGTGATTTGAGAGACGTTGAGCGATCCCTATGTGGTTGAAGCATCAAATTTCTGTTTTTAGTCTTGCAGCGGCATTCAGGATTGCCTGTGGGGTCATGCATGATTTTGGTAAACCTGTTAGGGTAGCACTCCCAAATTCCAGTATGGCTTCTACTAGGGATTGGACTGCGATCTTGAAGTCTGGTAGCGTGATAAAGGGTTTCACCTTCTTGAGGATGTTAAGTTGGGAAAAAGCACGGTGTGTAGCTGTCCGGATGTGTGCATGCATGTTTTTGTTTTTTTTTGTCCTCATTGTGCAATGTTAACGAAAGGGGTGTATCGGAGGCCCCTGTCCTATCCTGTCCGGACCAGTTTATGTTACTCCTTTGTGATTTGGGTCTGGGGTTGAAGAGAGGAGTTTCCGACCTTTCCCTTGGGGGGGCCCCCTTGTTTCCCCACCATAACTTGGCGCAAAACTGGGGGGGGAGCTAGTCATTATGACTACTCATTCAAGCCCATTGCTTGAAGGCCATTGCTTTACTCATTGGACTTACACATCAAAAACAGTATTCAGGTAGGATTATTACATTTTTCCCAAATACCCCAAAATCTATGTCTCTTGCTTACCCTCCCGCGTTTGTCTAAGTTATACACTCTCAATATTGAGGATAGCCATTCTCTAAGTGTTGGAGGTATAGGTTTCACCAACTTTATGCAAATTTCTCTCCTGGCCAATAGTATTAATGGTAAAAGAGTAAATTTACTCGCTCTTTGTCTAGATTAGGGAAATTTGTGCTGTTATGGCCTACCCAAAAATAACAAGTTCTATGCTTACCTCTACTGGTTGTCCCAGGAGACTAGAGAGAAACTTACCCACATCATTCCAAAACTGCTCGAGGTGGGGGCACTGCCGAAACATATGGAGGTCGTCCGCTCTTTCCTCCCCCCACTTTGGGCAGCATCTTACCGTTTGCTTGTTGATCTTAGATAGCTTTCTCGGTGACTAGTACGCTCTGTGGATGGCAAACAGGTGATTTTTTCTCAAAGGGGCGGATTTAACTATGCGCCAGCATGTAGCCATAGATACTTGCCATATGTGTGGTAGATCCAGCGTCGGCAGATCTTTCCCCCATACCTCGTTTGGAATCAGACATTCTTCTTCCCCAGCCTGAATAAGAGCCCAGTACCAGCAGGATACTTCTTTTTTAGGAGACTTCTTTTTCTGAAATAACTTTTCGATTTCCCTGGTACCACTTTCCTCTTCCCCGAGGCCCTTGACCCAGTTATGTAACTGGTAATATTTATATTTGGCAATGGAACCTTTGATTTTGATTACAAGGGCTTCCCAGCTGATGATTGAATTCTGCTCAATGAGTTCGCCCCATTTGTTTATTCCTCCTTCTTTTAGGGGAATTGCTAGTCTGTCTTTAAGACACTCAGGGGTACCAGGCGAGTCCCAAATTGGAGCGAAGTCACTATAATAGGGGATTTTCAATGTACTCCTTATCTGGTACCATAGTTTCGCGGCTGACTGGAGAGTCTTCAATCTTATTTTTTTTAAGAATTTGGGGTGCCCAAATTTATACAGAAAATGGTTATCATCCTTCTTGATTAGCGCTTGCATGTATGCGGGGTAGTCCTCGTATCTGTCCAATAGTGTTCTTAAATATTTAAATTGAAATGCCTTGCAGTACTCCCACAGATGAGGACTTGCTATTCCTCCTTGGTCTTTTTTCCTTCTCAATTTTCTCCAGGCGATTCTTGCCCCCTTCGCGGCCCAAATGAAACTGTTTAATTCCCCTTGTAGCTTTTTCAGCCATTCTTTTTTGTACTCGAGTGGTATAGCACTAAAGATGTAAGTAAACTTCGGCACGACTGACATCTTGATTATGTTGGATTTCCCCTAAAGGTTAGCGGAAGCCCACCCCAAACTTTGAGGAGCTTCCTAACTTCCCCTAAAATTCTGTGAAAATTCACCTTGGTTAGATTTTGTAAGTCTTTTACCAGCTCTATACCAAGGTACTTTATTTTTTCCTTAGCCAGTGGGTTATTTGAGATGTAATTCCATTCCATAATCTCGGATTTTGAGTGGTTTATCATATATCCTGAGACTTTTCCGAACTGAGCCATAACCTCCTCGATTGCTGGAAAAGATGTTTCTAACTTACTAGTGAATAACATCAGGTCGTCGGCATACAGTGCCACTTTTTTCTCCCAGCCTTGGTGAGTAAATGGTATAGTCTCCTGGTTTCCTCTCAGCAGACAGGCTAAAGGCTCTATGTAAAGATTAAACAAAAGGGGAGATAAGGGACACCCCTGCCTTGTGCCTCTCTTAATTGTTATTTTATCAGTGAGGCTATCATTGACCAGAATTCTTGCTGAGGGGTTTTTATATATTAGTTTTATGGCTTTTTGGAAGGTTTCTCCCAGATTAAATTTCCCCAACGCTTCATTCAGAAATGCCCAGCTGACTCTGTCAAATGCTTTAGCTGCGTCAAAGGTGATGATTGGTTCTTGGGTTAGTTCCTGTATTTGTCTCCCCTTGATAAAACCTTTCTGGTTCGGATGAATTAAAAAACCAGCAACTTTGCCAAGCCTTTTAGCCAGTATCTGTGTATAGATTTTATAGTCTGTCTTTAACAGAGAGATCGGCCTATATGATTCGCACTTGGTTTGGTCTTTCCCTTGTTTTAATAAGATGGTTATGATAGCCTCATTCCATGAATCAGGGAGATCTCCTTGGTTTAAAAAGATTTCATTCAGGAGCTCTGTCATGGGGGAAATAAGACTTCCAGTATATTAACATACAGATCATTGGGCAGTACGTCTGGACCTGCTGCTTTCCCCTTTTTCAGGCCTCGGATCACCTCTGCCACTTCTTCTTTGGTAATTTCCTGGTTAAGTTTTTCCTTCTGCTCTTGGTTCAGGTTTGGGAGTGTTACGTTTTCCAGAAAGCTAGTTATTTCATCTGAGGTGGCAGAAGACTCTTCACAATACAAATTTTCGAACAATTTCACGAAGGCCTCTTTAATCCTCGAGTCCTCCGAGCTATAAGATGGTTGATTATCAGTTTGAATGTTTGTTACCCTATTTCGTGTTAGGTTTGTTTTTAGTTTTCATGCTAAGATCTTGCTACATCCTTCCCCATATTCATACTGCAAGAGTTTGCTTGCTTCCCATTTATTCCTTAATATTGTTTCCAATATATCAGAGAGAGCCTCCTTCTTCAATTTTTTTTTCCCTGCTATCTTTGCTACTTCATTAGGGTTCTCCTCTTGTAGCAGGTTTTGCTCCAGAACTTTTATTTCGTTTTCTGTTTGGCTTATAAGAGACTTGGTACTCCTATGTTTATGTGTAGTAAGATTTTTGATTTTACCCCTAATGACTGCTTTGTACGTGTCCCACACTATTTGTTTGGAGGTACCACCCTCATTCATTTGGAAAAACAGGGCTGTTTCCTTAGCTAATGTTTCAATAGTCAAGGGATCTACAAAAATACTACGATCTACCGTCCACCTTGAAGGGAGGGAAGAGATTCTAGGCGATAGCTGCAGTAGAACTGCCGAATGGTCCGAAAGATGAGCCGGTAGATGTTTCACTTTCTGTGTGATACTAGTCAGTCTACTATCAATAAGAAAAAAATCTATTCTTGAGGCGTGTTTATATTTCTTGTTCTGATAAGTAAAACGTCTGTTCTTATCCCCCTTCTCTTTCCAGATGTCTATGATCCCCAGGTCTTTAACACATACTCCCACCCATTCTCTCATTTTTGGTAAATTCATTCTATTTTTAGCCGGGAGACGGTCCACCTCTGGGTTTAAAATTATGTTAACATCGCCTCCCAATATAATGGGGTACTGGGTATTCAGTAGCTGAGAGTACAATTTCTGGAGTGGAGTGGGATCATCTATATTCGGCCCGTAATAGCCCACTATTGTGTATGATGTATTGTATATTTTTACTCTGGCTATTGCCCATCTCCCTTTTGGGTCCACCTCAGCTGAATCAATTCTTGCCTTTAGGGATTTTTTAAGCAGGATCGCCACTCCTTTCGTGCAGCATTCTTGGTTAGTGCAGATATAGGCGTCTACCCATTTTCGGTATTTAATTATATCTGCCCATTCCTCTTTTAAGAGGTGGGTCTCTTGTAAAATTATTATGTCGAAGTCTGCTGCTTTCAGATACTCCAAAATTTTCTGTCTACGTCTTTTTATTCTTAGACCATTTACATTCCATGTAAGCATGTTAATTTTCATCCTTTCTTAGGGTTTTTTTTTTGGGGGGGGGTGTTTTGTGTTTTTTTCCCCCCTTATTACCTTGTTTGTGGGAACCTACTACCTCGTCCAGTCTCCCTTCCTCTTTAACTTTGCACAACTTGAACTTTTTTTCTTTTTTTTCCCTAACTTGCTCCCCACCCCGTGCTATTTTTATTTCTTTTTTCAAAACGTTTCTTAGTGTTTCTTCCCCCTTTCCCTTCCCATCACCCTTTCCTTCCCAGGAGAAGCCTCCCATTTCTTTTCTGGGCAATGAGCTGCCCTTTCGAGCTCCTCAACCTCCTACTGCTTAATTGACTTTATTGAGTGTTCATTTTTTTTTTTCCCACATGTGTTATTTTTCAAGTGTGAACTTTTTGTTGCGTTTTTATCTGGTCTATTAGGCACTCCACTTCTTTAGGATCTCTAATATTGTGCATTTTGTTTTCCCACATAATCCGCAGTGATGCAGGGAATTGCATCTGGACTGACGCACCTAAGGTTCTTAATTGTTGCATTAACTGGCCAAGTTCCCATTGCCTATCTTGCGTCACTTTGGCAATATCAGATCTGATTCGAAATGACCCACCATCTTTGCTAAAGGAGCCTGCCTTTAGGGCTTCACTGAGGATTCTCTCCTTTAGGACATATGTCTTAAAGTTTATTAATATCTTTCTTGGGTTCTTTCTCAATTTTCCTCTGCCGAAAGGGTCCCGATGCACTCTTTGGATATCCTCTGCAAGGTTGCAAGCCTTTGCCCAAGGGAATGTCTCTTCAAGCAGCGTAACTGTAAATTTTCTTATATCTTCCCCTTCCAAGCCCTCCGGTATATTAAGCAACCTCAGGTTGTTCCTTCTAGCCTGGTTTTCCAGGGATTCCATTTTATCTCTGATATCAGAGTCTGAAGCCTTGAGATGGGCAACTAGCCTCCCAAAATAAGAATCCACTTTCTTACATACTAACAATTAATCTTACACTTACAAAGAGCAGATCCTGTTCCAGAAAATTAGGTTCTCCTTATTTTTCAGTGTGTAGAAAGAACTTACAAGAGGAAAACTATTGTTTGTGCCAAACTTTTAACCAAAAGTGTTTAATAACCCATTTTAAAATATTTTAAATTAAATAATAAATACATATTTTTGTATTAATTTTATAATATTCATTTGTATTTATCTTCAGGTTTATTTATATAAATATTTTAATGAATAATTTCTTTATTTCAGAGAGTTTTATAAAGTGCAAAAGCAAGGTATCAGAGTCCTGAACAGAGCAACACCCAGCATAAAGTATATCCTCAATATAAAGCAAAATAATCACAAGAGAGAGTTTGTGGTCCAAGAGTTTGTGGCTAGAGTCAGGTTAAAATCTAGTGTTTTGTTAAAAATCTCTCTAGTAATATCCTATTAACCTATTTCTTGAAACGGATCATCAATGGATTTGACCTAACCTCGAGGGGGCCTAGGCATCTTTTTTCTGAATGTCTTTGGTTCCACTTTGCAGGGAGCGACCGCTCAGAGAGATTTCAAGCTTGTCCTTGAGGTTCTTCAGTATATCATGGTACAGGGCTTTATGCATCAAGTCTGCGATCTTCATCTGGATCCTTCCTTTGATTGACAGTGATTTGAGAGACGTTGAGCGATCCCTATGTGGTTGAAGCATCAAATTTCTGTTTTTAGTCTTGCAGCGGCATTCGGGATTGCCTGTGGGGTCATGCATGATTTTGGTGAACCTGTTAGGGTAGCACTCCCAAATTCCAGTCTGGCTACTACTAGGGATTGGACTGCGATCTTGAAGTCTGGTAGCGTGATAAAGGGTTTCACCTTCTTGAGGATGTTAAGTTGGGAAAAAGCATGGTGTGTAGCTGTCCGGATGTGTGCATGCATGTTAATTTTTTCCCGGAGTTGTCCCAAGAGATTTTATTGATTCAATGGTTACGAGTGTGCATTTGAAGTCAACCAGTTGTTTCATCAATTATTGTATCAGGTTGGAGCTATGACATGGGGAGAAAAGTTAGAATTCAGTTTTCATGGCACTGAGGGGGTTTTGTGACAGCCAGGTCTGGGTTTTCATAAGAGTGTCATTGAGTTGAGTGATATCTTCCATGGAGGAAATCTTCAAGTACAGCTGAGTGTCATCTACGTGCATGTGGTATGCCAGGTTCACTTGTTTGGGGATCTCTGTCAAAGTTTCCATATAAGGATTGAAAAGTGTGGGGCAGATGGTGGATGCTTGAGGAACTCCCCTACTGACCAGGGACACTTTAGATAAGGATCCTCCTAGTTTGACATGTTGATGGCAGTTTTGAAGAAAAGATGAGAACCATGCTAGTACTTTTCTGATAGCCCTACTCTGCGTTCAAATAACTCTAAGAAGCAGTTGTGGTTGACAGTGTCGAACACCGACAAAAGGTCAAGTAGGATGAGTAGGCAGGAGTAATTCTAGTACAGTACATTAAGAGCATCATCCATGATGTGTAAGATGGCTAGCTCAGTGTTGTGACCTGGTCTGAAACCTGACTGGAACTTGTCAAATAGGTTGAACTGCTCAATCTGTTGATATAATTGATTGTGTACAATACGGTTTTGTGACAAAGGGGATGCTCGACACTGGACAAAGTTATTGATCTGTTGTATCGGTTCCCGGGTTTCTTCAGGAGTGGTGTCACTTGTCCTATCTTCAAACATTCCGGTATGGTTCCTTGAGTTAGTGATGAGTTTACTACTTTCTTCCAGAGAGGGAAGACCAAAGGAATGATGTCTTTTATGATTGTTGAAGGGATTGGATCATTGAAATGAAATGTTGTTTTCATATATACTAGAATTTTGTTGATCTCATCTTCAGTGAGGATTTTGAACTCTCTCCATATGGCCCCACTCAAGATTTCATTGGAATGGATGTGGAATTTTGGCTGTCTAGTTGGGTTCTAAAAAAGGAGGCTTTTGCATTCCATATGATCTTTTTTCTTAGCTCCCGCAGCTGTTTTAGATTGTCAGCTGATGGTTCTTGTCTACATAATCTCTCTGCTGCTCTGAGTTTTCTCCTTTTTTCATTACAATTTTGATTGAACCAAGGATCGGAGAATTTGTTTTTGTGCCCTTTGAGTCATAATTGGACTACCACCTCAAATATATCTGATATTGTTTGGTCATGGTGTTCAGTAAGCTCTCTTATGCTCCTTAGTTCACTTGGTGGTGGAAGTTTCTGCTGCCATAGGTTAGTCAGGTCATGCATGTTCATGTTTCTAGTGTCTCTCATCCAGTGTTTTGGTTTGATCTTTTGACCTTTTTATTTCTGCGCGCAGGTGGGACAGTGGAATATGATTTGGTGATGGTCTGACCAGTCAGTTAGGATGATGGAGTCAATGGTAATGGTCCCTCTCTTTGATATGATTAGATCAAGCGTGGCCCCCTTGGTGTGTGTCCCACCTGTGCATGTTTGTACCAGGCTGTGATTGGTAATGAAGATTTTTAGAGTAGCAACCTGTAAGTCTTCCTTGTTGTTCCAGAGGAGGTTAAAGTCACCAAGAAAGATGAGGTTTGGCTGTAGTAGGGAGTGTACCATTATTGTTTCCGTTAGCTGTTTGAATAAAAACAATAATTTGTCTCCAGGTGGATAGTAGAGGAGATGTAGTTTCACTGTGGATTGACCTCCTGTTTGTATTTCAACTCCCACGTATTTGCAGGTGGACATATTTTCCACTGATAGCAACTTAATTTGCAGGGAGTTATGGTGTATGAGTGCAATCCTCCACCCTGTCTTTGCGGGCAATCGAGGCATTTGATGACAAAAATATGAGGTGCAAGAATACCCATGAAGGGGGTGGATGATTGATTTAACCAAGTGTCAGTTAGAAATATCAAATCAAACTTGTGAAGCAAGATTGATTCGGCCATATCTGATGCATTTTTAGCCGCAATCTTCAATTGTGCAACATAAACTTTACTATTGTGTCAAAACCATGGGACTTCTTCATATGGTCAGGGATATTTAGTGCTGAGATCTGAGTATTGGGCACAGCCTACTATGCCTTGCTGCATAATGTTTGTGTTTTGGCGATTGACATGGTCGGTATGTCATAGGTTGGTGAGTGAGTGTCTACGAGGCTTCTTGGCAGGATTGTAATAGGTCTGTATTGTCTATTTCGGATAGATGTCTGAGTGCTCGCATTGGTCGGTAGGAATTATTAACTAGCAGTATGGCTGATCATGGTTGTGTGGTATCGTATGGGTTTGTTGGAGGGTAACTGTTGAAGGTATCTAAAAGACTCTGTTTCATGCATGTTTTTGATATTATGTACAGCAAGTAAGATCACATTTAAGTTAGTAGCAATGCTTTTTAGATCCTTGCTAAGAAGGTTTATTTTGTGGTCCATCCTATTGAAACTGTGTACCCAGGTTTATGTGCAATCACAACAGAGGTTAGGGCTGATCCCAGGAGTTGCCTCCTAACATTATTTTAACTGGTGTTCTGTCTGTTGGGTTGTTTCCTGTGTGTACACTCTAGACTTCCTGGCGCTAGAGCTCGGTCTACTCTCTCATACCGGAATTGGTCTAATTAGTGTCTGGTGAGCTGCACCATGAGCTTAATGTCTGTTCTCATTGGCCCTCCATGTGTGTGAGTCAGGTGTGTTCTGATGTTAGGGTGTCCATCTGCTGGGACAGAGTTTGGATGTCTTAGCTGGGGTGAGGTGTAGTGCGGGGCTCTTACCTTCTGTTAGCATATGGTAGATTTGTGTTTCTAGAGTCATTTATTTCTGTGATGGACTGGGGCTGGGGTGGTTCTTTCTTGCCATGACTCGAGGTGGGAGTGTATGTGGATGAGTTTGAGGTTTGCCTGGTTAGGCACAAGGTAGTTCATGTTGATTAGCATCACTAAGTCCGGTAGAGACTTGACATTATTTTCTACGGGATTTTAAGTAAAGTCCCTACCTCCATCGTTTTCTTCAGAAGGGTGTTGCAATACCAGTGGTTGGCCATGTGTACTGCTGGACATATTACAAAGGTGTAAGTTATTCCAAAAGTGTAAATCGAAAAGGATTACATTTACTCAAAACTGTATCGATATGTCATAGGTTGGTGAGTGAGTGTCTACGAGGCTTCTTGGTAGGATTGTAATAGGTCTGTATTGTCCACTTCGGATAGATGTCTGAGTGCTCGCATTGGCCAGTAGGAATTATTAGCTAGCAGTATGGCTGATCATGGTTGTGTGGTATCGTATGAGTTTGTGGGAGGGTAACTGTTGAAGGTATCTAAAAGACTCTGTTTCATGCATGTTTTTGATATTATGTATGGCAAGTAAGATCACATTTAAGTTAGTAACAATGCTTTTTAGATCGTTGCTAAGAAGGTTTATTTTTTTGTCCATCCTATTGAAACTGTGTACCCAGGTTTTTGTGTGGTCACAACAGAGGTTAGGGCTGATCCCAGGAGTTGCCTCCTAACATTATTTTAACTGGTGTTCTGTCTGTTGGGTTGTTTCCTGTGTGTACACTCTAGACCTCCTGGCGCTAGAGCTTGGTCTACTCTGTCATACCGGAATCGGTCTAATTAGTGTCTGATGAGCTGCACCATGAGCTTTATGTTTGTTCTCATTGGCCCTCCATGTGTGTGAGTCAGGTGTGTTCTGGGGTTAGGGTGTCCATCTGCTGAGACAGAGTTTGAATGACTTAGCTGTGGTGAGGTGTAGTGCGGGGCTCTTACCTTCTGTTAGCATATGATAGATTTGTGTTTCTAGAGTAATTTATTTCTGTGATGGACTGGGGCTGGGGTGGTTCTTTTCTGCCATGACTCGAGGTGGGAGTGTACGTAGATGAGTTTGAGGTTTGCCTGGTTGGGCACAAGGTAGTTCATGTTGATTAGCATCACTAAGTCCTATAGAGACTTAACATTGTTTTCTACGGAATTTTAAATAAAGTCCCTACCTCCATCATTTTCTATGGAAGGGTGTTGCAATACCAGTGGTTGGCCATGTGTACTGCTGTACAAATTACAAAGGTTTAAGTTATTCCAAAAGTGTAAATCGAAAAGGATTAAATTTACTCAAAACTGTAAGCTTACTCAAAATTGTAAGTTATCTTTGTGAATCAGAACCTCAGTGCACGCATACGTGGGCTTTATCAGGTTGTACAGGTTAGGCCCATTATATTATGCCATCAAATTTTCTTGTTTTTCCCAAAAATCAAGAAAGTCAAAAGTGGAACAATTTAACAATGCAGTAAATAAATGTAAACTGAAAGGAATATTCAAAACAATTACATTGTGCACTTTTTAGTAAACTAAAGAGAGCAGGTTGTGGTAATATTAATTATTGTTGCTAGTTGAGCTTGTAACTTCATACAAAAGTGAGATACAAAATGTAGTTTAGAGGTTTATTTAGAAAGCTCATTTATGCATCAGTATGACATTTTGTTTACTAGTCTGTTTAATAGTCTGTTGCTCAGAATACATTTTGTTTTTGACATATCTAGCCAGAACCCCAACTTTTCTTTTCTTCATGACCCTTAAGAATGCATCTGTGTTGAAAGATCGAGAGAAGGAGAGAAGAAATACAGTAGTAGCACCCATTCAGAGTCCAGAGATAAATTGATTTATTTGGTTTATCCATTTAGGCTACTTTAAATGAGAATCAGATCGAAACCCTAGTGTCAGAGATCAGTATAGAAATCTTGCAGGCACTAGCTATTGTAGCAGGCAGATCGCTGAAGGATTTCAGGCACATAAAAATGATAGTTATGAATATGGAGAATCTGTGTGTAAGCTGTTAGTGCTTCGTATAAAGCAGAAACTAGCTAGGAATAACATCTCTGGTTTGAAAGGGGCGGATGAGCGGTACGTTACAGATTTAAAGGGTATCATCAATATCTTTGAAAGGCATTACCAGGAGTTATACCACCAGGATAATCTTAGCACCTGATGGGGTCGAGAGAACTACAGGGGGTCCTCAAGGGGTAGATGATAAGATCAGACAGGAGATAGACGTGAGTATTACACTTGAGGAAGTAGCAATTGCGTTGCATTCTATGGCGGTAGAAAAGCAGCTGGTCCAGATAGAATACCCTTAGAAGTTTATAAAGCTTTACAGGTGGAGATCGCCCCTCTACTTTTGGATTTGTTTTTAGGAGTACAGCAAATCGGGGTTCCCACGGAATCCTGGAGAGGGGCAGAGATAGTAGTCTTTTTAAAGAAAGGTAAGCCTCCTGACAATCCAGAGTCTTATCGGCCTATATCCCTCATTAATTCAGATGCCAAGCTATATTCAAAAGTCTTTGCAACTCGCTTAGGTAGGGTCATAGCTAACCTAGTCTCACCATGGCAGCATGGCTTCATTCCGGGCAGAGGAACCACTGATCATATTAGACGCGCTATAGCTTTATTCTATATAGCAGAGGTTACTGGAGAAAGGATACCTGTGATCCTCCTGGATGCAGAAAAAGCCTTTGATAGGGTGTCATGGCAGCATATGTGGGAAATTTGGGCTCAAAAGGGGTTTGGCCCAAGGTTTATAATGGCTATAGTGGCAATGTATTTCAAAACCTATGCCTGGCTACAAATTATGGGCCAGTAATCAGGCAATATTAAGGTAGCTAGGGGGACAAGGCAAGGGTGTCCCTGTTCCCAAATATTATTTGCACTATTTATTGACCCATTTATCCAGCAAATCCTCCAAAATCAAATATTAAACCCAGTACATGTCAATGGATTCGACACCAAAATAATAGCATATGCTGATTTTTGACCCCGGACCCGATGGCGGCGATTATAGAAATCGAAAGATTCGGCCGTATAGTATGGCCGTAAATCTAGCTATTTATTAAATCGAGGGAAAACACAGATTGTATGCACCTCCAGTACCCCCTACTCGGATTTACGTAGGCAGGATGATGTGATCTATCTAGGGATTCCGATAAGCAGTAGAGTCAGTTCTATATGGGCGAGTAATCTGAACCCCTTGATAAATAAGATCAGCATGGATCTAAGGCGTATGGATAGACGTCATCTTTCAATAATAGGAAGATGTAATGTTCTTAAAATGGTTATGCTCCCTAAGATTCTCTATTTGTTTCCATCCATCCCCCTCAAGATTAAAGGGCTTCTTTTAAAGAAATTAGAATCCATTTTTATAAACTTTATTTGGAAATTTAAGAAGATCCGACGATAATTGAAGTTACTATAACTACCTCAAGAGGGCGGAGGGTGGGCGGCCCCCAATCTGTGGTACTATTACTATGCATTATTTTTGCAGCAGATGGCGGTTTTGCTTACACCAGGAAACTCCGTCGTAGGTAATGGCGATCAGGATCTGGGATCAACTAGCCCTACGATATACGAGCTGGCTTTGGGAAGGCTGGTACATGGTATGCTTTTCTGGCAGGTTGAGTCCAGCTACTACAAAAAAACCTGTTTCAATCTGGAAGGTGTGGGGTAAAATGGTCAAACTATTGAAGATACCTAGGTTTAGTCGATATATGCCTTTATGGCGAGCTCCCCTGCTTCCTGCACTGATTTATGATGCGATGGGCAGGCAATGGAAACAACAGGGCATAACAATGTTAAGGGACCTATATTTGGCTAATCAAATTCGCTTATTCAGGGATTCGCAGCAAGAGTATGGAATACTGGAGGAAACCTATTTTAAATATATACAGATAACGAAGTTTCTAAACCAACTCAAAACAGAATTAATTTCCATAGAGAAAATTGCTCTTTTGAAAGCTATTATCCATCCTCAGTCTAGGATAAAGCACATTTATAAAATTCTGGTGGATACAATTCCTGATGACCTGGAGAAAGTAGAGGCCAACTGGGTAAAGGAGCTGGGGGATGGTGACACAGATATGTATAGGTCAATCGATCTCGGCAGGGAGACCTTTCTGTCAGCTAATTTGAAAGCCCAACACTATCAAACTATATTCAGATTTGACTTCACTCCGGCAAAACTTTTTAGCAGGGGCAAAAGGGAGGATGATAAATGCCCAGATGTGTCCTGGGGCCAGCCGATTCGATTCACATGTTTTTTAGCTATGGGAAATTGCTAACCTTAAAAGAAGGGATGGAGGATTTTTTGTATAAAGTGATAGGAAAAAGGGTCCGTATCACCCCAGCCTTGATGCTCTTTGGCTTTGATGATAAAGTGGTAGCCGACCTAACCCAGACTAGGTTTATATTTATTGCGGTTTCTGTCGCCCAACTGCTAATAGCCACCGGCAGGAAGGACACAGAACCACCCACCTATCAAGCCTGGCTGGGGTGCCTATTCGGTATGCATAACTTTGAACGAGCTTTGTATAATTGTAAGGGCAGGCGCTCCAGAAACAGAGGCTATAAGATTTGGTCTCCAATGATAAAGTGGTTTGTGATGTATGGAAGGGGTAGGGACTGGCTCGCTCCGGACGGGGGTTTGTAGAATTCCTTTTTTTTAGCAAAAACTGCAGTAAGAAAGTTTTACTACCACACTACAACAAGCCCACTTTCTTCCTCCCCAGCAGATTTTAATCTTTACTCTCCCTGTTTTCTTTTTTGCTCTCCTAATATAACCTATCCTATTTATCTGCCTAATCGCTTGTGTCTATATATGAACTCAAGATATGAAATGTAGGAATTTGATGTTCAACTGTAATACATGCTGCTATCTTTTTTTTATGTTCTTCTCTCCAATAAAAAAAAGGGAAAACAATTAATAAAAATAAATCTTTCAGGCACAGGTAGCTGTTGTTAATGGGTGTGAGGGATGTCGCCCTGCCACCCTGAGGAGAGAGGCAAGAACAGGAGAAAAAACACAGCACAGCTGAAAAGAAATTACTGCTCCATGACAAAGTGTGCCGAATCTCTTGGGTGAATTGTAATGAACTTTGCAGGTGTCCTGATGAGCATGGGCCGGGCCAGGTATTCTTCGACCGGCAGGCACAAGCTATAGCTGTGACAGCATCTGAGAGGGCCTTTTAAATTAGAATGCCATTAATTCCGTTGCTTTTGGGGTGCTTATATAGTGGCCCTGGGAGGAATTAGGAAAATTCCATTCAACGGCCGGGGGTGAGACAGGCCGATAAGGACAATTAGGTAGAGTGGCAACAGATTTTTTGTCATCACCGAGGGATCAAGCTGTAGGTGGAGTACAGGGGGCTGCTCTCCTTGGAGTAACGTGCTTAGTCCTGCATTTGATTCGACTTTTTAAAAAAACATTATGGAGCTAAGCACGATCCTGTCATTTCAGAGTGTACCTTATCTCGTTTATTGCAGTAGGGGCCCAAGAGAAGGAAGGAACCAACTTGGGCAACAATGGCCCTAATGAAGTAAGAGGCAACTGTGCAGGTCAGCTTCTATGTTTGGCTGAAAAAAAAGCTATTCTTGGAGAGGAAACGTGGTGAAAGTTGTCACAACTCCTGACCTGTGCTGGATACAGCTGCATAATGCAGGTGGATTTAGAAACCTAATCTTCCCAAGTATACCACTTCCTCTCACTGACAATTTCTGTATTTTACTACCCAAACTGCCAAACAGCAGTCAAAGGAGCCATTTCCTTGCTTGCACCAGGGCCCATAGCCTTCTTGCTAAGCTACTTCTAACAAGCACCTACTTGCTACTGATTCACGTTCATAATTATCCTGAAGCAGTTTCCTTTTGTCTCCTTTTCTTTTTCTATCATATCACACACTGTTCAGTGCTTTCACGTCAGCCCTCTAGAAAGTTCATTAAATGAAACACCACCTTGTGCTGCGCCTCTTTTTATAGGTGCTCTACTGTTTTGATATAAATCGCTCAAGAATGTCATTCGTAGATTGAGTTGAAAGAGAAACAAACAAATCACTGGCTTGTCCTGGACATTCTTCCCCTATTCACTAGATACAAAAGAAAGAGGATGTTGGTAATACAGCAGTGTCAGTATCCATGATATAAAATATGTTGCTCTGAAATAATTAATAATAACAACAAAAAAATACCAACAAGACGTGGAAAAAACTGAAAGTGAGTTGGGTTGGTAAAGAGTTGTTACAAGTGTGAATTTTAGCCTTATTTATAATTGAATACAAAAACAATCCGCCATCCACTGTGACTCCTTAGGCTCACTAACTTGTAGGCAAGGTACAGCAGGTAATTGCAGGTCCAAGGAGGCTCTGTCAGGTCCAAGGAGGCTCTGTCAGTCCCTAAAAATGGGTCAGTGCTAGAGTACTGAAGAATTCATTGGAGATGTCATGAAACTTGGATAAACTAGCTGCTTATTTAAAGGTAAATTATTGTTGTCCGGTGGACTGCAGTGATGGAGGAGCTCTCCTCTCTCCTGTCCCAGACTCTTTACTGGGAGAGGTCTATTGGCTTCTTCTCTTTTCCCTATTCAACTTTCGGATTTCTTTGGTACAAATAGGGTGTAGACAAAGATTGCCCTGTGCTGTCTGTTATCCTTGCTAGAACCTCCTACAGACCCAACTAAATTTCTTGCTGGCAGAGTGTCCTTTCTGTAGACTGCCTCAGATGGATGGTGGTGTGTGGAAGGGCTTCAGTGCTCATCCCTCCTCTCCCTGTTACTGGCTGACAAACAGTACCACTCACAGAAGATAATTCTAGAGCTGACCCTTTGGGACATGGCTCAGGCTGGTGAAAAGCTCTGGAGGCCCTCATAATCACCAGCTCATCCAGCTCATTTCCTATTGGCCAGTGTGATCCTATGTAGCTAGAGATCAGTCTGACAACCTCAGTGCAGTTGGTGTAAGCGAGTACTTTTTAAGTAAAAAATAACAGTGAATAACCGTGCAAAAATTCATTCATCAAGATGTTGTAGTTTTGGTTGAGGCCAACATATTGTTTATTCTGGTTCCAGGCAGTTACGCTGTGTAAGTAATGACTATTTCATCATACCTTGCAGAGGTGGGTAGGCAGTGTGAATACACTGACCCACTTAAATGAAATACTGTGGTTGATCTTTGAACAAAACATCCCCTGCTGCTGGATGGATGGACACCCATACCTCTCTCTCTCTCTCTTATTGTTAGTGATGTTAGTAATCATCTGACTGCCCTAGCTTAGCTCTAAATTACCAAAATCTGCAATATTTATCACTCCCAATAATTTCCGAACAAAGGGGTCTCTCATTTTATCAGGTGCTATACTTATTGCATCAGACGCTGGCCTCTCGAATTCAATGCATATGTGCCCCATGATCAGTGGCAGCTCTCCTTTATAGGCTCCACGTCTACACACTCCTTGCTTTCTGGTCCATTTTTATTATATCAAGAGTGAAAGATAATCTTTTATTAGCCTAGATGGACCTTGTGGTCTCCCATATCAAAAGCCTATGATAAGTCCAGGACTATTTCAAAGGAACAGTCTCAGTTGTCGAGCATAATTAAGATGTCATCCATGATTGTCAACATGGCAGTTTTGGTGTTGTATTTTGAGCTGAAATCTGATTGGAAGACATGCAATAGACTGGTATCTGAGATGTAATTTTTCAGTTGTGAGGACACACATTGCTCTATATGTGGCTTAGAAAAAAGGATCCTTGATGTGATTGGTTGTAGTTTGGTCATAGGGTCATTACTTTTTTTGCAAGAGCAATTTCACCCTTTTACAGATTCGAAAAGTGCCTTGAAAGAGAGAGGCATTATCACAGGGAGGCCAGTATAGAGCACTAGGATTGCTGAAAAAAATCTCTAAAGGTGTGGACTTTGGGTCAACCAAATTGTTGGAGGGCCTTATTATACAAATTTCTCACTGGACATCATTCCGAATGACTAGTTAGAAGGGGTGTTTGCAGAAGCTTGTCTTGTAGAAGAAGCTATGAGGACACTGGAGATATGGTTGGTCTATTAGTTGCAGTCGACATTTTGTGCTTTTTCCCTAATGTTGGCTAAAAAGTCTTTGCATTTAGCAGTCAGGCCTTTGACTGTGAGACAGGCAAAGGTTTAGCATAATTTCTGGCATGTTTAAAAGCTGCTTTGGAAGGTTACTGGATTTATAATTTGTATGATCTTCTGGATGAACTTTTTGAAGAAGACGTACTACTGGAAGGTTAAGATGCCTCTTTCTTTCAGCCGTCCTCATTTTCCTTGTTTCTTTTGTGTTTCTCAACTTTAAGGTGAGGGAAGCTTGAGTATGGTATTAGAAACAAACTCATTATATGGAAAGGTATGCAACAGATGAGGCCAGGTGAGTGTAGGTGTCTGAATTTATTTTTATATTGGATTGTAGTATCACCTGTCCAGACAGAAAGCTTTTTTGGGTGCCCATAGATTGAGTTTTTCTTGATAAAAAGGAGAATCAAATTTGCAAATGACCTGTTAAATCCAGCGGTCAGAAAGTTTTGGACTTGCAGTTGTCTTCACGGATACAATGAAATAATGAAGGGAGCATTAGGAATGAGTGGGTATTAAAGCAAATGTTAAATAAAGTTATAGTCTATAATGAAGAAGGAAAAATATGAGATTTTTGTGTTATCTTTAATCTCCTAGAATAAGCTCTAAGAAGATCCAACTCTCTTCTTCTCATACCACCTAACCTGAAGAAGAAATCCTCTCAGGTGCACTCCTTTTCAGGAAATGCTCTCAAGATTTGGAATTCACTCCCTAAAGATCTCCGTTGCAACCCCTTCTACTCCTGTTTCAAATGGCACCTCAAATCTCTACTGCCTAACAACTACTTCAACGTGCTCACAAGCTGATCGATATTTCTCAAAGATCGAACCTCCCTCAACAGGATCCTTCAATACGGGCACCTGACCCTTCAAGTCTCCAATCTGGCGCTAATGCCATTACCTCAATGCTGTATTGTTTACGTACTCTTTAAAAATTATTCTAACTACCCTAATGCTGAATTGTTTCTTGTTTACCTTTTCGACTGCTTTGGCACACACAAACCCTCTCATGAGTAAACCTTGTACACAACATGTAAAGTACTTTGATACCTTCAGGTCTAGCTAGCGCTATATAAAACTCAAATAAATAAATAAGAAACCTTTTTTGTTGAAGGGATTGGTTGAGAGGTCATGAAGTAAACAATTAACAGCCATAGGCAGTTTTGATCCAGAGAAAAAGAGAGAGAGAGAGAGACAGAGAAAGAGAAAGAGAGAGGAATTCAATACCTTAGCACCCTTTTAGAGAAGACCCAAGGCAGAGAGAACCTGCAGGCAGAAATATTATGATGACACAGAGATTCATCTATGGTCTAACCCAGTGAAATCAATTTCATACTATCCTACTGGGCCTCATGTACATGCCCGTTGCCAAGGTTTCGATGATGAGACCCTAGTCTAGACCAGTGATGAATGGAGTAAAGTTGTGGTCAATGGAAATTGAATGACTGTTAACCAGAGAGATAAGTATTCTAGGCATAGACAGGATTCTGCCCTACTTCTTCCAGATTCCATTACCTCCGCACCCTCATCCAGAGACTCCACCACATTCAAATCCAAGGAAATACCCTCAAATAAATCACCTCCTTCCTCACCAAAAGAATACAGATGGCCCGATTCACAAAAGTAAACTTAGACGTTTGGTCTAAACTTAGAGCAAACATCTACATTTATAACTTTGGGAATTCACAAAGGGCATTTACAAGTGCTAGCTTTATGTCTGCACTCGGGCGGGGATCCAGTCCGAGTGCGGACGTAAAGATAGTACTCGTAAATGCGCTTTGTGAATTCCCAAAGTCATAAACTTAGATGTTTAGTCTAAGTTTAAACCAAATGTTTAAGTTTACCTTTGTGAATCGGGCCAAGAGAGTCCACCTACCCCCTTTCACCGCAGAACTCGAGAACATCATCTGCGGCGGCCCACTAGGCTTGTCCCTCAACCCTACACTGTTCAACGTCTACATGACCCTATTGGCCAACATCGTCCGAACCCACGAACTAAACATCATATCCTACTCTGACAACACCCAGCTCATCCTCACTCTATCGGAAGGCCCCTCCACGACCATGGCCAATTTCCGCAGATGCATGACAAGTGTCACCGACTGGATGAAAGACAACTGCCTAAAACTCAACACAGGCAAAACAGAAGTTCTGATCTTCTGGAACAACACCTCACCGTGGAATGATTCCTGGTGGCATTCTGAACTTGGACCATCACATACTCCGACAGACCATGCCTGCAACTGAAGCATCACCTTGGACAGCAAGCTCACCATGAAACACCAGGTCAAAACAATCTCATCTACCTGTTTCCTTACTCTTCACATGCTCAGTAAGATCTTCAAATGGCTCCCCCATCAAAACTAGAACCATCACTCAAGCCCTAGTCACCGACCGGCTGGACTACAGCAATGCATTCTATGCAGGAATCACCATACACCTCCTGAAAAGACTGCAAACCATACAGAATTCAGCTGCCAGAATCATCCTTGACCGCCCCAGACAAACCCACTTCACCCCACCACAGGAAACTTCACTGGGTGCCCATTCAGAAGAGATGTAAATTCAAAATGCCGATCCGCACTTACAAAGCCCTGCAAATCCAAGGACCAGCATACATCATCCACTTCTTGAACTTCCATCAACCTACCAGACAGCTGCGCTCCTTTACCCCTTCCTGGCTCATATCCCCCTCGTCCGCCATAGCAGCAGTGGAGGTCGCTCCTTCTTATACCTCGATGTCAAGTCCTGGAATAACCTCCCCCATCACCTCCAAGCCTCGTCCTCACTGCTAGATTTCAGGAAGGGTCTCAAGACCATGCTGTTTATCTGAACCCCCTCCTCTGCAGGGTTCACAGCATCTGGAGATTAGCCACACTTTACAAATCCTGTTAGATTGATTGATTGAGATATTGACCTAGAACCTGGGAAAAGAGATGGGAAGAGTGCATGAAGTTGACTACTTTGTTTTAAAGAAATACCCCATTTTCACCTCCAGCATTGTCACTTGTTATTTGTTTCCTACCATATGTAGAGCACAGAGTTTACCTGTGTAGAGTCCCTGTGACCAACTAAGACAGTGCCAACACCTAAACTGAGCAAGCCATACCCCTGGAACAAATGACAGACCTCAACCTTGATATAGCTTCAGACAGCAAAAACCCTCATTCGAATGTACACACAAATACCAATTTGGCCTCAAACCACTATTTCTGAAAGCATTGCATTTCATATTGTGCCAAGGAAAAAGCTAGTGCAATGTGAAAAAGAAAAAATGTTGGAAAAGGTGTAAACGTGCAAATTGGGTGTGCAAACTACAATTATGCATGTTATGCCTCATGGTGAGCATGAAACCTCGGAATACTTCAGTAATCGGGCAACCATTGAACTCTACATCCATTTTGATATGTATTTACTCGGGGCCTCATTTATGAAAAGTGCTGCATCTCTGCGCCACTGCAGAGATGCGTCAAAATTTGTTATGAAACACTGCGTCACTTTTTTGCAACATGGATGTATCAAATTTATGGCTTGGCGCACCATTACGCATGTGCCGAATAACGTTAAAAAAAAATTGCGCTTATGCCACCGTCGTGACGTACCAAAAAGTGACGCAAGTGCTGAAAAAGTGTTGCAAGTCAAAATTGCGTATTCAGACGCAAGACAGACTAGCCTTGCACCACTTTTTCGTTGCGTCACTATTGAAAAATACCTCAAAAAACACGCAACTACATTAAAAATCATTTTTGGAGACAAAGAAGAAATACATGGAGCAGGGAGGGGACATCAGCAGCCAAGAGAACAACCCCCACGCCAATTAACACTGGGTGCTATGTAAGTGTCCGGCTATGTTCATGCATATTCTTGTAGTAGTAGGCACATGCCAATCTATGTAGGATCTGGTTGTCAACAGTGTGTGGAGATAAGTTTGGTACCTGGTCATATTTGACAATTATCAGTTTATACAAGTACATGTAAAAATGAGGGAGCCACAGTAAAACTATGGGGCATATTCTCAAGGACTTATCGCCTAGTTAGCGGCACTTTATCGCAGCCAAAGTGGTGATAGATTTATCACCCTATTCACAAGCTGGGGCTAACAGCCGATATCGCCAGTTTACCTGCGATAGCAGCTGCAAAAAAACATCGCCACGGATGACACCGGCAACTAACAATAATGAGATGCAGAGTAGGTGTTCCCGTGCAAAAACCTGCGACAACACCACTTCGCAACATTCTCAACGACCAGCCAGATCGGCGATAAGATCACAAAACATGCGATAAGGCGCGTTATCAGCAGGGAATTAACACCTGCACTTTCCTGGTATTAAGTCGGACGATAACCTGCACCAGAAATGGGAGCCCAGCCCACAGCCACACCAGAAGAACAACAGATGCCATGGAGCTACTGATCATGCAGCTCGGACACCCAAGAGGGCCACAACACCCACCGCTACCACCCCAGGACCCCCCTCCCCAGGGCCCTACCCCGGGCACCCCCCTCAGCAAAGATATTTTACACCATCTTTACGAAATCATGAACAAAACAATTCGCCTGATGTCGCACAATTACAACAATTAACATTCATGTGTGGTCCGAAAAAGGAGAATCATTCATTCATCTCTGAATTTCCAAACAAATCATTTTATTCAAATTTAACTCAAAACAACTATTTGGGAGAGTCATGGAGGGTCTTCCCTGGACAATCTGTAAGTCACAGCCTGCAAGACAAAATTCAAGATAAGAAGGTATGTCATGCGCTCATCAAAGGACAGAGAGACAGAGAAAGAGAGAGAGAAAGAAAGAAAGAGAGAGAGAGAGTGAAAGAGAGGGAGAGAGAGAAAGAGAGAGAAAGAGAGAGAAAGAGAGGGAGAGAGAGAGAGACAGTGAAAGGAAGAGAAGGAGAGAGAGAGAGAAAGAGAGAGAAAGAGAGAGATAAAGAGAGAGAAAGAGAGAGAAAGAGAGGGAGAGAGAGACAGTCAAAGAAAGGCTCTTGGCACATACATGCAAACTGTTGTGTGTGTATCGCTATTGGTGCACCATAAGCCTAAGGCCTAGCCCCAAATGCAGCGCGAAAGCCACATCACATTTCCAGAATGCAAGAAGTAGTCAGACTAACATTAGGGATGAAAGCTCCTTTGTCTCAATACATAATGCGGAAGGACATCTGCACCTCCGACCTTGGTCTTGCATGCGGCAGGCACCCCCTGAGAGACATACCATAGCAGATGATGACGACTCCCACACTACGCACAGCGCTAATGAAAGACCAACATATCCACACCCCACACACAGAAGTCCTTGCTCGAGGTACTCTTGCATGGAATGCCCTTGACACTTACGTACACAACAACCCATACGTCCAAACGTTGCACACACATACGACTCATTGCTCCGAGCTGTGGCATATCATCCACATAACTGCGACAGGTCAGCAGAGTGCCGGTTCTACGAGAGCCACCAACGCAATGGCAGAACATCCCGGGCACATGCACAACCCCTGTCACGTGGAACTTTACCGTGCACATATGCTGCATTTGTTGGGGGCACTGGCAGTGTTGCGCATCAGTTACCGTCTGAGCTTCCGTCTTGCGCACGTCACCTGCGTCCAGCCCTGGTTCCACTGTCGATCATGCATATTCGAGTGGCCCATGGATGTCTGCCTATCCAACACAATGGTAGCTGAACTGGATTATGACTTGTGTGTGCGCCCCCTGTTGGCCCACGACCAGGAGTGTAACCCGTTCATAGGATGCCTTGATATTTGGCGTATTTGCTGGCAGTTGGGCATGGGAGATTGCACAAGTCCTCGTGTGCAGTGACCACATTGAAGCGCTCCCCTATTGGGCTGTGTTGCGGATGGGTGAAACGGCGTGGATGGAGCACATCTGTCTGGACCAGTTAATGGATTGGCTCGCCCTCGTGTTCGTTGAAGTCGACAACGACGTACTCTTGGAACTGATTGCCCAGGAAGCTGCGCTCGCATTCATGGACGAGTAACTACGTTCCTGCAGCCACAACTGCTTGTAACCCAGAGCACAGGTCCCAACACCTTGTTGAATCTTGGAGAAATGGTCACATATCCCACCACAACAGTGGACATGGCTGCATTCGCCTGGACTCAGAATGCATGTGCGTGCACCTACGCGTGTTGACACACACCTGTGCAAGGTGAGGCAGTCCCATGGGCGGAGCTGCACAGCGTCGCTTGGCAAGGTTCCTAAATCTGACATATTGCTGGAGGGAGAGTACACACATGGCAATGCAGTACTACATGTGACCTTGTCGGACCCTTTCACCTGCTCACTGTCAGCAGAGCAGACAGTCTGCGCAGTCCGGTGGTACAGCACTATGCAGATCCCATGGGCTGTGAGTCGTGTCCCCTGACACGGGGCAATGAGCATACGCCAAACATCACATGACTCGTCCAGCAAGGCAAGGTGGGCTGAGACCGTTGCATCCGTAATGATTGGTGTTCATTTTTGCCTCCCCATTTCTTGCACCTCTACATGTTCCCATGCGGCCTGTTAGTGTCTGAAGCATTGGTCTGCATGTTGTGGCCCTTGTCTTGCCCGTACTGACACGCACATGCTAATAAAGTCTACGCCACTTCACTAGTGTTCAACTGTGATGAGTGTTGATTAGAATGACAAATCGTGTGCCTCAATGAGCATTGTCCATACACAGGGAGGGACTGACTGACGCCTTTCACTTAGGGGTGAGTCCCTATTGCCAGCTCCACCTCTGTGAGCCAGACATTGTGGTTGGGATAATTGCTGGTAGACCTGTGCTCTTACGTGTCTTCAGCAATGTGAGTATGGTGTCCAACTTCTTGCCATGTGGATCAATGAGATCCATCAAAACAGGCTGTGTCCACACAGTTGAGTGTGAGTAGGTATGCGAAGAGACGTCCTGTTGTCACATGTGATGGGGGACACTACTTTAGGCCTGCTACCGAATTAGACATTTTTACACACAGCCCCACTTAATACATGGACGTGGGGCTACGTTGGGGGGTTGCGAGATTGTTGTTCATGAGCAATGAGGCCACAGCTAGTTCACACCTTCACAGTCATCTAATTGGCCATGTGGGTCAGGGTCAAACATGCGCATTGATGTCATTTCCCAGGGTGTACCTTTTTGTGCAATCAATGTACCTACATTCATCCATACTTTTATACTTGATTGATCATAGACATGACACATCTGTGTGATTTGGAATGTTTTATTCACATTCTGTGTAGTGTCGGAGCTGGAGCAGTACATGGCCATGCAAACCCCACATTACATGGTTGCCCAGTGGAGGGCCAACCAGAGTCCTTTGGGGAATGACAATTTAATCGGAAGAGGAAGAGTTCAGTCCACAGCCTGATTGCTGTGTCATTGGTAACCAGAGCAGATAGGGCAGTCCATGTCGGGCTCCAGGTGAATGTTGCAGAGTGTTTCGGGGGACAGTGGAAGGTGTTGTTCCCGGGCATGATGAAGAGGGCTGAACCAAGCAGGAACAGGCCATATGGCGGGGATAAATGCTTCAACCTCCTTCCTCACACAGAGTCATTGCCATCCACATCTTAGTCCTCTGATATGTCTTCTGTGTCAGGTGTGTCAGGTGTGTGTGGTGGTGTTATGCCTGCATCACTGTGTGCCACTGACACATCAGGTGGCGGAGGTGGGATGGCTGCATCACTCTGTGCCACTGACACATCAGGTGGCGGAGGTGGTATGGCTGCATCACTGTGTGCCACTGACACATCAGGTGGCGGAGGTGGTATGGCTGCATCACTGTGTGCCACTGACACATCAGGGGGTGGAGATGTGTGTGTTGAAGTTCCTGCAGCAGTCATCTGGGACAGGCTCTGTGGCAGCAATGGCAAGATGAGGTTCTGCAGGGCATGGAAGATCCCAGCTACATCTCGCTGGTGTACAGCTGTGGCAGCCATCCTTCCAGCCTGCATCAGCTCCATGTTCTCCATTGTCCTCCGCATCTGTGCCATCTCTGTGCTGTCATCGCTGGAGCCTGTCTGACTAGACAGTTCTTGTATCCAAGTAATGGCTCCAGCGAGGTCAGCCAAGGATTGTTGTAGAGCATGGAATGGACAGTGGGTGTCCGTTAGGGACTGTAAGTGGTCCCGGATGGGACTCATACACCCACGTATGGCATCAAGTTTGGCTGCCATGAGGTCAAAACCCACCCGCACCTGTTCAGCCAGCCCCCTCTGGCAGTCTAACACACGGCGTTGGAATGCCATGTGTCTTTCCGTGAGGTGCTGGGAGCCAGCCGTGGTGGTGGGTGCTTCCTGCTGTGTGGGCTGTGCAGGGGGTGGGGTCACCTCAATGCAGCTGGGCTGCCCTGCTCCTGGAGGTGGGGTGCGGAGGCTGTCCACGAGCCGTTGGAGGGTGTCGGAGCAGATGGCCAGGGGGTCCTCCTCATCATCACTGAAGAGATGTCTGGTCTGCTCTGCAAGAAGTGTTGATTGTCCCTCTGCAATGTAAAGGGGAGATGCAGGTTAACAGTGTGTTCCATGTATGTTGACGCATTGTAAATGTTTACATACAGACTGCATGACAATGTACATTGTGACTGTTTTGGATGAGCTGGCTATTTGATGGGAGACAGTGGACATTTCGACTACATGACGGATGTGAGGTTGTACTCGTACATTATCATCTCACAGTTTCCTGCTATGCCAGATGTGATTGGCCAGTTTCTACGTACAAGCGGCACCAGTTGTGTCCTCTGTTCTGTAGTGAAAGTGTTGCACTTTGTACCACATTGTCGTCAATGTTGATGTGCTGTGATTGCTATGTGTGTGTTCTGCATTGTGGGAGAGTCTCCCCTGCAGCTCTCATTTTGCGGCCCCTTATCCCTTTGAGGCGGTGTGCCTTTGACTTGTTTGCTTTTAAGGTGCTGAGATGTTGGCAATTTGGGTCATTTGTGCTCTTGGACGGTTTTTGTACTCTTGTGCATTGTTTGTCTGCAGATGTGTTGTTGACGTCAGGGGTTGTATGTGCACGTGGATGTGTCAGAGTGTGACCTGCTCCTTTGAGGATGTGATCCACACTGGGCCACCTCAGTGTCGTGTTGTGCACCATGTCATGTATTTTGACTGCAGCCATGCTATTGGTCATGCAGTGTCACTTGCATTGTCAGTGTGGCTCACAGAGCCGCTGCTCTGCTGGATTCAGCACATGTGCATGGTTAGGTTGTGAGATTGGTGATAGGGAGGGGGGCCCCTTTGTGCACATAGTGGATGGGGGCCCACTTGGTGTTTCTATGTGTGCTGCAGTGTGCCAAGGGTATCAGGGACATGTTCCACAATCACTGTGGGTGTGCAGTCTGCTACACATAATTGTGCATCTGTGCCATTGTGCCCATCTCCCCCCGTCCCCCCAGTCCCTGGTCGTTACTCACCCTGTTGCTGTTGAGCCAGGTCATATCGAGCTGTGTCTGGACCGCCAACTCCTTGCACCGTCTCCACACTGATGACTGTGGCCACCATTTGCTCCAGCTCATCCAGCTCCTCCTGTGGCGCAGGACTCCCACCTCCAGTCGCCGTTGCTGCCTTCCGGTTGGCAGCGAGTTTCTGCTTGGTTTGGCTATTCACATCATGCCAGCACCTCTTGACCTCCTCCATTGACCTCCTCAACACTCCGACTGCATTCACGTTGTTCACGATCGACTGCCATATTTCCGTTTGTGTTGCCAATGACACAGTGGAGGTGACGAAGAGTTGTTGGTAGTGTTCTATCACCTCTGTGACGATGATCCGGTTTTCCTGCGGACTGAACCCCATCTTCCTCTTCTCCTTGCCCTTCCCCGACCCCGAGGTTCCTTGCTGGTCATCTGTGGGGCTTGTGGGGTTCGCGTTGTCCTCTGCACTCGGTCTGGGTGCATCCATGGTGCTACGCAGTTTGAATTATTTTGTTTGTGTTTTCCGGTGCGTTTATAGTGCATTTTCCCGCATGACGCGTGGGAATTGCAGGCCTGTCGCTGGTTATTGCTGATTTTTTATTGCGATTTGGGGCATTGCAACTTTTTTCGTGTTTCGCATTTTTTCGGCGTCGCGTTAATTTTAACACTGTCATTTGGCGCGTTATCGTGAGACTATCGCATGGTGCCGCAGGGTTGAGAATACAACGTTAACACGGTGTTATTTTCCCGCGATGGACTGCGATGTGCAAAGTTGCATTAAGCTTTTGCGATAATTATTACACGTTCTTGAGAATATCCCCCTATGTGGCTTAATCACAAGTCCCTTGCGCTGCTGGTATGTCACTATTGTCCTGGTCAAAAGTGAAGTTTTACCTACACAAGGGGCTCAAAAAGTATGGCCCTCATTTTTGAAGGCCCTGCTGCAGTAATGTGCTGCCGGTACGTAACTTATCAGATATACCAGTGCTGCATTGTGCCATGGCCTTTTTACAAGGCTTCGTAAAGCCAAATTATGTTGCTTTTCATGGACTTGTAAATATGTGCAACTTTCATGCAAAACAATGTGTGATAGGGATGCTCCTTGAGTGTAGCTGTGGGTGTTCCCACATAACAAGCATTGAATCCGAAGCCTTCAGAGATTTATGTGATCTTGTAAACTTGGGAATGGGACACATTCTAACACCACACCAGTGGTGGCGTTGGGAGATGCAATGAGGTCAATTGTATACATTTCTCCACGTTTATCCCTTTTCAATGTGTGCTGATTTGGGGAACACACATAGAAAGTGAATATTGCCTCTTGTGATTGATTTTGTGCTGAAAGGTGTCCCTTCCTGTTGAAAATCAATAAGCCCCGCATGCCATGCACACTTGCACCATGGTGCAATGGTGCATGTGTTTGGACATGGCAGGCATGTCTGGGCCTGTGCTATTAGAGAGGACTCAAATGTCCATAACTCCTTAGATATGGTGCATTCATAACATTAAATTATTTAGTTAATGCTGTGTTGCATGAACTTTGCTATGATGACCTACAATGTAAGCTACAAACTGATGCCATTAAACCCTACCATGTAGACTCTTCAGAACAGCTGTAAAACATGAACATCAACCTACATTGTGTCACATTTCAGAGCATGCAACACCTACTCCTGAGCAGCTACCTGTCCTGGAAGTGGATCCTGTGGAGGGTGACAGTGAGCCAAGCCTGTATCCGGACATCCTCCAGTAACTGATTGAATCCATCCAGACCCTCTCTCCGGTCACGAGAAGGACAAGTTGCATTGCGGGCCCTCCACATGACATGTCTGGCACTCGTCAAACACCACCTCCCACCACATCTGAACCACCCAACTCACAGGACCTGCCAAATGTTTTGAGCAATGTGTTGTTGAAATGCAGAGTCAGTTGGCTAAGGAGGTGCGCATAGGGATGGAGACCACGGCAGCCACCCTAGAGGGAGTCTGTAGATGCCTCAGCTCCTAGTAAGGGGCACCGATTCCCCGCTCCATGGCTTGGACCAGTCCCTTGTTGACATCGCTGGTGTCATGCAGCAGAGGCATGAGCAAATGCCTTGCACATGTGGCACCAATGAGGTTGCCAACAGTCTGGGGGCAATCCAGAATATTCTGGAGTCCTTGGAGCAGAAGCAGGACTCCTACATTACCACAATGGCTACCTACCACTGGCAAACCAGCAAGTACTGCTCAGTGCATTGCTGCCTTACCTGTTGGCACAGGGAAATGCTGCAGTGAACCTGCATTCCACATCTTTAGCCCCTGATGTGTGTGTGCCGACACCTGCGAGACCACTATCACCTTAGCCAACACATACATCAGAGGAAGAAGATGTGGAATTTGCGTCTGTGCTAAGGAAAACTACCTAGTAGCATTTCTCTTTGCCACATGGCCAAATTCAATATTGTCCTGTGCTACTTGTCATGCCAGTGTACCTCTAAACTGGAACTGTCCTCCATTTGCTTGAGCACTGGTTGATCTCTTATCTATCTGTGGACTGTCAATGGATTTTTTAGGGGGTTGAAATGGCAATTGGACATTCCTCCACACTGAAACATTCCTCTCCTCAACATGTCCCATGACATGTATTCCCCATGGACTGTGGCTGGACATCCACAGGCTCATCCTCAATGTTAGCGGTTGGTGTTTTTTGGCATGCCAGTTGGACCTTGCTTCTTGGTGTTGTGTCTCAATAAAGTGGCATATCATGTTCTGCATGCATGGTGCAACTTTGTCCAATGAGTGGAGTGACTAGTACATGGTGGATGATAAAACTTGCAAGGCATAAGCTATCACATGATGCCCAATGTTGGTATGACAACCTATACTAATTTTTTTTAAGAGAAGGGTAAATGGTACAAGTTATTCAGATTGCCAGCTTAAATTTCTGGTTGGCATCCATACGTACATGTTTGCTATGCAACAAGAGTTGACCTAACATTGGTATGCACACATGTAGCTGATGCCCAGGTGGCTGATAGAAAAGGCACATTAGACTGTAAACCCTAGTGGTGGTTTTACAATTGGCTGCTTTGGAAAGTATGTAAGTGATTGCCATCAGTGTGCTAGCAAGGACATCCTATATTTGTCACAATGTTTTCACAACTTCACAGATATAGCATGTGCTACATGTACCAAACATACATTGCAAATGACCATGAGAGCTGCCCTGCGTTGTGTGACCATTCACCAATCAAGTTCACATTTACTTCGACTTTGGTCATATGTATAACACTTAAGTTTAATCAAATCTTTAGATTAAAAATATTAGTAAAACACAAGAGATAGGTGCCTAGCAGGCAAACTGCCTTTTCTTCTGCAATGTTGTACATCTACCGAAAAGTGCAGGAATGCATAACAGGTGCATGATATGCAACATTCCTGTTTTCAGATCCATGAGCTGGAGTACAAAAAACTGTTTTATGCTAACAGAGTCAGCCTAGCACCATGGTGCAACGAGGCATGTGTTGCACTGGTAATTGTGTTTGTGTAATGAAAGGACAAGTTCCAGATAGTACACTACATTGAGTCTGTAAAACACTTTCATAGCGGTATTCATTGTGCAGCACACATATGAAAAAGTAGGGAGTGATTATCAATAGTCTTCTTAATCTCTCTAGATCTCCCTTATGCATGTACTGGAGAGATGTGTTATTCTGACAGTTAAATGGGTTTTAGGGGCTTTGTAAATCTGGAAATGTGTAAGGGTGCATTGATGTAGCTTTCAAACAACCACCATATCCCCAATGGAACACCCATGTCATACAGACTACTGCAGAATAAAGGGGCATATATGTCAAAGGCCTTGTTAACTCAGGAAAGGTGCATTTCTGTGGGCTACTCTAAGTGGGTTGCCAAACATGTCCTCCGGTGCTCCAGATACTGTTTCCCAACAGTAGTACTGTGGTGCTTGACAATGAGGCAATCTGACACCTCGTACTTTCCACCTATTGACCCACATATGCACAAACTTGACACTGTGCACACAGCATTTGTACAACAACACCTAAGAATATGTCAACACTTACAAGGTGTATAAGAAGTAAGTAGTTGTGAGAATGGAAAACTGGTTTACTGACATATATCTATGAATATATCAAACCTAAATAAGAGCTCCAACACTATAAAGAACTGTATGATACATGGGGTATATGATTACCACACCCTTCTTACTTCAGTTCCTAGGTGCATCAACAGACACTATCATGGGTATGATGTGATCCATTCCTACATGGTAGGGGTTGAGTTAGGTGTTACTGTTTGACTTACCTACAAGTAAGCCTTTGCCATACTGGCCATTCTTGAAGTGGTCATTAATGATGCAATGCCGTAATATGATCGCATCATGTACGCTGCCAGGGTATTCTACCAGCACGTTCGTGAAGAGGCTGCAATGATCCACAATGGCCTGTACATTGATGGAGTGGGTGTGTTTCTGGTTTCTCTACAGATGTGAGGTGGCTTCAGGATGTACATATTGCACATGCATGCAATCCATGGCACCCAGCACATGTGGGAACCCAGCAATGTCATAGAAGCCTTGTTTATCTCCATCTGCAGTTCCGGGGTGTTGGGGAAAAGGAGGTAGCGGGGTGTCAGGTGGATGATGGCATCCAGGACAGTGGGAAGGAATGAGGAGAATGATGGCTGATATATTCCAGCCACTTTGGCGACTGTTGTTTGGAAGGAGCCCAACGCCTGCATATGTAACACAGCCATGAGCTTAGCCTGTGGCGGTATGTTGATAGGCTTGTTGGCTGTTACCACTAGCCTTGGAGCAATCAGGTGTAGCAGGACTACCATGGACTGCTTCTTCAGGCAATGAAAATTGATGACCTCCTCCTCCCTGAAGTCTATCAGAGTGCTCCTTTGGTGAAATATGCCCTCCTTTCTCCTGTGTTGCCTTCGTGGGACTGAAGGGGAGGAGGGTGGTTGTGGTGGAGTGGATGGCAGTGGTTGTCTCCCCCTGGCTCCCAGCCACAAGATTACTACCTCCATGCTGTAGTTCTAGTTGCAGCACTGTCCTGTCCAGCTTCTCCTCATATGTCTGTATGGATGAGTCATTTCCTATGCGTGTGTTTTGCAGGCGCAGAGATTTTGATATAACCGCAACGCTGCGCCACTTAAGCTGCGGCTGCGTCACTTTTGTGAAATGTCATACATATCTATGTGACACTTTTACGCATTATTTTACGATGGAGTGCCTACCTTGTATATTTTTATACCTACGTGATGCAGTCCATTCTGACGCAGTCTCTTCTTGACGCAGGGGTGGGTAAAGTGACGCATTCTCGCGGCTACGTCACCTTACATATATATATGGAGTAATTTTTGCGCCGCCAATACGTCAAAAATGTTGATGCATTGGTGGCGCAAACCTCTTCATAAATAAGGGCCTCAGTGTGCAAAATTAACTTTGTATCATACATACAACCGGAGTTGTGAATTTTTAAAAAGATAAAAAATAGATGCATTTTAAAGTCAAACTGGCCTCATTGAAATAAAAGGGGAAAAAGACGGGTAACACTCGGTCACTTGCAGGGTGAGTTCAAACTAACCCTCTTGTGGATAAGGTCATGTGGGTCCCTCGACTAAGACTCAGCAGTTGTTACTTTGTTACCTTTCCCAGGGAATCTGAGTGTAGAGGTGACTTGGCTGTCCTTGGTACTGAACGTGATCCTCTGAAGCTGTCAAACTTGCAGCACTTGACAAAACTACACTTGAAGATGGAGTTCCACTCTACACACGGAGAGTAGAGGTCTTTGGGGTCCTAGGTCCCGGGTTCAACTGCTAGATTTCTTCTACCTTGCTTGACAGCTCCGGATGCAGAGGTAACTGGCATCTGTCAATCACCTGGGTAGGTTGCAACAAAGATGCTTTGCCACACACTCGATGACTCCAACTTCAGTATGCAGGAACACAACAGGGGGGTCATTGATGAGGTTGGTCGCTATAGCTGTGACATGCTCTGGGGCTGGAGATGTCGTTCAAGGGGTCGATCACCCGACTGGCGATCACCAAGCCTTGCGGCAAATGTAGTCCAGGTTACTTTGGCATCTGGAGGGCGACAAGGGTGGAGTAGCGGCTTGAAACTTGGGGAAACCTTGGCTATAACTCGAAACTTCAAAAGCACATCTCTCGGATAAGAATCACATAAGGCCTCCAAGTCCTTTTTTAAGCATTCCAGATCCACCTTATAACTTTTTCCCTTCCCCTTCTGGATATACACATTAACAATACATATGCATTCATAACCTGAGTTTTTTTTCAAAGTCCACACTCTGCTACCTAACGCCCAATTACATTTAAGTTCGAGGGGCTCTATTTTCCTAGCTATCTTTTTTGAAACCAGCGTCAGCTGACCGCCTGACGGTCTACCAAATATATCCTTTCTTGCTGGAATTACATGGTGGGTAAAACCTTCTGTAACCAGGGTTTCATCGCACAGCCAGGTCTCCTGTAAACACGCGATGTCAGTGTTCTTTAGTAAGTTTTTAAAACTTTCCTGGAGCATTATTCTTTTATAGCCATTAACATTCCAAGTTAATATAAATAGGCTGTGCGACGACCCTAGCTCCTAATCAATTTCGCTCAGGTACCCATTTTCTTCGCAATCCATATATGCAAGCTCTCTATATCTATTCCCAACCAGCACGTCATCATTGACCCACCCTTGAACCTCAGGGGCTATTGTAATTTCAAGATCTTCCTTCTTACCCCATCCGGCATTGATCATTCTAATTTGCCGGTCACCCAGCCCAGCATGATTTCTGAGAAAAGAATTCCCCTGAATATCCGTCATTATTTCCTCTCTTTTTATTATTCTAATGCCTTCTTTTATCATCTCAGGTTCTGCTTTTTCCAATGCTACTTTTATTAATGCAGAATGAAGTAAAACCTTAGTTACTTCTTCCCCTTTGATGTTTAATAAAAATCCTACTTCTTTAAGATCTTCTGAACTAATATATCGTAGGCTTGGGCATTTCGAAAATGAAGAGAGGAGTTGGGAACGGTTTAGGGGGTTTAATTTCCTAACTCTTTTCCCACCTTTGCCCTGACCTATTGGCTCCAAAAAGAGCCAAAGATCCGCCCATCGTTCTAACTGTAATCCTATTGGGCGTCCAACTATCCTATCTACCTTCTTTGCCTATGTACTTCTTCAATCCCTCTCTGCCTGGGGCTCCCATCCTGGTTTGTGTTGCTAGGTCCTACACCTGATGAGACACCCAACCCTCTTTCTGTAGCTACCTCCTTATTATCCATCAAAGACTTCCTTAAGTTACTATTTACACTCTTTGAGGTTCTTTCTCCCTTTGTCCATCTAGTTTGTGATTCTGAACTACTGGAAGTTTCTCCTATTTCTACAAAACTTATCTTTTTAAATTCACGGGTCAATGCCCTGCCATTTGGTCTTAATTCTGACTTTACCCCCTTCCCATTGGTCTGATGTCTTAACAGTTGGCCTTTGGGCGGACATTTTCCCCCCTTACAAGGCCGCGGGATATATTGTTTATTATACCTCCTTTCCCTGCATCTTTTTATGATCATAGGGCAACGTGATATATATACCGTAGGTTCCTCCCTCAGTGATTGGCTGTTCCTTACAACTTCTTCCTCCCCATCGACTTTTGCCTCTTGAAGGACTTCTACTGGTCTTACTAACAAGGGCATTAGACCTTTTATTTGTGTCAACTCCCCTATCATAGTTTTAAACTGCTTGCTTTGTGTTTTTAAAATTTCATTATTTAAAACTGAGACCTCAAGAATACCCTGCAGGGTTTTCTGGAGCATCAGCATAACCTCTAACATAGATACACTGGAGGATCCCGTATCTTCCAGGCTATGCAAAGAAGGACAGGTTAAATCAGTTCGAACAGCATAGGAATTTTCCAAACTTCCTTTTCCATTTGAACAATCTATCCTCTGATTAGAGTCTTCCTCACACAAGGGTTTACTTAGGGGCTCCTTCTTCCTCCACCCCTCCGCCTCTATGTCATGAACAAACAGTGTCCGAAATAACCTGGGCGAGGAGGATAAGCGTGGTTCCATAGACGCCTCAACAATATTAAAGTTTGTTTGATTCAGAGATTCCATGCTTAAAGCTGCCGGGTCCACTGACATTAATGGAGTCTCTATAACACTCTGCTCCTTATCAGGCATCTCCTTCCCTCTGAAATGTTTCCCTAAAAAGTCCTTGATCGACTTCGAAACTGCTGATCCACCTTTTGTGCCCACTGTCTTTGAAGTCATCGTCGTCGCTGACTGCGGGGTTAAGTTCAATGAACGGGTGCTTCCCTTTGCCACATTTTTACTTCTTGTAAGTGCTACCTTTACACCATTCCCCTCGCTCCTTACTTTCGGTGTTACAGTCGGCTCCTCCAACCCGGGACTTTTAGTTCCTGATTTCTTAGAGTTTTTTAGGACTTTCCGGGGTTTAGATTTACCTAAGGCCATTACTTTTTCGTTGGTGGTCTCTGTGCAGCAGCAAAGAGGCAAAAAAAGTCGCAAGGCAACAACTTGGCGTCTTGAGAAGCACACAGAGGTACAGAGGCGAAGAACGGCAGATAGACTGGAGCTTTCAGTGGTTTAAATGAAGAGTCGTGTGTTCAATAAATACCATTGTTGGCCACAGGAGGGCACAAAAGACCACGTTGTTCAATAAGAACTACTTCTAAATGTGTTATTCAATCAGCGTAATAGTTCTAACTTCAATTATTGTATTATAATTGCAGTGTTTCTTCCTGTTTGCGGCCGTTGTGAACAGACACTCCCAGCACTATCACTCTGACCCCATTACCTTATATTCGGTAAAACAGTGCTTCCCTTACACTGCATACAATCTCCATATCGCTAGCGTGATAAACGCAGTGATGATTCACAGGGCTTTCTTTCCCTGCCAGGTTCACCATGAGAAAAGCTGGTCCCAGTGGGTAAAATATGTATATGAGAACGGCAGGATTGACGAGAGCCGCGGGAGCAGCGAGGTAACAATCTGGCGTCCTCCTCCTCGCTCCCTCGCTCACTGCAGCCAGTGGTCAACGCAAAAACACGGATTCTGGATCTCTCCGCAAAAACACGGAAAGCACTCAATCACTTAGTGACTCGGGACTTGCAGGACACCAATTCTCTTTGAGCTCACTCTCAACAGGTCCAGCAGGTTGCAATTCTTGTCACACAGCATGTCGATTATCCTGCAGCTTGCAAGGGACTGGTCCTACCAATCCAAGGAAGTCTGCTTCGGTTTCTGGCGTCCACTAGAGTCCCTCTTGCTGGGAGCAATGAGCTTTCACCACGGACACACGTCAAACACACAAATCCAGTATATGGTCTCTTTGGGGCACTTAAATGACCTATCTTCGCATGGCGGCAGAGTCCAAGGTTCTGCTGTCGTTGACTGCATCTTCTTTCTGCCTTTTCTAGGATTCACAGTCAGAAGCTAAGTTCTGGTGCCAGGGGAGTCCCTTAAATCCTAGTTTAGTGGGTGTTAAGGGTGTGAGGGCCAGTGGCCAATGGGCTACTGGTCTCTGCTGTTAACCCGCCCCTAAGGTGACAACATCCTGTGGGTGTATGTCACCTTTCTACCCAGAGTCCTTATTTCAAGGTCTGCCAACATGGATGAACCCTTCCTTGGCTGTACAGAACTCCTAGCCTACTCTAAAGGTGTGGCTAGCCTTTTGGAGGTGTATGCCTATTGCATTACTAATTTTCCCACATGTCGGGCTGGACAGTGTGGGAAGGGCTTTGTCCTCGAGTGGGGGACACGTACTGTTGCATATCAAGGGTGGTAAAGCCTTTGAGGCGCACCGCCTTTATAGCTTTAAACTCTAGCCTTCCTGGGAGGGAGGAAGTATGACCACATTCCTGCCCAGGCCTTTATCTCTGTTCTGGGTAAGTGCCAGCACACCCCACCAAGAGGGCAGACTCTTCTCTTAGCGGCAAACAACTTGGGGAAGCCCGCCAAGGCACTGGAGCACTAAACCTTAGGTGGCCACCCACTCAGGGTGACACCTACATGCATGCTAGCTCACCCTCGACACTAGAAGCGTGTTGGGGGTGAAAAGGTACAGTGTTTGATACCAAACACAGCACAATTTGGTTGTTCCATAATGGAGCTGGCTATCTCAAGTTTCCTTGGTAGCCAGCCTATGTTACTATATGGACCGCAGGTCACTTACAGTAAAACCTTGCTTTACAGGGTTACTACAGGGATATATATGTATGAACATATATATCCACATCTTTAATATAATGCACTCTACCTCATAGGCCTAGGAGACAACCTTAAGAGTGACTTACTTATATGAAGACAGTGGTGTGGCTCTGCAGCACATGGTGTGTGCAAAGTCTCTGTCGACCTGAGAGGCTGCTCGTGAAGGGCTGCAGTGCCAGACCTGTGAACACACGTTTCCTTGGGTCACACAGGGCGGCAAAATACAGTGCTGCATCCCTGGTGACCCTTTTACCACCCTTGCCCTGGGTACCATTTGTACCATATACTAGGGACTTATAAGGGGGCAGAGTACCTTGCCAATTGGGTGTACCAATTCACATCACTTTTAAGGGAAAGAGCACAGGCACTGGGGCCTGGTTAGCAGGTCCCAATGCACTATTGGAGTAAAAAAACAGCATCTGGCAGACCTAATGGGGGCAAAAAGTGAGGGGGGCATCTGCAAAGAAGCCCAGTTTCTAATAGTTGGTAAATTGTGAGCCATTGAGCCTGCTGACTGATAGTAGATATTCTTTCATAATTTGTTTGCAGCTTCAGGATGCAAGTGGTCCTGTGCCTGTTCTGGGTCCCCTGTGGGGTTGAAAGGGAAACAATGATTTGTGAAAAGCAAGAACTCTGTCTTATACGCAACAGTAGGCAGGGGCATAGCTTTCATTGGTGCAGCAGGTATTGGGGCACCAGATGTCTGAGGGGCCCACAGAAACATGATTATTGCTGCATTTTATAAATCAAACGTCAGCCAGGGAGGCCATCTCCTTCCTTGCCCTGGGACCCATGACACACTGGGTACGCCACCGTGCTGGGTCCCATACCAAGATTCAATAATGGAAATCAATGTGCTTTTTTGTTTTGTTTTTAGGGTTTCTCCTGCCACATTCTGCAATAGGATTGTGGCTCAAGGAAAGAGCAAAATGTTAATTTGGTCCTTCTCAAATAAGACAAGGCACTTTTCCCCTCTGATCCCTGGTGGTATTATTTTAACTTTATCTCTGGTGTGGTCAGTTTTTGCACTGTGCTCTGGTGTCCTTGCACCTTCATAAATCATTTAGGCAGCATGCTTACTTTTCGAATTAATGAGAAGCAAAATTCTAGTTTCACTTGATGTAGGCCACACCCATAATTACATAGGCCACGCCTCTTGTAAACGACTCCTGGTCACGCCTCTTTGTCAATGCCACTTTTAGTGACCCCTCACTTTTGTAATCCCACTTAAAGGCCTGGTCAAATGTGTAAATAATGAACATTTACAAAGGCCTAAAAGCAGAGTTGATTTTTGTGATCTTAACGAATAATCGCCAAAGAGTTAAGGCGTTGACTGATGACCAACATCTAGAGGAGCATGAGTGTGATTTTTTTGTCTCCTAAAGGCAAAAATATGAAGTAAAACTGAAACTTCCTTTGCCCATCATAAGCATTACCTTCTCCGTTGCTAAAGCGGTTACTGCTGAAAAAAGAGATGTTGAGTCCTGAAAGTACAAGGCAGAAAATTGTTCTTCAGTTCTGTCCTCTAAGCGTTTAATAGGTAGATTTCATTATAGGTTATTTCCCTAGGTTTTGCTCTTTTTATACTGCCAGTGATTGACGCTGTGAATGATACTTTCTCATTTAAATAACTTTAATATATAATACTTTTCAAAATCAAAGCGCATCTTGAGATGTTTTTTTTATAAGATTCCCTATTAATAATCCTTCTGGAGTTTTCCCAGGCTAGCAATGATGCTGTCATTTTAAGTTTAGCGGCTGATTTTAGAAACATTTAGAGAGGCAGCACCTTCGTGACAGCTTTATAGCACAGTAATTTCACTTTGTCTCTAACCTTCAAGAAGCTGTGCTCAGGGTAACTATTATAGCATTTTTTCCCTTTGACCATTTAGACTTTGAATTTTAACACTGTGCTCGTCTTTCTCGAAGAAATCGAAATGGGGATATGATGGGTGAGGGGGTTCAAAGCGAGAAAAAGAGACTGTCTCTGTTCTGAATAAAAAACTAAAAGAGTGAATCAGTTATTCGCCAATTACCTAAACTACAAATACTAGAGTTTATTATGTAATATATTTGAGAATTAATTACCCTTATGGAATTTTCTTTAAAAAAGAAAAAACACAAATTGATAACATGTTGTTTGGTTCATTCTTCCTATATCTCTTCATAGAGCTTTCACTTGTTTCTGTTTATTTGGGCGATGCTACACATGGGACAACAAAGCTGTGAGGAATTGTGTAGGTCGACCAATCACAACTTTGTGCAGATTTTTACAAATCTTCACCGGCTGCGGAAAAAACTTGAGCGTCCATGAGGCCCTGGATGCCCTCCTTTGTTGCATTAGACTCTCAATAGCAACCCTCGGAGAATGGTTGTCATGTCAGCATTATGACCCAATAAATAAAAAATTGTCTGTGGTAATTCGTATTCTTTCTCTTTATTTTGGAATTCATTCAATGTTTAATTTCTGTATTGCATTCCCGTGCGTGTTAGCTGTGAGGGAATGTGGAATTAATCTATGTCATTTAGAATGCTTCTATGTATTTTGAATTTACTGATGTAGTAGTGTATTTTTGAAGTTCCTGAAAGAAGCGGTTGGACTTTACTGGAGCTGGACGTCTTATGCTCCTGCACCAGTGGGTCGCTTTATGGCACTTAAAATAAATAATCTATTTTTTATAAACCTATCGACTCCATCGCTTCTTTACAATGGCGACGAGGATGGGATACGAACCCACGCGTGCAAAGCACAATGGATTAGCATTTTGCGTCCAGGTACGGATTGTCCAATTCAATTAAGGGATATTGAAATCAAGAGTGTGACTCTTAAAAAGTCTTGTGTGGATGCTATTGTAGCTAAGCACTAAAATGTTTTTCAAAATAAAGTGGGCCAAGTTAAAGGTTTTACTCACAAAATCAAACTTAAAAAAGGAGCTGTGCCTATTCAGCACAAGGTTCATATGGTTCCTCTAGGTGTGCGTCAGAAACTAAAATCTCATTTGGAAACTTCTTGTAGTGAGGGAGCAAGTGAAGAAGTTTTCTTCCCGGTATCATCTAGAAATTGTGTGAGGGGGCACCAAAGGTGTAATCGTTTCGTAGCAAGAGAAATAGGATGAACGAGTGCTGTATCTAGGCGGTGATTGTGACACACAGCATACCTCCAGGCTAAATAAGACAATTTAGAGGAGTCTTTCCAATTTTTTGATATCTGCGGAAAAGCTACAGCTATTAACAAATCAATAAGTAGCAGCTGGGATTGTCCTCTTTTCCAGTCCGGTGTTAAGCTACCTAAGAAAATGTTTGTGAGGGAGAGGGGAATTGTGGTGTGAAAAATAGTGTTGATTTGGTGCCAAACCTGTTCCCAGAATTTAAAAACGTGTGGACAAGTGAATAGCATATGTTTGAGATCAGCGTCATCCTGGGAGCACGTCCAGCAAATATTGGTATTTGTGTTGTGTATCTTATTTAGGTATGCGGGGGTAAGAAACAATCAGAAGTTACCAAGCCTCCTTGACCTCCTATTGTTTGTATATAACTCTGCTTAGTTTATCATTTCTTATAATATCTTTTAAACTGTGTACTTTTGACATGTACTGTTATTTACGATTCTTGTGAACCTTTGACCGTATTCATATCATCTTATATGTTATCTTTTTACTACTTCAACGGTTATTGTATACCATTATCATCCTTTATTACTCTTTCTTGTATTTATGCATTGATAATTGATTGCTTATACGAAGTATTGTTTTTATGATCATATTAATCTTTTCAATAAACCTTTTCCTGAACTGAAAAAATCTCATTTGGATGCTTTGTGTTCTGAAGGCATCATTGAGTGCACAGATAGTTCTGAGTGGGTTTCTGACATAGTTAATGCTCTTAAGAAAACTCAAGATTTGAGGTTGTGTGTGGACCTTAGGTCATTGAACAAGAACATTGTGGTGGATACTTACCTCTTGCCCAAAATACAGGAGTTGTTGGCAGCAGTTAATGGAGCAAAGTATTTTTCGGTGATTGACCTTAAATCCGCCTACCATCAGGTGGTTCTTGATGACACCTCTAAAGATCTCACTGCCTTTATCACTCCGTTTGGTCTTTACAGATTTTTGAGAATGCCGTTTGGGCTGGCCTCAGCGGGGAGTGTTTTTCAAAAATTTATTGAGTGTTTATTTCAGGGATTGAGAGGAGTGCAAGCCTTTCAGAAAGACATTTTAATTTTTGCTGAAACTTGTGATCGACATAACATCATTTTGGAAAATGTGTTAAAAATCTTGGAAAGTAAAGGAATGACAGTGAGTAAGGATAAGTGCAAATTTTTGGTTAGTGAGATTGACTACTTAGGTCATAGGATCACTTGTGATGGCAGATTTCCTAAGGAGGATCTTATTAGTGCTTTGGAAAAAGCTAGTAAACCTCAAGACAAAGACTCATTACGTTCATTTCTGGGCTTGGGTGAGTACTACGCCAGGTTTGTGAAAGGATATGCCCTTGTTGTGGAGCCTTTAAGACAACTTTTTAAAAAGGGGGCTCTTTTTACTTGGACTGCGGTACATGATGAGGCTTTTAGTCAAGGTAAAAAACGTATTGCTAGGGCTCCTGGCCTCAAAAACTTTGATCCTGATGGAAAATGTTATGTAACAGTTGATGCCAGTGCTGTCGGCCTAGGGGCTGTTTATACTCAAATTGTGAACGGCAAGGAAAAAATCATCTTGTTTATTTCCAGAGGTATTCGTGGTGCTGAGAAACACTACAGTACTATTGAGAAGGAGGCTTTGGCCTGTGTATGGGCGGTGGAGAAATGTAAAAACTTTTTGTGGGGGCGCCCATTTGTTTTGGTGACTGATCACAAGCCGCTGGTCTATATGATGGATGGGGTCAGATCTGGTAATGCTTCTTCCAAGCTTGTAAGATTATTGCCAGGTTACAAGAATTCAATTTTGAAATACAACACATTCCTGGTGGAAAGAATTTTACTGCAGATTGCTTGTCTAGGCTTCCTCCTGTGAAGAGTCTGAAGGAGAGATAACTGACCAGCATGAATGTGTTGTTGCCATGGTGGATGCTGTGAGTTCTTGTAATTCTGCCATTTCGGAAGAAGAGTGGAATGTGTTTGCGTCTATGGATAGTATTTTGTCCAAAGTTAAACACTATGTGGTTAATGGTTGACCACCTTCCAGGAACTTAGATCCTTGTTTTCAGAGTTTTGCTCAAGTTTCAAGCGAACTTAGCATTGAAAATGAAATTTTATTGAGGCATGATTTGTTCGCACCACCTGTGGGTATTAGAGACAAACTCATTCAGTTGGCTCATTCTGGGTATCCTGGTGTTTCTGGAACAAAAAAATGACTCAAACTTCATTATTGGTGGCCTGGAATGGATGCCTTTGTTGAACGCTATGTGGATAACTGTAGCGTGTGTGTTAATTCTGATAAGCATTGGAAGGTTTCCACTGAGCCTTTATCTGTTCAGGACGCTCCTATGGGGCCCTGGGAAAAAATGTCTATTGATTTCTCCGGGCCATATGATTGTTGAGGCAGGGAGAGCAGATTTTTTATTGTTGTCATTGACATTGTTTCCAAGTGGATGTATTACACCTTTGTGGAACATCCTAATACAGATGAGGTTGTTTTTTTTTTAGAGTATATTTTCAGAATTGAAGGAGCTCCTGATGTTCTTATGTCGGATAACGGTGTGCAATTTGTTTCTACCAAGATGTTAACTTTTTTTAAAAGATTTGGAGTTCGTTCTGAAAGGGCACCTTTGTATTGCCCTAGGGCCAATGGTCAAGTGGAGAGGGCCAATAGGTTCATAAAAGAAGGGGTTCAGACTGCACTTGAAGGCAATCTTGATGTTTTTGATTTTTTGAAGGAAAAGATTTGGAGTTATCATATTACTCCAAATGCTCGCACTGGAGTGTCTCCGTAGTTTTTGATGAGGGTAGACAAGTCAAAAGATTCTTGACACCACTTTTTGGTAAGAATATAAAAGGTGACACTTTGGAGTCTTGCATTGCCAAAGCCAGAAGTAATATATCTTCTTCTCGCATCTATGGAAAATCTTATCATGACACCTGTCATATGGCTAGGAGCAAAAATGTTGAAATTGGTGACTGGGTGCGTGTTATCAAACCCACATTACAACGTAAGGGTTCTTCTAAATTCTCTGTGCCTTTCAAAGTAGAGAGAGTTTCTGACTCTGCTGTTTTGCTAAAGGACAAGGGATGGTGGAAAAGACTTATTTAGATGTTCTCAAACCTGGACAGGAGCGCTTGTTTGAGCAGGAAAGGTTTGTGGATGCTGATGTGTGGTTTGGAGAGAATGGGGGAAAGTTTATTCCTGCTCAAGGTTCTACTGGGGGACTTGTGGTTGATGAAGGCTCCAGTGGAGGCATCAGCGTTCCTGTTGCTTATCCGGTTGAACCAGTTGATGCAGGGAGTGTTCAACAAGGTTCTTCTGATGAGAGTGATCTCATGTTACAAAAAAGGTGCACCAGGGTACCAAAGAAGTTTGAAGATTATATCTTGGAGTAAATTTTATTTTTTAGTTCAGATTGAGGAACTATCTTCTCTACAAGACGGTGCGTCTTTATGGGAATTCAGCCTCTCTTTAAGGAGCAGGTCGTACATATCCTACATCAGGCAAAATCAGGTTCACCTATGCACCCTTGTCCTCCTTGCAACTAGTGTCATGTGTCATTGAATCTCATAGTTCTGCTTTATTCAGTTTATCATTCTTAATTGACATAGTACCCTCTAACTCGAAAAAGAATATTATTACACTCGCTTTATTTGAGAGCCCACTGCAGATCCTTCATCTTTTTCTAATTGCTGTTCGATTTTTTTGTCATCGCTTCCTTCCAAAACTGCTGATCTAGCAGTTAACTCACAATTATCAGCATTCCCTGAAGAACGCTATATTATTAATAAGACCCAATCTGGGTACTGAGCTAACCATAGCACAGAATCGGTACTTTTGACCACATCAGATGATGTAAGGTTCATCTGGGACCAAAGTGGCTCAGCTGTCTTGATCCTTCATGGCCTCTCAGCAACATTCAACACAGTGCCACAATGTGTGCTGATCTGTCACCTAAATGTGATAGGGATTAGTAGATAGAGCTTGGAATGGTTCTGATCGTTGCTCACCAATCAACACTATGTTATCAATTTTCCTTTTGTCTTTAACGACTTCACATTGCAATGTTCTTCTCTGAGCCCCACATTATTTAACATTCATGTCACCCCATTGGCTGATCTAGTTCAGTCCTTTGGATTTCACAATTTTTGTCTATTCAGACAACACTCAGAGTGTTTTGCATCGCATGGCTGCTGTATCATGCTGGATGACCCCAAACTGTATCAAACTTAATGGAGATACAACTATGTTAGAGCTCCTTGGCAGGGCCACAGGGTTCTGGTTCTGTACTTGCTGTCCACATGAATTAGGGACCACTCCTACACTGGTATCCAGATCCATAAACCTTGGAAACTGTTTGATAACAAGTTGTCTTTCTCCAGCCATATTACCAAAGCTGCAGCCACTTGTTTTTTATTCTCCAGCATCTCAGGCAAATTCTTTCACCTACAAATCCCCCCTCAGATGCTATCATCAGCAAATCAGAGCCAACAAATGTTCTGTGCTCACCGCCTCTGTCAAAAGCAGTACCAACAGCAGCAAGGAAATCCTAGCCATAGAGAAAGACTTCACCTCTGCAAAAGCAAGCTCCCCCAGAGTAATACGCTTTCAGGACTATTGCACCCTGATGTCCCTATTCTTTAGAAACATGATCGCCAGGATCTACAACAACTTTGAGCCTCAACCAGACACTTCCACCCTTGCAGACCTTCTGCCCATCTCAATCAAAACCCAAAGGACCACCTTACCACTTGGCCCACCATCACTACTCAAGGCGCGCCAAAGGCAAGCCCATCTGTGCCTGTCTGTGCCCAGGATGTGACTAGCATCAGCCATCCTGTCCTTTGCCCCTCTGACACGGTAAGGAGGACTTTTAAAGTAAGGAAGCCCTCCAAATCATGTGGTCACCTAGATGCATTAAATCCCCCATATAAGCCCTAGATTCATACAGCTTGTTTTCCTGCTTGGTCTTTGGCTTTTCTTTAGTTACTCACCCTAGCATTTTCGCTACGGAAACCAAAAGTCCGAATTCCGGCTATTCGAAAATTCATAACTCTAATGAGACTAGAAATAGGACCCTAAGCACATGCTTGATTAATGTAAGATCACTTCCCAAACATACATTTCAAATCTGGAACATCCTACATCAGTGGTTCCCAAACGTTTGAATCCTGATGACCCCATTGCGGTACTACTGGAAGCCAGGGACCCCCAAGCAATGGTGTGATTTAAATTTCAAACATTAAAACAGTAATTTAAAAAAATAATCACACGTGTGCACACTAAACAAATACTCAAATTACTAAAGAGTTTAGTATTTTATATTGAAATAATTAGCAAAATCAAAAAAATTTAATGGGAAGGTTGGTGCTGCATCTCGGTGACTAACTTTTCAATGTTTGGTTTTATTTTGCAGTACAAGGCTCCTGCAAGGGCCGGACTGGAAACCCAAAGCAGCCCTGGCAAATGTTGTCAAACCAGTCCCTGTACGGTGCACACCAAGTGCAGCAAATGAGTCTGACCACTACAAAGGGGGCTTTGGGGGGGCTCTCCCCCCAAGAAAATTTGGGAAATAATTGTGCCTTCTACAACACATTTGTCATTATATATTGAATTGCATTAGCTTTTAAAGCATAGTAAATGATGACCTTACTATGCACCAGGATTAGACAATCTGTGTTGGGGCAGATCAATGAATCCCTCACTATCACCCTCCAACAGTGCCTCTCATCTCTCCATATCCCCTCTGTGACATGTATTTCATTTGTTTTATAACACCTCTCATACCAGTGTAGGGTGTCAGAGCACTTTACGTCACACACATACAGAGACAATGAATCATACATGTGTAAATCAGTGTACAGAAAATTCTACATAAGGCAAAGGGGACTACAAGGTGTAGGATTCACATGTCATCCATACTGGTAGGCATTTTTTAAGAGTGCTTGGTCTGGAGAAGCACAAACTCAGGATTCAGAACATAACACAGTGGTTAACGTTGACTATAATTATAAAAATTTAATTCTACCCAAACATACCGTTTTGGCAGCATCAGGATAATGAAAGACTGGGGAAAAAACATAGCTTACTAACTTGTACCATGTAGTTTAAATGCAGCTCTTCGATGGCAGTTCATAGCTCACTGTGCTAGATTATGATTTTAACTTATGAACTGCAGAGTAACAAAATAATCTCTGTGAAAAAAGTAGTAACCCACTGAGCTATGCACATAAAATACTGTTTTTTTAAAAGCATGGTACACGTTCTTTGCAGCAGACATTAACCATCTGCGCTCCCTCAGATGAGTCAAAGCTGCCACGGGACAAAACTCCCATCTCTCCAGCAGGTACATTAATCACCGTGTTTATACTGGCACTTTTACTGTTCCCCGAAAACTGCTTATTATTAAAAGGAACTTTGCAGTGCTTTTAAAATTGCTGCCTGCGGACCCCCTGGGAATGTGTCATGGCCCACTGGGGGCCCTTGGTCCACAGTTTGGAAACCATTGTCCTACATGACTATCATTTGGACATCATTTTCCTCTCTATAAAATGGCTCAAGCACAGCTCGGGCCCTGACCTTGCATTCCCTATTGCTGTTGGATACTCTATTTCTCATATAGATAGAGTATGCCCAGCAGGAGGGGGTAGCCATCATTTACCGCTCTAAGTTCCTTTGCTCCAGTCAGTTCTTGGATCAAGCAAGCAGCGCTGAGTCCCCTTCTTTCACCATTAAAATCTCAGATAACTTCTCCACTTCAGGAGCACCCATTTATCGTCCTCCCAATCCTGATGCTAAGTTCTCTGAAACCTCGTCTTCTGAGATTATGCCCTTTTGTCTACAACATGACAACTTTTTGGTATTGGGTGACTTTAACTTACATATCCATGACCCTAGCTGCGAAGTATAAGAACAGCTAATTTAAGCTCTGGCTGACCTCAATTTCGTTCAAAGGGTAGAAGAACCCACGCACAAGTGAGGGCATACACGTGACATTATCTTTTCTAACATTTCTTCTTTAGAAGCGGGTCCCTCAGTCCCTTTAGCTTGGTCAGACCACTTCTTAGCTCCTTTTTGTATAGGCAACCCCTCACACAGGCCCCTAACAAGATGAAATCATCTATATACTGTCTCTGACACTCCATCTCTGACACAACTTTAAACATGGTCTATTCGCAAATAATGGTCAACCAATCGGTAGACATCAATTTGGCGATCTCCTCCTTCAATTCTGACCTAAAGCCAATCTCGACAGCATAGTACCCTTAAAAAAGATTAAGAGTAGAAGGGCTTCTACTTCTGCTCCTTGGTTCTCTGCCAGGCTTAAAGCAGAAAAAGTGAAGTAAAAAATATTAGGGAGGAAATGACAGCGCAATTGTCTTGAAGAAGACAAACTCAGCTATGAATTAGCCCTTAAACAATTTGTGAATTGTTTTTCAAAAAAAGCTAAAGCCTGTCTGTTCACTAAACAAATTAACGAAGCAAAAAATGCACCTCGAACAATTTTAAAATTTGTTAACACTCTGTTAAACCCGTCTGTAAAAAATCAATCCACTCTGTCATCATAGGAGTTTGTGGAAAATGTATCTGAATTTTTTATGAGAAAGTGTTAAATTTATACTCCAAATTCAAAAATACTAAAGAAGTTGTGACTATGACACACCCATCTGTCTCCAAAACGTTGAAGCCTTAACTCTCTTCTTTTGGGAAGATGCCTATGAAGGACTCTGAGTGTATGATTCACAAAGCCCACTCAGGCTCTGCTTTGAACCCACAGATCAACTCCCTCTTTAACCTCTCCTTTGAGTCAGGCACAATGCCAGCTTGTTGGAAAGATGCTTTTGTCTTTCCTCTTTTAAAAAATACTACCCTGGAGCCCACCTGTCCACTTAACTATAGGCTCATTTCTCTTTTCCCAGTTTGTGGAAAAATGCTGGAGTCCCTGATTAATGCAAAAAGAACAATTGATGGACAGAATGCAGAACAATGTCATACATTCCCCCCAGTACAGAGATCTGGGCTTAAATCCATCGTTTTTTTGCTCACCATGCCATTCCAGTTTGGACCCAGCCACATGCAAATCAGTCTTGACCCTGCGCCCAATGGGAACAGTCCAGCCCGAACTGCCAGGCCAGGTCCTCCCTGGACTAGAAACAAGCATCCTAGGACCGGTTTCGGGCTTTCAGCCCTCATCAGCCAGGATAGCTTGACTCCAGTGGCATGGAGAGCACGGGACCCACGTCTGGGCATGCCCGTCCCACTCTGGGTGACAAATGAAAAAAGAACAATTGATGGACAGAATGCAGAACAATGTCATACATTCACCCCAGTACATAGATCTGGGCCTAAATCCATCGTTGTTTTGCTCACCATGCCATTCCAGTTTGGACCCAGCCACATGGAAATCAGTCTTGACTCTGCGCCCAATGGGAACAGTTCAGCCTGCATTGCCAGGCCAGGTCCTCCCTGGACTGGAAACAAGCATCCTAGGACCGGTTTCGGGCTTTCAGCCCTCATCAGCCAGGATAGCTTGACTCCAGTGGCATGGAGAGCACAGGACCCACGTCTGGGCATGCCCGTCCCACTCAGGGTGACAATTGCAAAAAGAACAATTGATGGACAGAATGCAGAACAATGTCATACATTCACCCCAATACAGAGATCTGGGCCTAAATCCATCCTTTTTTTGCTCACCATGCCATTCCAGTTTGGACCCAGCCACATGCAAATCAGTCTTGACCCTGCGCCCAATGGGAACAGTCCAGCCCGAACTGACAGGTCAGGTCCTCCCTGGACTGGAAACAAGCATCCTAGGACCAGTTTCGGGCTTTCAGCCCTCATCAGGCAGGATAGCTTGAATCCAGTGACATGGAGAGCACGGGACCCACGTCTGGGCATGCCCGTCCCACTCTGGGTGACAAATGCAAAAAGAACAAGTGATGGACAGAATGCAGAACAATGTCATACATTCACCCCAGTACAGAGATCTGGGCCTAAATCCATCGTTTTTTTGCTCACCATGCCATTCCAGTTTGGACCCAGCCACATGCAAATCAGTCTTGACCATGCGCCCAATGGGAACAGTCCAGCCAAAAATGCCAGGCCAGGTCCTCCCTGGACTGGAAACAAGCATCCTAGGACCGGTTTCGGGCTTTCAGCCCTCATCAGCCAGGATAGCTTGACTCCAGTGGCATGGAGAGCACGGGACCCAACTCTGGGCATGCCCGTCCCACTCGGGGTGACAAATGCAAAAAGAACAATTGATGGACAGAATGCAGAACAATGTCATACATTCACCCCAGTACAGAGATCTGGGCCTAAATCCATCGTTTTTTTGCTCACCATGCCATTCCAGTTTGGACCCAGCCACATGCAAATCAGTCTTGACCCTGTGCCCATTGGGAACAGTTCAGCCCGAACTGCCAGGCCAGGTCCTCCCTGGACTGGAAACAAGCATCCTAGGACCGGTTTCGGGCTTCCAGCCCTCATCAGCCAGGATAGCTTGACTCCAGTAGCATTCAGAGCACGGGACCCACGTCTGGGCATGCCCGTCCCACTCGGGGTGACAAATGCAAAAAGAACAATTGATGGACAGAATGCAGAACAATGTCATACATTCACGCCAGTACAGAGATCTGGGCCTAAATCCATTGTTTTTTTGCTCACCATGCCATTCCAGTTTGGACCCAGCCACATGCAAATCTATCTTGACCCTGCGCCCAATGGGAACAGTCCAGCCCAAACTGCCAGGCCAGGTCCTCCCTGGACTGGAAACAAGCATCCTAGGACCGGTTTCGGGCTTCCTCGCCCTAAGTGCGCCGGGTATGCCCAGACGTGGGTCCCGGGCTCATAGTGACACTGGAATCAAGCTATCCTGGCTGAAGAGGGGTGACACCCCGAAACCGGTCCTAGGATGCTTGTTTCCGGTCCAGGGAGGACCTGGCTTGGCAGTTCGGGCTGGACTTTTCCCATGAGGCACAGGGTCAAGACTGATTTGCATATGGCCAGGTCTAAACTGGGGTGGCATGGTGAGCAAAAGAATGATGGATTTAACCCAGATCTCTTGACTGGGGGTGAATGTTTTGATTTGTTCTGCATTCCGTCCATCAATTGTGTGTCCTTTTCTTCCTCACCCTAAGTGCGCCGGGTATGCCCAGACGTGGGTGCCGGGCTCACTGTGACACTGGAATCAAGCTATCCTGGCTGAAGAGGGGTGAAACCCCGAAACCGGTCCTAGGATACTTGTTTCCGGTCCAGGGAGGACCTGGCTTGGCAGTTCGGGCTGGACTATTCCCATGAGGCACAGGGTCAAGACTGATTTGCATATGGCCAGGTCTAAACTGGGGTGGCATGGTGAGCAAAAGAATGATGGAAAGTAACCCAGATCTCTTGACTGGGGGTGAATGTTTTGATTTGTTCTGCATTCCGTCCATCAAATGTGTGTCCTTTGCTTCCTCGCCCTAAGTGTGCCGGGTATGCCCAGACGTGGGTCCCGGGCTCACTGTGCCACTGGAATCAAGCTATCCTGGCTGAAGAGGGGTGAAACCCCAAAACCAGTCCTAGGATGCTTGTTTCCGTTCCAGGGAGGACCTGGCTTGGCAGTTCAGGCTGGACTGTTCCCATGAGGCACAGGATCAAGACTGATTTGCATATGGCCAGGTCTAAACTGGGGTGGCATGGTGAGCAAAAGAATGATGGATTTAACCCAGATCTCTTGACTGGGGGTGAATGTTTTGATTTGTTCTGCATTCCGTCCATCAATTGTGTGTCTTTTGCTTCCTCGCCCTAAGTGCGCCGGGTATGCCCAGACGTGGGTCCCGGGCTCACTGTGCCACTGGAATCAAGCTATCCTGGCTGAAGAGGGGTGAAACCCCGAACCCGGTCCTAGGATGCTTGTTTCCGGTCCAGGGAGGACCTGGCTTGCAGTTCAGGCTGGACTGTTCCCATGAGGCACAGGGTCAAGACTGATTTGCATATGGCCAGGTCTAAACTGGGGTGGCATGGTGAGCAAAAGAATGATGGATTTAACCCAGATCTCTTGACTGGGGGTGAATGTTTTGATTTGTTCTGCATTCTGTCCATCAATTGTGTTTCTTTTGCTTCCTGGCCCTAAGTGCGCCGGGTATGCCCAGACGTGGGTCCCGGGCTCACTGTGCCACTGGAATCAAGCTATCCTGGCTGAAGAGGGGTGAAACCGCGAAACCGGTCCTAGGATGCTTGTTTCTGGTCCAGGGAGGACCTGGCTTGGCAGTTCGGGCTGGACTGTTCCCATGAGGCACAGGGTCAAGACTGATTTGCATATGGCCAGGTCTAAACTGGGGAGGCATGGTGAGCAAAAGAATGATGGATTTAACCCATGTCTCTTGACTGGGGTGAATGTTTTGATTTGTTCTGCATTCCGTCCATCAATTGTGTGTCTTTTGGAGTCCCTGATTAATCACAATATTACCAGTTACATTGATGAGACTAATGTCTTACATTCTTTGCAATGTGCCTTCTGCGCTGGCTTCAGTACAAAGTCAGCACTCCTAGAAGTAACAGATTTTATTAAAATTCGACACTACCTGGGCAAAAACATCATAGTGATTCCGCTTGACTTATCTGCGGCTTTCGACATTGTATCGCATGACATTCTATCACAATCGCTGGAGAATGCGAGTATAGTCGGCACCATCTGGAAATGGTTAAAACCTTTCCTTTCCAACCAAAAAGCAAGCAGAACATTGTAGTAACTGACTCCATACAGTTTGAAATGTTTCAGGAGTATTTATTGTAGTAGTTACAATTCCAGTAGTTCAGCCCCACCAGGAGCAGCCAGCATGCTGCTCAGCCCTTCTCCAACTGTGGGTTCTCACTCCCAACATTCTACCTTACATCATTCAGGGAGAACTCCACTGGCATAGCATGAACCATATTAGAACCAGGATACTACATATCCTCCTTCCGTCCAAAGGAAAACAGAAAAGAACACTATAGCTGAAACTAGATGAACGAAAGAGAGAAGAGAGAACCAGAGAGACAAGAAGAGCAGTGGGAGAGACAATAGAAATATGAAAGATAAACATAAAAGCCATCAATGACTACCACCTGCACACCTACTGGCCAGACAGATATGCGAGGAAGCAAGTCAGAGCAGGAGGAAACCAGAAGACAGAAAAGAAGTGAAATACAATAGATTACACATTCTTCTCCATCACATATAGAAGACCGAATCAAAATAGAGAACAGGACTGGGCTATAGTGTTGACAATAAAACATGAAACCGAATAAACAAACGCCCAGTGTAACGTAGACCCTACACTATGGAAATGGGACTGGAACCCAAACCATACACCCAAAAAGGGTAACAAGTCACTTGTGCAGGGGTAACCTCGAGAGAAGGTAAGACGTTGTGCACTGTTGCAATAAAGAAACACCCACACTGTAAAACGTGCACCATGTAAAGAAGATAAGAGACAGTGTGAGACACACCTCGAAAGGTCAAATGTTGTGCACTGTAGCAATAGGACTTAAAACCTATGCAACACACCTCACATAGAGGTATGCGAGGAGGTGCACTGTGTGAGAGTAAAAATATTGTGCACTGTACCAAAAAGGAACGATAAACATTGTGCACTGTACAAAAGGAACGATAAATATTGCGCACTGTACAAAAGAAACAATAAATAATGTGCACTGTACAAAAATGAAGACAGCCCATGGAACACACCTCATGTGGAGGTAGGAACGTTGTGCACTGGTTGGGTAGCTAAACACTTAGGGGCTTATTTACAAGCCCCTTGCGCCACTTTTGCGTCACTTTTAACATGGGAAAAGTGACGCAAAAGTGGCGTAAGGGGCTTGTAAATCTGCCCCCAGAATAAAGACACCTCGCAAGGAGGTAATAACGTTGTGTACTCCGTGATGTGCTTGAAACCCTCACGACACCCTATGTAGGGTAAAAGTATAAGGAATAGTGTACAAGCGACCTTGAATAAACGTCTCTTGGTGTGGATAAAGACGTAGAGAGTGAAAATAATGTACACCCTGTGTGGGGTAAAGTACACTAAGGAATCGTGAAAAGTGCTGTACTAGATAATCATGTCCAACAAACTCTGCACAAATTCAACAACGAAACCTAAAAGGTTCTGTAGCTGAGAATGCGTTAAAAGACAATTACAGTATGCATCCCTATGGTAAAGCAACCTAAACTGAGAAAGTTGAGATGAGTGTGCTTTGAACAAGAAGTTCCTCGTAAATACACCAAAAAAATGTAAACTCTGTAAACAAACATTGTAAAGAAAACAATGCCTAAAGGAAATCATACGACAAATGTCCACACCGGTGAGCGGCTTCTCACCCGAGATGCACATCTCTAATGTCTTCAAAACAAACCTATGCTACGTAAAATAAAATACATCCTGTTGTACAAATCATATTAACCACACTGTAAGGCAATTTAGTTAATAAACAAATCCTGGGGGATTGGAGAAGAGAAGCTGATCGTCTATAAATAGAGTCAAGAATGGCGTCAAGTATAGACACGCCACTTGATAGCGCAAACAAAAATGTGCTTCATCCTCGAGCAAACGTGACGGGCGGTGGAAAAAAAGTCCAGGGAAACACATCATAAAGAAGAAATACTAGTAACCGTGGACAGTTGCTCAAATGTGGTACTTGCCGATCTACAAACAGTGACTGTGCCAGTTCAGTAGAGGACAGCTGTGAAACAGGAGAGTAATATCGTAAATCTTGATCTCCAAACAGTGACAGTGCTTGTTCTGCGGAAGAAATACTCTGCCTCTGTGTCCTGAAATAGGAGACAACTCTAAGATGGCGCCACGCAGTAAGACGCCGCCGCAGTGTGGTTCACGGCAGATGCGTGCACCAAAACATCCGTAGTAGACCAGCAGGCGTCACAAAGGATCGGGCGGGGCAGAAAACCCAGGTAACACTGAGGATCCCACGGAGCTGGACACGCTACGACACAGGTAGGTGCGCGTGCTGGTTGAGACACAAGCGCCTCAAGTTTAAACCAAAACACGACGGTTGGACAACAACGAAGGTCTCGATGTCTCAGAGGGGGAAACAATAACAGACACTGAAATGCCTCACCTCACACGTCCTCCGAAGTGTGCACTCTGTATTTCACGGTGTGTCTACGTGTTGGGGAGATCCTCTTCTCTTTAGTAAACTTGTGATACAATAAAGATGTTTCCCAAACACAGGGTCGACTTCCTTGTGGCACTCGTTAACGTTACAGGAAACAGCTACTGTGGGACCGTAGGTTAAGTGACACTCTGATGCAACGATACGTTGGCAGGTAGCGGGTAACATGTAGAAGCGACGCACACTCTGTGGGGTGTGACAGTGAAGACAGGAACAACTTAAGACAGTCTGATTACCTTGGTTGTTGAGACGCTGTATGGACAGCATGCAGAGACTAGAGCTGCATTTGAGACAGGAGCTGGCACAGTTGCGTAGAGGGCGACCGATATGGAGGTCACTGGTGGGGCTGGGGTGTGCCAATTAGTAGATGATATGCAGCTGTAGATGTAGATGCAGAAGTAGTACCATGTTACTCCCACTTGAACTTGAAAGGTAGCAGATGCAGGTTCTTGAGTAAACTCGTCGCCAAAAATTGTAGTAACTGACTCCATACAGTTTGTAGTGTTTCAGGAGTATTTATTGTAGTAGTTACAATTCCAGTAGTTCAGCCCCACCAGGAGCAGCCAGCATGCTGCTCAGCCCTTCTCCAACTGTGGGTTCTCACTCCCAACATTCTATCTTACATCATTCAGGGAGAACTCCACTGGCATAGCATGAACCATATTAGAACCAGGATACTACAAACATCTTACCCCTTTTACCTCTAGGTTGCAGAGAGGTCTTTTGTGGAGTACCTCAGGGCTCAGCCCTTAGCCCAAGTCTCTTTAACCTCTATATGGCCCCCCTTGCTGCCATCATACAAGCTTGGGGCTTTAATGTGGTGTCCTATGCCAATGACAGCCAGTGATGTATGCCTTCAAACGCCTGGATGTCTCTGTTACAGCTAACTTACAGAGCTGCCTCTCAGCAGTGGTGGAGTGGATGCATAAATGCTGCCTTTTCATAAACCCTGAAAAGTCTGAGATTTTAATTGTTGGCTCATCCTCTATATTGGGTTTGTCTCATCTTTGGCCTACAGAGCTGGGCCAACCTCCAGCCCCTTCCACTACAGTCAAAAATCTGGGGGTAAAACTAGACAATGCAATAGCTTTTTAGCCACTCGTTAAGGCCATCAAAGGAGTCTGCTTCTCTCTGCTGACATCTCAAAGAAAGACACTTAAATTTTTGCCTGAAAATACAAGAAAAATTTTCATCCACACATTGATTACATCAAGATCCAACTATGCTAACATGTTGTTTTTTGGATCGCCTCAAAAACTGATAAATAGATTACAGTAGGTTAAGAATGCAGCAGCCACATTGGTTTTGAATATTCCTAAAGGTCAATCAATACAGATTATTGGCTTGAAGATTCTCCACTGGCTTCCTATCAATCAAAGAGTAACATTTAAAGCTCTTATGATAATGTATAGAGACACTCAAATGAAAGGCCTTACTTACATCTGTGATAAAATTATAAGATACCATCCCCGCAGAGCGCTTCACTCGGCCAATCATATTTTGCTTTGCATCTCTAAGATCAACAAAGCAAGGGCAAGAGGTCATTCTTTTTCTTATTTAGTCCCAAAGCTTTGGAATTTTCTCCCTGAGCATGTTAGTAGCACAACAACAGAGGATACTTTCCAGATCCTTCTGAAGGCACACCTCTTTAGAGAGAGTTAATCTGGGCCCATCCTCATATTCTGAAGATTCTCTGTTCTGCGTCTTACTATAACCTAGCACTTGTACTCTCTTTTTAGAGCAGCTGTCATGCTTTATAAACTGTATTTCATTCATTCATTTCAAGAAACAGCAAAAAACGCATAAAACATGCAGTACATACAATTCAAAGTACCCTCAAACCCTTGACCTCACCATGTTTATATCAATGGACTTTAGCGCAGCCCTTACCCAGATTCTGAATGACGCAATCATCATAGCCACTTACCCAGGTACCCAGGAATACGCTACAGTACTCCATCACCTCAAGAATCCTTCAGAAACCCTTGGCAGATCTGAAGGCACTGGCCAACTGTTGGCCTCTCTCCCTGCACACCCAGCAAAAGCCATGGAAAAGATGATAAACAAACACCTAGCCACCTATCTTAAAGACAATCACCTCCTTGATTCCACTCAATCCAGGTTAAGGACCAAGGACAGTACAGAGACCATCCTCATCACCACCACAGACAACATCCAGATGATCGTAGACAGAGGTGGCACAGTCACCCTCATCCCGCTGGAACTTTCTGCAGCCTTCAACCCTGTCTTCCACCCCATCCTTATCCAAAGACTGCATGAACTCAACATCCAATGATCCGCACTTTGCTGGATTTGCACCTTCCAGACAAGCAGCACCCAGTTGCCCAGCTTGACTCCCTTCACCTAGGACGCCATCAACCTCATCTGCAGAGTTCCACAAGCATCTTCACTTAGTGCCACTCTGTTCAGTGCCTACATGACCCCACTAGCCAACATCATCCATGCTCATGGAATCAACATGATATCCTATGCTTACAACACCCGGCTGATACTCTACCTCTCTGACAGGACACCAAGCTTCCAGACCAATTTCTTCGCATGTATGACCGAAGTCACCAGATGGATTAAAACCATTTGCCTCAAGTTCAACTCAGACAAGACAGAAGTAGTAATCTTTCGCAAAGATACCTCACTCTGGGCCTCCATCTGGTGGCCTGTCAAACTCAGACCCACATCCCTTCTGACAGCCTGCATAAAGAACCTTAGAATGGTAATCCACAACCAACTCACCATGACTGACCAAGTGAGCACAGTCTCTTTCTCCTGCTTCCACACACTCAAGCTTCTCAAGATCTTCAAAAGCCTCCGCACAAACACTCGTGGAACTGTTACCCAAGTGCTTATCACCAGCAAGGTAGACTACAACCATTGGACCATCATTGGATGCTGCTCTTCTCTATCTCATAGTGTGCCCCCCGTTTAGTCCGCTATGTACCTGCTTATTGTATTACTCTCCTTTGACCCATGCGTCTTGTAATTATGTGCTTATTCTTGCTTTTATTCCTACTTAATGTCGATATTGTATGTATTACCCTCCTTCCATCCTTTTTGTAAAGTGCTCTGATATCCTTCGGGATCTTGTTCGCGCTATATAAAACTTTATAAATAAATAAAATAAAAAATACAGCAACACACTCTATGCTGGAATCAATGCTCAACTGACCAGAAAATTCCAGCCTGTACAAAACTCAGCAGCCAGGCTCACCCTCAACCTCCCACACTGCACTCACATCACCTTACGATTCAAAGATCTCCATTAGTCCTAGTACACACATACTCATTGTAGGAGAGTAGGATCTGCTTCACATGGGTACCCCCACTTTTTGCTGATGCTTCACTGTTTTTCGACTTTAGTCTGGCTGGGGCCCTGCTAATCAGAACCCCAGCCTAGCTGCTTCCTCTCTAAAATGGTTTCCATGTGCCTTAGGCACATCTCTGATTGGAATCTGGAGTGCCCTTGTAAGTCCCTAGTATATGGTATACTATGTACCCAGGGCATAGGTAGCTCAGAGGCCTGCCAGGGGCTGAAACATGTATTGTGCCACCCCTGGAAGGCCAGCCAAAAGGACACCACAGGTCTGCTACTGCAGCCTGGCTAAAGTGGTGCATGCACCCCTTACTGTGATATAGGTTACCTATATCACTACATACCTACTAACATATAAACCTATAAGTCACTCCTATGGCAGGCCTTGTCAATCCTGAAGGCAGAGTGCTTGGTTCCTATGTGAGAGGGGGCCCCTGCATGAGCAGAGCCCCTCTGCAGCATTCGGAGACCCTTCTCTGATGCTGTTTGTAGTGCAGCCTGACCATATACTCTTAAGCGCATTATAACCTCGCGTTAAATGCTAACTTTGGGATGGCTGCACGGAAACATGTCGTGTTTGGTGTCAAACATCTTGGAATACTACCCCCCCGCCAGTTCTGGCGGTGGGGGTAGCATTCCACCCTTCTAGAGGGAGAGACATGTACACACCGGCCTGCCCGGTAACTTCTTTCCAAGCCCTGCCATCACAAAATGGATGCCGCTGCCACAGACACGAGTCTGGCCTCCTGCTGCTGACTGAAACTCCGGCAGGGGAGGCCTGGACAATAGGTTTCCTGTCCCAGGGAGGTGTAACCACCTCCCCAGACAGGATAATCTGTATTGGGGCTGGGCGGGAGCCCTCTCTGGTGCTTTGAAGTCCTGCACTGGGGGCACACTTGGTGTCCCTGTGCATACCCCAGTTCAAACTGGTTCAGGGGCTTCCAGCCCCTGCTCTGGCGCGAAACTGGACAAAGGGAATGGGTGTAACAACCCCTCTTCCTTGACCCTCCCATAGGTGGGTCCCCAGAGTATGTCCAACCCCCTAACTTAGTATAAGTATGGGACCCCAGTCCTTAGGACTTTAGATTTACCTGGACGAAACTCTGACACAGAATCCTGGACCTTCGACACTCTACTTTAAGATTAGAGGACTGAAGAATCTCCCTTGGGGTCAAGGAGTGACTCCCCTGCTTGGCAGGCACCAATGAAGCAATTGTTCGGTCTGCATCGCTGAAGCTCCCGCCGGACGCCAAAGTCTTTGCATCACCAGAGGTGGATTTTCAGACTTCCCCGAGGCTGCCCTGAGTCCCCAGGAAAGCTGAGGCCCGTAGCTGTCGTGGGTAACGTGGAACCGTGACCCCTGGACACCGAGCACATTTGCAAGTGCATCCTCTTCCTGGTCTTCCACGAAGTTGCGCTTTGGTCTCCGAGTAGCCCCCGCCTCCAGCACCGACTGCATTGAAGATCACTGGCCTCCACTCCACGAGTGTCCCGTGAGCCAGCTCTAAGTGCGTCCACTCGAGGCTCCTTCGCGGTCGCTAGTCCATTGGCTAGTAGTCCCTCCCGAAGGCCAATCTTCTTCTGCTTGGGCTTCCCTGGTTGCCCCAGGCGTGCCCTGACTTACCCTTGCTGGGTGAGTCCCTCAGACCTTGCTGGACTGCACCACCGTCCTTCTTCTATTTCCACAAGACTTGCCGTTGCCAAGGCTTGTTGGGTCCAATCCGGTCGCCAACACCTCAGTAATCGACAAACGTCGTGGGACAGCTCGAATCCAGCTCCTGGTTGTTGTCGACGCCTCCTGGACCTCGTGGCTGAAGAGTCAAGACGACCGTCAACCTACCTGAAGCACTCGACATCGGTGGGCATCCGCTCATCGCCTTCCTGGTCACTGGCTAGTGACCCAGACTCTGTCCCCTCTGCTTTCAGGTTCTTCAGATCTTCGATCCACCTTTGGATCCACCCGAACACTTTCGACTTGGCCGCCAGCAGCACTTTGCAGCAGATCGCCATTGAAAACGACGACGAAACCCTACCCCGAAAGACACCTATGCACCCGGCTTCCCTGGGTGAGGTAACTCGAGTACTCCGGTGCTCTCGTGGGTATAGACTCTAGAACACCCCAGTTCTAAAGGGGTTTGCTCCAAGTCCTCCTCTAAGTGTCCCTTTTCTTTAAAATTCCAACCGCGACTTTCCCCATAGAAGTCAACGGCGATTCGCGGCTGTGTTCTCACACTGCACGCGTCCCCCGTGGGTCCCCAGTGTCACTACCTTGGGTGGTTCCTTGTGTTCCAAGCACTTCTACAGGCTCTAGGCCTTGTGTCTAGCTCAGTCGTGGTTCTTATACCACTTTATTGGTATATGGTTTGGTACGCCCCTAGGGCTCAAACGTGTATTTGTGCTATTACTGTTGATAACTAACTTATAACTTATGTACTTCGAACTCTAGCCTCATAAAGAGACTAGAGGGGTGTGTTTAGCAATAAATACATATATTTTGAATATATACCTGGTGTGGTCCTCTTTCATTTGGTCACTCAAGAGATTATAGACTGGTAAAAACAAGCTGCTTTACATTCCTTCAAGACTTAGCCTGAAGGCTGCTCTCCATAGCTACCACTAGGATAGCTTTCAATAAAGGTTGTCTTTAACCTATCTCCAATAAGGGGTTGTTTGGACTGGTGCAAGGTGCCCACTATAATTAGTGGACAGCATATACCAGGCCAACTTCTCACATTGGTGTGCAGCGTGTGGGATTCCAGCTTGCTATTATTTTACCAGATAATCTCAATTGAATTGATCAACTGAAAACCACTAAGGGTACCTTAGGTACATATAAATCAAGCTTAGTATACAGTAAGTTCTACTGAACTTAGAGTTGTGTGTTAAGGGATAGCACACCCTTTCTACAACTCAAGAGAGTTTAGTAGGCCACACTAGAGTAGGTAGTGCATACACCACACCTCACTAGTAATGTCTTCAAAGCCAGGACCCAGTGAGTCCTTGCCAGAAGCCAGTGGGCTTCTTCCCTCCAAGTATGATAATCTCCCATTCTTGGAATTGAGAGCATTGTGCAATACTAGGAAGCTGAAGGCAGGCAAAAGTGCCAGCACCCAACACCTCAGAGAGGTGCTACTAGCTAATGATCTCAGCAGGCCCCTAGGGTCTGAAGGGGTAGGCAGAGAGGGTGGGGCAGAAAATGAGGAAGGGGTCAGGGGTGAAGAAACCCAGGGCCCCCCCTCTGAAACTGGCCAGGAAGGTGAAAATGACCTTGACCTGGAAAACCCAATTCCTCCTGTGGAGGAGGAGGATCAGAATGACCTCCCCTTTGCCCCCCCAGGAAGAGTTGTGAGTGTGCCCAGAAGGACTAGATCTCCTTCTCAGGAGTCTAACCACTCTGACACCTCAGTAGGGACCTCTGGCTCCTCTCATGGAAGGGAATCCTCTCATGAGAGGAGGAAGAGACTGATTCAGTATGAGCAAGCCCAGCTTGAACTCATAAAACAGCAATTGGCTATAGACAGGGAGTCCCTAGATCTCTATAGAGAGAGAAAAAAGTTGGGACTAGAGTCCCATGGTGGCAGCAATTTCCCCAGAGATAGGGAAAGGTCTTATGACCATAGAAACCTGAGCAAGATTGTCCCTCCCTACCAGAGTGGGGATGACATCCACAAATGGATAACTGCACTGGAGAGGGCCTGTAATTTACAGAGGGTCCCTCAGGAGCAGTGGGCAGCAATCTTGTGGCTCTCCTTTGCAGACAAAGGTAGAGACAAGCTCCTCACTGTAAGAGAAGAGGATGCTGACAATTACAAAGTCTTGAAGAGTGCTCTGATTGATGGGTTTGGCCTAACAACTGAACAATACAGGTTAAAGTTCAGAGATACCCAAAAAGCACAGACTCAAGACTGGGTAGACTATGTGGATTGTTCTGCTAAGGCTCTGGAAGGTTGGTTGATGGGCAGTAAGGTATGTGACTTCACAGGATTGTACAATCTTATCATGAGGGAGCAGATTCTTAATAACTGTCAAAATCAGCTGTTGCATCAGTACCTGGTGGACTCTGATCTGACCTCTCCCCAAGAATTGGGAAAGAAGGCAGACAAATGGGTCAGAACCAGGGTGAGGCAGAAGGTACAGAACCAAGGTGGTGACCCAAAGAAGCAAGATTCTAAGAACTCTGATAAGGGTGGGGAGAAGGGTAAAGACCAGAAGTCTTCACAAGGCCCCCAAAAATCTTCTTCAGGTGGGGATTCACTGTCTAACAAAGGGAAAGGCCAAAAGAAACCATGGTGCAAGGTCTGTAAGCAAAAGACCCACTGGACCAGTGATTGCACCAAGTCCAAAGACTCTACTCCAGCCCCCACCAATGCCCCTAAGGGACCTGCTCCCCTAGTGCAGTTACAGTTGGTGGTGGGACTACACAAGCCAAGGGTTTAGTAGGGTTGACCCTGGGTAAGGAGATGAGCTCTGACCTAGTCAGAGAACTCACTCAGGCTGTCCTAGTCTGTGATGGAGGCATGGATGTGACCTCCTCTGTGAGTCCCAGTAATCTGGGCAAGTACAGGCAACAGCCCTTAATCAATGGAAAAGAGGCTTTGGCATTTAGGGACACAGGGGCAAGTGTCACCATGGTGACACAAGACCTTGTGGATCCTGGGCAGATTATACTTGGTGAAATGTACCAAGTGACCAATGCTAGCAATGTCAGAACAGACCATACTCTGGCAGTTGTTAACTTCTCCTGGGGAGGGGTAACTGGCCTTAAGAAGGTTGTGGTAAGTGCAGACCTACCAGTTGAATGCTTGCTTGGCAATGATCTATAAACTTCAGCTTGGGCAGAAGTGGAGCTCAGGACCCATGCAGAAATGCTGGGCATCCCTGCAGATGTGTTTGCTGTGACCAGGTCACAAGCCAAAATGTCTAACACTGAACAGGCCTTGGATCCTGGAATAATGGACCAAGTGCCCTCCAAGAAGAGGAGTAGTAGGGTAAAGGCAGTGCCTTCCCCCTTGGCTCAGAAGGAAGATCAGTCTCTTGAGGGGGATGATCTCAGTCCTGAGGAAGGAACTGTCCCAGAGGAGCTTGAACCTGACCAGGTTGAGTTCTTGGGGACAGGGGGCCCTTCCAGGGCAGATCTGAGCCAGGAGCAGCAGAGCTGCCCCTCTCTTGAACCCCTCAGACAGCAAGCTGCTGCTGAGGCTGCTGGGAAAGCTAGTGGTCCCCATACAGTGTATTGGGATGATGGACTCTTGTACTCAGAGTGTAGAGACCCCAAGCCTGGTGCCACCAGGAGGTTGGTTATACCTCTGAAGTTCAGGGGCTTCCTATTGACCCTAGCCCATGACATTCCCTTAGCAGGTCACCTGGGCCAGAACAAGACTTGGGACAGAATTGTCCCTCACTTTCACTGGCCCCACATGTCTGAAGACACCAAGGAGTTTTGTCGCTCCTGTGTAACCTGCCAGGCCAGTGGCAAGGCAGGTGGCACTACAAAGGCCCCCCTGATACCACTACCTGTGGTGGGGGTTCTCTTTGAAAGGGTGGGGATTGACATTGTTGGTCCCATGGATCCCCAAACAGCATCTGGGCACAGGTTTATCCTGGTGGTAGTGGATCATGCCACCAAGTACCCAGAGGCTATTCCCCTTAGGACCACTACAGCACCTGTGGTGGCAAGAGCCCTCCTGGGGATTTTCTCCAGAGTGGGCTTCCCTAAGGAGTTGTATCAGACAGGGGTGCTAACTTTATGTCTGGGTACTTAAAAGCAATGTGGAAGGAGTGTGGAGTGACTTATAAGTTCACCACACCCTATCACCCACAATGCAATGGTTTAGTTGAGAGATTCAACAAAACCCTGAAGGGCATGATTAAAGGGCTCCCAGAGAAGCTTAGGCGAAGATGGGACATACTCTTGCCCTGCCTTTTATTTGCATACAGGGAGGTGCCTCAAAATGGGGTTGGCTACAGCCCTTTTGAACTTTTGTTTGGTCACCCTGTCAGGGGTCCATTGTGCTTGGTGAAGGAAGGATGGGAGTTACCTCTCAAGCCCCCAAAGCAAGACATAGTGGACTATGTACTTGGTCTCCGCTCCAGGATGGCTGAGTACATGAAAAAGGCAACTAAAAACCTTGAGGCTAGCCAGGAACTTCAAAAAGCCTGGCATGACCAAAAGGCTGTACTGACTGTTTACCAGCCAGGACAGAAGGTGTGGGTGTTGGAGCCAGTGGCCCCAGCAGCTCTCCAAGACAAATGGAGTGGACCCCATACCATTGTTGAACAGAAGGGTGAGGTTACCTACTTAGTAGACCTAGGAACACCCAGGAGTCCCCACAGGGTTCTCCATGTCAACAGATTAAAACCATATGTGGACAGGGCAGACATGGGCTTGCTCATGGCTACTGATGAGGGACAGGAGGAAGAGAGTGACCCACTCCCTGACCTGCTCTCACAGAACCCTGATGATGGGTCAGTGGATGGTGTAGCCTTGGCAGGCAGCCTCACTGCCCAGCAGCAAACTGATTGCAGACAGGTGCTCAATCAGTTCAGGCACATATTCTCACTGCCACCCAGTCAGACCACCTGGTGCACTCATGAAGTGGACACTGGGGACAGTCTGCCTATTAAAAATAAGATTTATAGGCAACCTGACCATGTTAGGGACTGTATCAGGACAGAAGTCCAGAAGATGTTGGATTTGGGAGTTATTGAACCCTCAGATAGCCCTTGGGCTAGTCCAGTGGTCCTTGTGCCAAAACCTCACACCAATGGTGGGAAAAGAGAGATGAGGTTTTGTGTGGACTACAGGGGTCTCAATGCAGTCACTAGGACTGATGCCCATCCAATACCTAGGGCAGATGAGCTAATAGACACTTTGGCCTCAGCCAAGTATCTAAGCACATTTGACCTGACAGCTGGCTACTGGCAGATCAGACTAGCTGATGATGCAAAGCCAAAGACAGTATTCTCAACCCCTAGTGGGCATTATCAATTTGTGGTGATGCACTTTGGTCTGAAGAATGCACCTGCCACTTTTCAGAGGTTGGTGAATACAGTCCTTACAGGTCTGGAAGCCTATAGTGCAGCATATCTAGATGATATTGCTATCTTTAGCTCCACCTGGGAGGATCACCTGGTCCACCTCAGAAATGTTTTGCAGGCCCTGCAGAAAGCAGGCCTGACTATCAAGGCCACCAAGTGCCAGATAGGGCAGAGTCAGGTTGTGTACCTGGGCCACCTTGTGGGTGGAGGCCAGGTTCAACCACTGCAGAGCAAGATCCAGACCATCATGGACTGGACTGCTCCCACCACCCAGACTCAGGTGAGAGCCTTTTTAGGCCTGACTGGGTACTATAGGAGATTTGTCAAGGGGTATGGGTCAATAGTGACACCCCTGAATGACTTAACTTCCAAGAAAATGCCCAAAAAGGTTCAGTGGACAGTTAGCTGTCAAAAGGCATTTGATGACCTAAAGCAGGCAATGTGCACTGCTCCCATTCTACAGAGTCCTGATTACTCCAAGAAGTTCATTGTCCAAACAGATGCATCTGAATTGGGGGTAGGGGCTGTACTGTCACAATTGAATGATGAAGGTCAGGATCAGCCAGTAGCTTTTATTAGCAGAAGGCTGACCTCTAGAGAGAAATGTTGGTCAGCCATTGAGAGGGAGGCCTTTGCTGTGGTCTGGGCTCTGAAGAAGTTGAGGCCATACTTGTTTGGTACTCACTTCCTTGTTCAAACAGACCATAAGCCCCTCTTATGGCTAAAACAAATGAAGGGTGAAAACCCCAAACTGCTTAGGTGGTCCATTTCCCTACAGGGGATGGACTTCACAGTGGAACATAGACCTGGGAGTAACCATGCCAATGCAGATGGACTCTCTAGGTACTTCCACTTAGAACATGAAGACTTAACTGGGCAAGGTTAGTTTAATGTCCCTATGTTTGGGGGGGGGTTGTGTAGGAGAGTAGGATCTGCTTCACATGGGTACCCCCACTTTTTGCTGATGCTTCACTGTTTTTCGACTTTAGTCTGGCTGGGGCCCTGCTAATCAGAACCCCAGCCTAGCTGCTTCCTCTCTAAAATGGTTTCCATGTGCCTTAGGCACATCTCTGATTGGAATCTGGAGTGCCCTTGTAAGTCCCTAGTATATGGTATACTATGTACCCAGGGCATAGGTACCTCAGAGGCCTGCCAGGGGCTGAAGCATGTATTGTGCCACCCCTGGAAGGCCAGCCAAAAGGACACCACAGGTCTGCTACTGCAGCCTGGGTAAGGTGGTGCATGCACCCCTTACTGTGATATAGGTTACCTATATCACTACATACCTACACACATATAAACCTATAAGTCACTCCTATGGCAGGCCTTGTCAATCCTGAAGGCAGAGTGCTTGGTTCCTATGTGAGAGGGGGCCCCTGCATGAGCAGAGCCCCTCTGCAGCGTTCGGAGACCCTTCTCTGATGCTGTTTGTAGTGCAGCCTGACCATATACTCTTAAGCGCATTATAACATCGTGTTAAATGCTAACTTTGGGATGGCTGCACGGAAACATGTCGTGTTTGGTGTCAAACATCTTGGAATACTACCCCCCCACCAGTTCTGGTGGCGGGGGTAGCATTCCACCCTTCTAGAGGGAGAGACATGTACACACCGGCCTGCCCGGTAACTTCTTTCCAAGCCCTGCCATCACAAAATGGAATGCCGCTGCCACAGACACGAGTCTGGCCTCCTGCTGCTGACTGAAACTCCGGCAGGGGAGGCCTGGACAATAGGTTTCCTGTCCCAGGGAGGTGTAACCACCTCCCCAGACAGGATAATGTGTATTGGGGCTGGGCGGGAGCCCTCTCTGGTGCTTTGAAGTCCTGCACTGGGGACACACTTGGTGTCCCTGTGCATACCCCAGTTCAAACTGGTTCAGGGGCTTCCAGCCCCTGCTCTGGAACGAAACTGGACAAAGGGAATGGGTGTAACCACCCCTCTTCCCTGACCCTCCCATAGGTGGGTCCCCAGAGTATGTCCAACCCCCTAACTTAGTATAAGTATGGGACCCCAGTCCTTAGGACTTTAGATTTACCTGGACGAAACTCTGACACAGAATCCTGGACCTTCGACGCTCTACTTTAAGATTAGAGGACTGAAGAATCTCCCTTGGGGTCAAGGAGTGACTCCCCTGCTTGGCAGGCACCAACGAAGCAATTGTCTGGTCTGCATCGCTGAAGCTCCCGCCGGACACCGAAGTCTTTGCATCACCAGAGGTGGATTTCCAGACTTCCCCGAGGCTGCCCTGAGTCCCCAGGAAAGCTGAGGCCCGTAGCTGTTGTGTGTAACGTGGAACTGTGACCCCTGGACACCGAGCACATTTGCAAGTGCATCCTCTTCCTGGTCTTCCACGAAGTTGCGCTTTGGGCTCCGAGTAGCCCCCGCCTCCAGCACCGACTTCTCCGAAGATCACTGGCCTCCACTTCACGAGTGTCCCGTGAGCCAGCTCTAAGTGCGTCCACTCGAGGCTCCTTCGCGGTTGCTAGTCCGTTGGCTAGTGGGCCCTCCCGAAGGCCAACCTTCTTCTGCTTGGGCTTCCCTGGTTGCTCCAGGTGTGCCCTGACTTACCATCGCTGGGTGAGTCCCTCAGACCTTGCTGGTCTGCACCACCGTCCTTCTTCTATTTCCACAAGACTTGCCGTTGCCAAGGCTTGTTGGGTCCAATACGGTCGCCGACACCTCAGTAATCGACAGACGTCGTGGCAGAGCTCGAATCCAGCTCCTGGTCATCGTCGACGCCTCCTGGACCTCGTGGCTGAAGAGTCAAGATGACCATCAACCTACCTGAAGCACTCGACATTGGTGGGCATCCGCTCATCGCCTTCCTGGTCACTGGCTAGTGACCCAGACTCTGTCCCCTCTGCTTTCAGGTTCTTCAGATCTTTGATCCACCTTTGGATCCACCCGAACACTTTCGACTTGGCCGCCAGCAGCACTTTGCAGCAGATCGCCATTGAAAACGACGACGAAACCCGACCCCGAAAGACACCTATGCACCCGGCTTCCCTGGGTGAGGTAACTCGAGTACTCCGGTGCTCCCGTGGGTATAGACTCTAGAACACCCCAGTTCTAAAGGGGTTTGCTCCAAGTCCTCCTCTAAGTGTCCCTTTTCTTTAAAATTCCAACCGCGACTTTCCCCATAGAAGTCAACGGCGATTTGCGGCTGTGTTCTCACACTGCAAGCGTCCCCCGTGGGTCCCCAGTGTCACTACCTTGGGTTGTTCCTTGTGGTCCAAGCACTTCTACAGGCTCTAGGCCTTGTGTCTAGCTCAGTCGTGGTTCTTATACCACTTTATTGGTATATGGTTTGGTACGCCCCTAGGGCTCAAACGTGTATTTGTGCTATTACTGTTGATAACTAACTTATAACTTATGTACTTTGAACTCTAGCCTCATAAAGAGACTAGAGGGGTGTGTTTAGCAATAAATACATATATTTTGAATATATACCTGGTGTGGTCCTCTTTCATTTGGTCACTCAAGAGATTATAGACTGGTAAAACAAGCTGCTTTACATTCCTTCAAGACTTAGCCTGAAGGCTGCTCTCCATAGCTACCGCTAGGATAGCTTTCAATAAAGGTTGTCTTTAACCTATCTCCAATAAGGGGTTGTTTGGACTGGTGCAAGGTGCCCACTATAATTAGTGGACAGCATATACCAGGCCAACTTCTCACACTCACTGTTCAAATCTCCTCACACACACATACAAACCTTACAGAGGATGTACCTCAACAACTACATAAACTTACACAAACATACCAGACACGTCTGCTCAACAGAACTCCTAGTCGCACACACCCCACGCATTCCCAGAACCAGACTCAATGATCATTCCTGTTCCTACCTCACTCCTAAAGCCAAGAACGACCTGCCCCTGCACATAAGAGCTGCCTCCTCAGTTCTTGAAGTCCACAAGAAACTGAAGATTGGCTCTTCACTTAGCCCCCGTCCTGACTTGGTCCATATAGCTCCTATTTCAGTGCAATTATTGCCTACCGGCTGAGTTATGTGCTATACAAATACACACATAAGATAACATTACGTAACATACCATAACATAAAATAACATAACACTACTACCCATTCATCATCATAAAACTGTAGTCCAGGCCCTGATTATCTGCAGGCTAGGCTTTTGTACCTCAAAGCTGAAATCTTAAATCCACCACTAATCAGCTTCAGACTTCAAAATGCTGCAGCTAGGGGTTTTCTGAACACCTCTTCTGGAAATTCCATGACATATGAACTCAGAAATCTTCATTGCCTACCCATCCACAAACGTTCCATATTTAGCCAGATATGCATAGTCCAACAGACTCAACACATTAGAGGATCTAGATACCTTAGAACAAAGTTTTCACGATACCTTCCCAGGCAGCACTTATAATGTTCCACTCTCTTTCAAACGGTATGCCCTAGAGCCCGTGATGGCCAGAAAAGGAGGACAGTCTTACCAGGCTGGGAAGCTCTAGAACAAGCTTCCCTTTGTTATCAGAAGTACGTCAAACCATAGGAAATCTATGAGAAGCATTAGGACCTGGCTTTTCCAGTCAGATCTGTAATGAGTGTTCCTCTTACTATCCTGCTTCAGGCCTCAGCACCAGGGATCATTGAATATTTGCACTCTCTAAAAATATTTTTTTATTCATTCATTGCAGGATTCAGAGCTCACTTGAAGTCCCAAGGATTATCTGCTTACCTTAGGCTGTGGAAACTTTCAAAGTGCTTAGGCACACAGCAGTGATCTGGAAACCAGCAAAAATCGTCCCAGACTCAGAATGTAACCACTTGTCAGCACTTAGTACAGTGTGTTCATGCCCACTAAGCCACCCTCCAGCACTCTCAGGCTCCAGACTCCTCAAACCTTCATTCTGTCTTCCTGCATATCCCTTTCTGATCGTACTCCCAGTGACCCAAGAATCCAGGGGGACAGGGAGGCTGGCGGTGGATGTGGATTCAAGATATTGGGGTTGATGCTTACAACTTGGCAGAAGGAGGCACTGAGAAGTGGTGCAGATATTATTAAGTTAGGCAGAGAAGAGACACAGCAATTGAATTAAAAGCAAACACCAATTTACCTATAAAACATGGTCCACTCTTAATTTCTAATAGTTCCAAATCACCACACTCCAAAAGGAACAAAGTATCCTAGATGCCAGATCCTTGCTCCTGACTGGGTATTTATGTTTGTCATATGCCTAGGATTAAAAAGCTTTTCAGAACGTAAGTGCAGTTACAGTCAAATACCCTATCAAATATGATCCCATATTGATCACAATTGGAATTGCTGTACCCTCCAACACATAATTTCAGCTTCTCCAATCAACCTATCAAATCAAACCTACTAATAGTAAATTGAAACACTTTTGTAATTAAAAAAAGAATAAAAATGCAAGAAAATGTAGAGCAAAATGTTCCCTGAACACCAATTACTGTAGGAAAGTGTCAATCTTCCTCTACTAAGTAAGTAAAGAAACTTTATTGCATGATTTAAAAAAACCTTTGCAAGTTACAAAAGATAAAAATTTGCACATTAAAAGAAAAATAGAACCCCAGTTCTTTGTAGTAAAAGACCCCCGGGCCCCCCGATTTCCAGAGTATGCTTGTGATTGCCCTGCCACCAATACATTAATAATAAACCCTTAGGGGCATTGGTGATACTGTCCAAGATTTGGAAATTGAGTCCCAGAGTAAGCCAGCCTGTGCACTGAGCCCCTCTAATCAGATAGTTTGGTGACTCTGGCAAGTCTTTTTCCTTTGTCTGGGTGCCTACTGGGAGGATCTGCCGGTTGTTTTTCTGGTGGAGATTACTGGTTGCTGATCCCCTCCCCTAGTTTTTTTGCAGCACGATCCATAAACCTTACTAATGCACAGTTTAGATTGGTGTTCCGTGGGTCGAAGCAGGCCAATACTGCGGCTCTGCACGATCTGACCTCATTGGTGTTCCAGCCTCTCCGTAAAAGGGACCTTCTTTCCTTCAACAGACTTGGACACAGGCATAGGATATGTATTATGTCTTCCCTGTGGTTCCCACAAAGCCGACAGTGTTGCTGGGCTGGTCTCTTTTCCATTTGGGAAAATGGCAAGACAAGTTGATCACTCCCATTCTTAGTTTTAGGAAACAAAGTTTAGTGCGTGCCGTAAACGGCAGGATTAGATAGCTCTGAGGCGTCAGCTTTTCGTATGATCTAAGAGTCATCCAGCCGTGACTTCTTCTTGCGAGGCTTGCCTTGTCTTCTAATGAAGAGAGTTTTTTTGCGCTTATTTTACCTAGCCTTTTGAATTCATTTTGACTGACTTGTAGGTCCCAAACTTCGTTCAAGGCTAAAGTTTTTAGTCCTCTCGCCCAATATTCGTACCCTGCTCGCCATCGTTTCGTGTGCAGGCTGGACCATAGGTGTTGCGCTAGGGTGCCTTCTTTTGACGACCTTATTTTGTGGCAGCATGTTAGGAAGCTCATCAATCTGGCCAAAGATTGGTTGCAGATGCCCAGTTCCAGCCTGATTTGAGCAGGTGATGTATGTGTAGGCAACTGGAACACGGTTCTGAAGATTTTCACAATGATTTTATCTAATTGGCCACTGTCCAGCCCTTTTAGCACCTCGCTTCCATACGTTAGTGTGGGAATGACTTTTGCCTGTGCTGCCTGCAATGTTGGAGCAAATGTTGGGCCAAGTAGCTTCTTATGAATGGAGCTGAGTGCGAAAGATAGCGCTACTCCCTTCTTTTTTTGCTCTTCTAGATGGGTTTTATATCTACCGTTGTTATTGAAAAGAACTCCTAGGTACTTGTGGCACTTAGATTCTGCAATGCTTTCGGAATTTAGGACCCATGCCAGCTTCTAGGGCCTTCCTGAACGTACCGCCAAAATTTTAATTTCTTATTATTTATCTGGAGCTCGTTCTTAATTGAGTATTCGGCAGTAGCGTCCATAAGTCTTTGTAGGCCAATCTTTGTGTTGCTTAGGAGAACTACATCATCGGCGTATAGGAGATTTGACAACTAGAAACTGGCTAGTTTAGGAGCATGAGAGTTTACCTTGTTGAGGGCTTCCGGCAAGTCCGATAAAAATAGGTTAAAAAGTGTGGGGGCCAGGACACATCCTTGTTTTAGTCCTTTCGTTGTTACGATTGGGCGTGACAGTCTAGAGCCATCCCCCATCTTGATTCTGACCCATGTGTCCTGGTGCAGTAGCTGTATGGCTCTTAGAAGGCCATTTGGGATATTCAGTCCGGAAAGCTTCTGCCAGAGCTTGGCCCTGTTGACATTGTCGAACGCGGCTTTGTAATCTATGAATCCCATGTAAAACGGGCTGGTGCTGGATTCCGCCTGGTCTATCAGGCAGGAAAGAGTCATAAGATTGACCGAGGTACCAGTGTCACTTGTAAAGCCAGTTTGGTTCGGAGGAATTACTGAATGTTCGTCGGCCCATGCCCGAAGTGAGTTGAGCAATATCCCAGTGAAGTACTTTGCTTCGTTGTCGATGAGGGCGACCAGTCGATAGTTCCCTGGAAGTTTTTTGTCCCCACTTTTAAAGATTGGCACAAGAATCGATCCTTGCCAAGAGGGCGGAATGATGTTCTTTTGTAAGATGGAAGTGAAGAGTGGAGATAACTTAGAAGCCCAGAAGGCCGAATCCTCCTTGAACAGAGCCGGAGGAATGCCCCCTGGACCTGGAGCTCCATCTTTCCGACCCTTTTTAATCTGTTTTTCAATTTGGTCCTCCGGGACTATACTTTGTTCGATGCAGCTTGAATGATTTAATCTCACTGTTACCTTTTCAGGTGTTTGGCCTTTGTAGGGAAATTCTTCCGTGGTTAGTGTTTTAACAAGTCGCTCTGAAGACATGTGCGCCACTTTTGGAGCTTTGCTGCCCTCTTCGCCGGGACACTGATCAATAGTGTTTTCTGGCGATCGTTAAAGTGAATGTGCAAGAAAAAGTACCACTCGGACTCCAGTATATTTGATGAAGCAGCTTTCGGGACATTCCCTCCAAGACTATTGATGGTACGCCAGTACCTCGCAGAATTATTTGACTTAATGTCGTGATATAATTTAGCCCAAAGAGAATTCCAGTGAGCCCTGTGATGTTCACTTTTGACTATCTTCAGGTGGTTGCGGGCTTCTCTCAGTTTAATTATTGTTGGTGGGTCCATTGGCTTTGTTTTTAACTCCCGCCATAGCCGGTTCATAGTTCTTTTCGCTAATCGTATCGCGGGATTGCAAGAGGTCGACTGCTGCGTCCCATTTGATTTTGCGTACGATGTTGGTTTTGCGTATCTATCTGTCAAATTTGTTGCAAATGTTGTCCAGTTAGCAATTTGATCATCGGTTGTCCTGCTTTTGCTTTCAAAAATTTGTTTTGCCTCCGAAGTTACCTGCTGAAGTTTGTTAACCGAGCACTTGATTCGTTTTAAGTTGATCGTATAGCTATCAAAGGCTTGAGCCCTATCAAAGGCTAAGTATGATTTCAATAATTCAAAGGACTCCTAACTACAACAAATTAAGTTTCACAAAAAACAATAGCTAACAAAAATAATAAAAAGCTAAAACGATTTGAATTTAACAAATAAAACTATACTACATTGTTATTTCTCCAACATACAGGAACATCCGGAAAAAGAAGCACTAAAATGAAAAAAAAAAAAAACATGGACACTGAAATGCCGAATAATACAAAAAAGACCACCTTGAAAGTCAGTATTGTAATTAAAGCAGGACCTAAAGTAAAAATAATGCTGGGACATAATTAAAAAATAAACTAAAAGTATTAACTATAAAATCTCTTCTCTTCAATAACCTGCAACAAATGATGATTGTGCCGAAAAAACACTAAAGAGGATGTTTGGGAGCTGTGTTGGTGCCGCCAGTGCTGCTTGGGACTCTCTGCCCCACAAGTCTTGAAGGAGGGACAGCTGATGCAAGTTCCCACAAGCAGCAGACTGAAAAGTGCCCTCTACCTACCACGGTGCAGCGCGCGTGTGGACGTGTCCAGGCACGTGCCTGGGCCAAGACCCGGCCCAACTTTACCCATATGAGGCCACGCCACCCCTTTGATATCCACCATTGCAGGTACTGCATAACGTTTGTTTCCTTGTCTGCTTGTACCCCCGATACCTTATTTTTCTTCAACCCGGTATTGTCATGGGGAAGCGGAAGCTGGCCACCAGCTCCACTAAGCTGTATACCGCCACGTCCTTGGATGACTTTTTGCAACGCACTATGGAAGTAGTTACTAAAGAGTTAGGATTAGCTGAATGCCCACTATCTCTTTCCTCTCCACCACCCATAGCCTCCCCTGTTGAGCTGTTGTCAGTTTCTAACATAGCAGAACCAGGGCAGGTGATCGTGCCACTGGAGACTGGTGCCCTGGAAAGTCCTCCTCCTCCTACACCTTGAATCTTCATCTTTCTCGGTGCCCTTTAAGTCCAAAGTCCCTCTGGAACCTGAAGTGCTAGTAGTTTCTAATAAAGGTGTGACAGCTCCAGGGAAAAGGAAAAAGGCGACGGCTAGTAGTAGATCAAAGTGCCCACATGTGAACACTTTCTGGTCACCAAGGAGATTTGCTGCATGCGACCAGGTAACGGATAGGTTGGAAGCTTTATTAGACACCCTCTATGATAAACTCAATGCTGCTTTGGATGCCAAATTGGAACTGATTTGTAAACAACTAGTTGCAAATGAACTTAAGCTTACCAACTGTATATTACCTATGCTTTCCTTGGGTGCCTCTGTCCAATTTCACGCACCCACACCTTCAATTCAGACTATTGTTCTTCCGGGGGCTCTCTCTACAGGGGAGGGGCATTGATTGGATATGAGCATGTGGAAATAATGGTCCTGTTTTTGCAGCATTCTCATTCTGTTTCTGCAGAGTAGGTAAACTTTGGTAGTCGTGATTCGGAAGCAAGGCCTATCACTTTGGCTGCAGCTGGTGCGGCGGTGTCCACGAATGGCTGTGTTAATTCTCTGACTGCATCCCATAGCCCAGTGGTAGGAGCTCCTAAGGTTATTCCCATTAGGGGGTAGAGAATGCCTCTCTCCTCTAATTTAGTTTCCAATAACTCACCCCCGGAAACTGTACCTTATGTTTTTGTCTTGGGCAATGTGATCCCCCCTGAAATCTGGCATTGTAGAAAGTTACGACCAATTGAAGAATAAGGTCACTCGCTGGATGGGATTGCACTCTTCTTTGGGGGCTCACGTGGGTGGTTTGATCAATCTGGTAAGAAGGGTAAACTGGATCGGTAAGGTCACGAAAACCGTTGTAGAGTATTGAGTGATTGTAAATTTTAATAGGCCTCTTGCTGCTGATAGTGTACTTGTCTCTATTGGTCATTCAATAATTAGAAGCCCTTCGACTTTAATTGTAGCACTCCCCTTGGGCTTTTTCTATAGACACATAATAGCGGATCTTTCTTCACAACCCCGTGGTTACAGAACATAAGGCATCAAACCTCGCAGTGGGCCAGCCAGTTGTTAGCCCGTGGCCCAGTGAATATTTCCAACACATATGCCCTGTTTGATGCTCTTGATGCTTTTGATTGACTTGTTGGGTGGGATTGTTCGGGGGTTACTACAGGGATGCCTCTTGAGCATTGCACCAAGAGCTCCTCAAAATCCAACTCCAAGGTACTTGACCTAATTAGCTGGAACATCTCTGGGTTTGCGTCCAATTTTGAGAATCCCACCTGGCTAGACTTTATCAGAGGCTTCAGGGTGATCTGTCTAGTAAAAAACCTGGGCAACCTCAAACTGCTATATCCTTGAGTGGTGCAAGACCTTCATTGTCCCCACCATAGAATCTCAGGTTCACAGAGCAAAAGGGGGCCTGATTGTCTTTGTTTCTTTGGCGGTAAAGGGAAAGATGGAAGTTCTCCTATTGGGACCCTCAACTTTTTCAGGCTTTATCATTTTCAATGGGTGGTTCTCCTAAGCTGACTTATGTGGTCCCAGGTTGTCCCCAATAGATTTGATAAGATCCTCTACTCCCGCTGTGTATATGAATTATGCAAAAAGAACAATTGATGGACAGAATGCAGAACAATGTCATACATTCACCCCAGTACAGAGATCTGGGCCTAAATCCATCGTTTTTTTGCTCACCATGCCATTTCAGTTTGGACCCAGCCATATGCAAATCAGTCTTGACCCTGCACCCAATGGGAACAGTCCAGCCCGAACTGCCAGGCCAGGTCCTCCCTGGACTGGAAACAAACATCCTAGGACCGGTTTCGGGCTTTCAGCCCTCATCAGCCAGGATAGCTTGACTCCAGTGGCATGGAGAGCACGGGACCCACGTCTGGGCATACCCGTCCCACTTGGGGTGACAAATGCAAAAAGAACAATTGATGGACAGAATGCAGAACAATGTCATACATTCACCCCAGTACAGAGATCTGGGCCTAAATCCATTGTTTTTTTGCTCACCATGCCATTTCAGTTTGGACCCAGCCATATGCAAATCAGTCTTGACCCTGCACCCAATGGGAACAGTCCAGCCCAAACTGCCAGGCCAGGTCCTCCCTGGACTGGAAACAAGCATCCTAGGACCGGTTTCGGGCTTTCAGCCCTCATCAGCCAGGATAGCTTAACTGCAGTGGCATGGAGAGCACGGGACCCATGTCTGGGCATACCCGTCCCACTCGGGGTGACAAATGCAAAAAGAACAATTGATGGACAGAATGCAGAACAATGTCATACATTCACCCCAGTACAGAGATCTGGGCCTAAATCCATTGTTTTTTGCTCACCATGCCATTTCAGTTTGGACCCAGCCATATGCAAATCAGTCTTGACCCTGCACCCAATGGGAACAGTCCAGCCCGAACTGCCAGGCCAGGTCCTCCCTGGACTGGAAACAAGCATCCTAGGACCGGTTTCGGGCTTTCAGCCCTCATCAGCCAGGATAGCTTGACTCCAGTGGCATGGAGAGCACGGGACCCACGTCTGGGCATACACGTCCCACTCGAGGTGACAAATTCAAAAAGAACAATTGATGGACAGAATGCAGAACAATGTCATACATTCACCCCAGTACAGAGATCTGGGCCTAAATCCATCGTTTTTTTGCTCACCATGCCATTTCAGTTTGGACCCAGCCATATGCAAATCAGTCTTGACCCTGCACCCAATGTGAACAGTCCAGCCCGAACTGCCAGGCCAGGTCCTCCCTGGACTGGAAACCGGTCCCAGGATGCTTGTTTCCGGTCCAGGGAAGACATGGCTTGGCAGTTCGGGCTGGACTGTTCCCATGAGGCACAGGGTCAGACTGATTTGCATATGGCCATGTCTGAACTGGGGTGGTGGAGTGAGCTAAAGAATGATGATGGATTAAACCCAGATCAGTTGACTGGGGGTGAGTGTTTGATTAGCTCAAGCGCTCCGTCCATCATCCCCTTTGGTATCGCTTTGTTCGCCCTAAGTTGGCAGGGTATGCCCAGACGTGGGTCCCTTGCTCACTTTGCCACTGGATTCAAGCTAGCCTGGCTGATGACGGCTGAATAGCCAGAAACTGGTCCCAGGATGCTTGTTTCCGGTCCAGGGAAGACATGGCTTGGCAGTTCGGGCTGGACTGTTTCCATGAGGCACAGGGTCAGACTGATTTGCATATGGCCATGTCTGAACTGGGGTGGTGGAGTGAGCTAAAGAATGATGATGGATTAAGCCCAGATCAGTTGACTGGGGGTGAGTGTTTGATTAGCTCAAGCGCTCCGTCCATCATCCCCTTTGGTATCGCTTTGTTCGCCCTAAGTTGGCAGGGTATGTCCAGACGTGGGTCCCTTGCTCACTTTGCCACTGGATTCAAGCTAGCCTGGCTGATGACGGCTGAATAGCCAGAAACCGGTCCCAGGATGCTTGTTTCCGGTCCAGGGAAGACATGGCTTGGCAGTTCGGGCTGGACTGTTCCCATGAGGCACAGGGTCAGACTGATTTGCATATGGCCATGTCTGAACTGGGGTGGTGGATTGAGCTAAAGAATGATGATGGATTAAACCCAGATCAGTTGACTGGGGGTGAGTGTTTGATTAGCTCAAGCGCTCCGTCCATCATCCCCTTTGGTATCGCTGTGTATATGAATTAAGCACCTATCAGTCTACCAGCTGTAGCTATTCCGATATATAAGGGGCCTCCACAATGATTTCCACCACCGTGACCTCCCTCTTGGAGACAAGGGTACCCTGGAACTCCTCTGAGACATCCAAATGGTTTGACAAAGGTTGCTCCCTGGCACTAAGGAATCTCAAGCACGCTTTGTGTGCTAAGCCTAGGGACCCTGATCTTGTTAAAAATAGCCGTAAGCAGTATAAACAGGAGCTAGTGAGGCGTTAGAATTCCCTAAGGCACTCTGTCTGGGAGAAACTTTTGGAGGCGAGCACGCTGAAATGTAGTTCCAAAATCTTGGAGTATAGTTAACAGCTCTTTTTTAGCTTTGCAGCTTCACTGGGATCGCATATCACAGAGGAAAGCTGTTTTAAGGAGGCGCATAACGTAATATCCTATACTGATTACAGAGGGGAAAATTTAATGGAGGGGAGTTCTAATCTGTCTTTCTCCCTTGAAGAAATTAAAATGGGAATTTATGGATTATCCAAGAACAATGCTCTTCGTCCTGATGGAATTCCCCCAGATTTAGACATCAACGATATGGAAGTACATCTATATATATCTATATATATAAAAATATATATATATATATATATTCACTGAAAAAACCATAGGTTTTAGGCACGTTATAGTTAGAAATTAGCATTTAAAAAACCTTAGAAATTCACTGAAAAAACCATAGGTTTCAGGGGCGTTATAGTTAGTTGGACATTTCACTCGTACAAAACCATAGAAATTCCCCCGTTATAGTTAGTTCAGCTACCTAAAACTCGCGCGCCCGCAATGCACTGCTGATGACGTCACATATTACATCACTCATGACATGGTCTGTGACATCACTCATGACATCACTGATGACATCTCAAATGACATCACTGATGACATCACTGATGACATCATCCTTGTGATAGAGTGGCAGACCTCCTCTCACCCTAATATAACCTTTGATACACACACTCAAAAATACAAACTAACATTTTCAAAACAATGGACATACCAATACCAGTTACAACACACCTATTCAGTAATTCCAAGATCTACACACACATCCACTCATTCACCAACAGTCCCTATACAGTCACTCATACATGTACTCACTCATCATATGTACTCATACACCTATACATCCTGTTACACACCGCCACTCATCCATAGAGTTACTCACATACATAGTCACACATGTAAACAAAGTATCAAACATCCATTTACTTGCATATACAGTTATACACACACTACCACACATACTTCTACAGAAACTTACACATACTTACTCTCTTAAACAATCACTTATAGAAACACCTACTTATTTGTACAGGAACTCTTCCAATCTCTCACTCTCACATATACTCACTTATATACACCAATACTCACATATACTAGTTTAAAACATATGTAGTTACTCATAAAGACACTATTGAGACAGTCATTCACTCACTAACACACCCATACACATACTCATCCACCTATACAGTCCTGCACACCTGCTGTCTTCAACACATACAAACAGTGAGTCACTCATTCATGCATCTATGCACTAAGTAATACCCCCCACCGAACCATACAGACACTCATACTGATACTCACAAAACCAACTAATAACCCATATAGACACTCATGTAGCTACTCACCAACCCATGCAGCCACTTATACACAAAGTGAGAGACTGATACAGATATTTTCATATTTAAACATTACTCACTAACCCATGTATTCACTAAGATACACTTAGTCAGTTATACAATCAATTTTACAAAAACAAAATCATCCATTTAGACACTTATATACCCATTTATTCTTCCATCGACCTTGAGATATACATATATAAAACATATTTAATTTTCAGAAAAACACACATTCACTGGATGATGTCATCAGTGATGTCATTTGAGATGTCATGAGTGATGTCATGAGTGATGTCACTGACCATGTCATGAGTGATGTAATATGTGACGTCATCAGCAGTGCATTGCGGGCGCGTGAGTTATAGTTAGCTGAACTAACTATAACGGGGAATTTCTATGGTTTTGTACGAGTGAAATGTCCAACTAACTATAACGCCCCTGAAACCTATGGTTTTTTCAGTGAATTTCTAAGGTTTTTTAAATGCTAATTTCTAACTATAACGTGCCTGAAACCTATGGTTTTTTCAGTGAATTTCTAAGGTTTTTTAAATGCTAATTTCTAACTATAACGTGCCTGAAACCTATGGTTTTTTCGGTGAATATATATATATTTATTATACTATGTATACATGTGAAAATGTCTCGGTCCCCTGTTTGCCTCGGTGGCACGGAAAAATGGGTGGAACTGACGTCAGCACGCTGACGAGGTCCTCTTATGGCTCCGATGACTTCATACGGCGTCGCAAGCGGAGCCGTGCTCGTTGACGTGGGAGAGCTAGGAAAGAATTTCCGTGGAATGCTGGTGCAGGGGATATTCACGTAAGTGTTCAGGCTAGTCCTTTGGGAGCAACTGTTTATGTTGCCACTCCAGAAACCGAAACCAGTGATCCAAGGGCAGAGGCCCTGCAGATGGCACACGAGGTGGGGTGCCCAGTCGTGTGCACCGGCGGGGCAGCGAAGTGACAAGCACCACAACCCACAAAAAAGGTAACGAGGGCACTGAATAACACAGGATCTTCTCTTTGTATCTGGCAGGAACAACGAAGTTAAAATGCTCTAGTACCAAAATGTAGAATTAGTGCTACAACGGTCTTCAAGAGGACCTGCGATGCCGCTTCTGCCTCCCGTACCCTGGAGGCGGCACATGGGTCACGCGGTACTGTCATACTGCGGTGGGACGCACACTCGTTGACCTCTCATGGCACTGCTCCACACTTCAGGGAGGACGCTTTCCATTAGCTATGTTTTCTGATGACATGTCGCGCCGGCCCCGTCCAACAACAGAACTCCTTTAGATCCAAACAGACTCTTCCACTCTCTCACCGGAAGTGAAACCAGGCCACGCGGACACTTTCACAATACAACAGCCGGGAATGCACTTTTCGGTAAAAAAAACACATTCCTTCCTCCTAATTAATCAAATAAACATCTCACTGAAGAACAGGGGCCAGCTTTGATCGGTAAACAGCCGTTACAACGACTTTTTTACTTTGCGATACCATTACAACGCATGCATTGCCACGCATGCGTTGTACAAAGTCATTACTACGCATTTTTTTAGAACGCATGGTCATTTACCACGCATGCCTTTACAACGAATTTTGTTGTAAAGGTATGTATGGTAAATGACCATGCGTTCTAAAAAACATGTAGACGATCCATGTCGTTGTAAGGAAACAGAGGCTGTTCCGTTTCCTCATAACGACGTGCACCGCCCCTCAGAGATGACGTGAAGCAGGAACCACGAGGAGAGAGGAACCATGAGGAGTGAGAGGTAAGGGGGATTGGGCATGGGGTGGGGGTGGGGGTTTCTTTTCTAGGGCTTAGGGTAGTACAGTGGTGTTTGGGTGGTGTAGGGGGTCGTGCTGGGGGTAGTGTTTTAGGGTTTAGGGTAGTGCAGTGGTGTTTGGGTAGTGTAGGGGGTTGTGCTGGGGGTAGTGTTTTAGGGTTTAGGGTAGTGCAGTAGTGTAGGGGGTCGTGCTGGGGGTAGTGTTTTAGGGTTTAGGGTAGTGCAGTGGTGTATGGGTAGTATAGGGGTCGTGCTGGGGTAGTGTTTTAGGGTTTAGGGTAGTGCAGTGGTGTTTGAGTAGTGTAGGGGTCATGCTGGTGGTAGTGTTTTAGGGTTTAGGGTAGTGCAGTGATGTTTGTGTAGTATAGGGGGTCATGCTGGGGGTAGTGTTTTATGGTTTAGGGTAGTGCAGTGGTGTTTGGGTAGTGTAGGGTGTCGTGCTGGGGGTAGATTTAGGGTTTAGGGTAGTGCAGTGGTGTTTGGGTAGTGTAGGGAGTCGTGCTGGGGGTAGTGTTTTAGGGTTTAGGGTAGTGCAGTGGTGTTTGTGTAGTGTAGCGGGATGTGCTGGGGGTAGTGTTTTAGGGTTTATGTTAGTGCAGTGGTGTTTGGGTAGTGTAGGGGGTAGTGCTGGGGTAGTGTTTTAGGGTTTAGGGCAGTGCAGTGGTGTTTGTGTAGTGAAGGGGTCATGCTGTGGGTAGTGTTTTAGGGTTTAGGGTAGTGCAGTCGTGTTTGTGTAGTGTAGGGGGTCGTGTTTTAGGGTATAGGGTAGTGCAGTGGTGTTTGGGTAGTGTAGGGGGTCATGCTGGGGTTAGTGTTTTAGGGTTTAGGGTAGTGCAGTGGTGTTTGGGTAGTGTAGGGGGTCGTGCTGGGGGTAGTGTTTTAGGGTTTAGGGTAGTGCAGTGGTGTTTGTGTAGTGTGGGAGGTCATGCTGGGGGTATATTTAGGGTTTAGTGTAGTGCAGTGGTGTTAGGGTAGTGTAGGGAGTCGTGCTGGGGGTAGTGTTTTAGGGTTTAGGGTAGTGCAGTGGTGTTTGGGTAGTGGAGGGGGTAGTGTTTTAGGGTTTAGGGTAGTGCGCCCAACCAGCCACAATATCCGTGGACAAAGGGGATCCTGACTCTTTGGAACGCTCCGTCAATTGAATAATTTGGGTCAAGGGCCCTACCACGTCCAAGACCTATCAATTCCTTTCTTGGGATCCCTCATATACTTGGAGAAAAAGGTACATAGTTTCTCATAAATTTCAGGCGTGTGTGCCACCTTCCCCTTCAGTGAGGGCCTGGGGCATTCTCCCCTCATCCTATTCCTGACCTCCCTTTCAAGGGGTTGATGGATTTTCCCCACCACATACTCTGCCACTTTGGCACCAGGTGTCCACTCTGCCGACCTAGGATGGTAAATTTGGGTAGGCTCGAACATGTCCGAGTGGACCCCGTCCCCAACCGGGGACTGAGAGGAGTGGGACACTGGACACCAGGGACGCCCGATTCCTTATCCTCATTGGAGGAGAAATCGTCCTCCGATACACCCTCTCCCTCTAAGGGAAACCCGCCGTCGGGGTCTACAATAGTGGTGACAGTGTCGCAATTTTCTCCGGGCCCCTCCTCCTCCCGGCAGGGTGCATGTTTTAGCGTTTGCGCACTCTTGAGGAAGGTCTCCGTAAGTTTATCAAATCCTTCCAAGTGCCCCGCGTTATGCTTAACGGCCCTTTTATTCCCCATCTGGGAGCTACTTGGACCCGCCGCCACCAGATCTGGGTCACTGAACACCCCAGGGATGCTTTTCGCCAGCTTATCAACCTGATCCCTAAGAGGAGCCAGCGCCCTAGAAATAACCAGAGAGAGGGCTTGGTCCACTGCTGGAGGGAGATGTTAGGGGGCCATTCCTCCTCCACTTCCTGGTAGGAGGAGTAAAAATGGTCTTCTGGAGAAGACATGATAGCAGAGGGTGTGAGCACAGAACAAATGCCCTTAAAATCCTTAAGACAGCCCCCTCGCCGGTGCTCCAACAGCTGGGCTTTCCCCGAAGCTGTTATAAGAATAGACTGAGGCGCAATACCAATTACCACCACCAGGTGGCGCTGGTCACTAACGTGGCTGTGTGGGGAAATCACCGCGTAGCGGTGTCAAAATTAGGCGAGGGTTGGTCGGGAATCAAGCGGACACTAAAGGAGTGACCGGATTCCCAAACGCGCGTAAAGACCAGCGGGAGCGCTCGACGGAGCTGCCTCGCTCGGACCAGACGCGCCTGACAGGATCTCACCGCACGCAGAGCACACAGCGGGAGAAACTGCGAGGGGGAGAACGCGCTCGGGCAAGAGTCTGCTGCGCAGGGAATATGAAACAATACCAAGGCAATAATGCTAATAACGTGCACAAGAAACCGCTATACAAACAGCAACAACATCAGATTAAGCCAAGAATGTAAGGAATGCACTTAACTGACGAGCAGTGAAGAAAGAGGAAGCGGAAGGGACGTCACGATATTATATACGATGGACTGTGATATGATTGGACTATAGTTGCCTTGGAGACTACCCCCTAATGGTTCATGGGTTGTGTAGTCTTTTGTTTAATGATTGTTGTGTTACGTTTTCTTTGAACTGCTATGCAAATAAAGTGAGGAAAGATATGCATAATCCTCGCCTCCGTCCTGCCATAGAATTCATTAAACTTTATTTGATCTGATTTAGAAACATAGATCATAAAAGTGTACATAAAAACAGTAAATCCTCTTTCCTAATACAATACAGTGAGAATTAATTAAAACCAGTAGGTAAAAACGGGTGTTACAAAGCCCGGTTCAGAGCAACTTCAGGTTAACAGAATCGTAAAGTTCAATGTTTCGCAAGATCAATCTCATGTACTTATTGCAAAATACGCAATAAGGGGTCCAAGTAAGATGTAACGCTCCAATACCTGACCAGTTTGCACTATATAAAACTGCAGAAAAAATAAAAATAAAAAGTGTTTTGCACACTTCTGTCATTGGGCTATATGTGGGCTACATCTTGGTGATATTTGTGCTACATTTGGGCTCTTTTTTCTCTGGTGGCCATCTTGGGAGACTTATTTGTTATGAAGTTTCCTAATTTCGTCATTTACTGCAGTCTCCTCAGTAGGAAATGCTTTCATTTTTTTACTTTGATTCCATCAAGAAGGCATTCAGATGTGTCACACATTTGCCATAAATTAAGAATGTTAGCACTCTAGTTGTTCATTAGATCACTGTAGTAAAGCTACTGCTCACCAGGGAGTTAACTGGAAGTCTACTGCTGGTATTGAAAGTGATTGTTTCAGTATGCATGTCAGAATTTTCTAATGAAATAGAAGAGGATTTGAGATCTCACTTAAAACATGCCCTAAATTTTCTTTCTGCAGCACTAACCATAATTTCTATGGCAAAATGAACCCCCTCATTTTGTTCCTTTTTAAATTAAATGTTTTAAGTGTTACCAGTTTGTTCCAATCAAGATGGCTTCAGGTGTGCCATACTTTTGTCATAAGTAAGACTGTTAGCGCTCTAGTTGTTCTTTAGAACACTCTGGGAAGCTGCAGTAGAACACAAAGGCATCAACTGACAGCCTGCTCCTGTTGAAATATAACAGGAAGATATTTGAGATCTCACTTAAAACATGCCCTAATTTTTCTTTCTACAGCACTAACCATAATTTCTATGACAAAATGAACCCCCTCATTTTGTTCCTTTTTAAATTAAATGTTTTAAGAGTTACCAGTTTATTCCAATCAAGATGGCTTCAGGTGTGCCATAATTTTGTCATAAGTAAGACTGTTAGCGCTCTAGTTGTTCTTTAGAACACTCTGGGAAGCTGCAGTAGAACACAAAGGCATCAACTGACAGGCTGCTCCTGTTGAAATATAACAGGAAGATATTTGAGATCACACTTGAAACATGTCCTAATTTTTCTTTCTACAGCACTAACCATAATTTCTATGACAAAATGAACCCCACCATTTTGTTCCTTTTTAAATTAAATGTTTTAAGTGTTACCAGTTTATTCCAATCAAGATGCCTTCAGGTGTGCCATACTTTTGTCATAAGTAAGGCTGTTAGCGCTCTAGTTGTTCTTTAGAACACTCTGGGAAGCTGCAGTAGAACACAAAGGCATCAACTGACAGGCTGCTCCTGTTGAAATATAACAGGAAGATATTTGAGATCACACTTGAAACATGTCCTAAGTTTTCTTTCTACAGCACTAACCATAATTTCTATGACAAAATGAACCCCATCATGTTGTTCCTTTTTAAATTAAATGTTTTAAGTGTTACCAGTTTATTCCAATCAAGATGGCTTCAGGTGTGCCATACTTTTGTCATAAGTAAGGCTGTTAGCACTCTAGTTGTTCTTTAGAACACTCTGGGAAGCTGCAGTAGAACACAAAGGCATCAACTGACAGGCTGCTCCTGTTGAAATATAACAGGAAGATATTTGAGATCTCACTTAAAACATGTCCTAATTTTTCTTTCTACAGCACTAACCATAATTTCTATGACAAAATGAACCCCATCATTTTGTTCCTTTTTAAATTAAATGTTTTAAGTGTTACCAGTTTATTCCAATCAAGATGGCTTCAGGTGTGCCATACTTTTGTCATAAGTAAGGCTGTTAGCACTCTAGTTGTTCTTTAGAACACTCTGGGAAGCTGCAGTAGAACACAAAGGAATCAACTGACAGTCTCTGCCCTTGTTGGATGTACATGTTTTACTGAGAATGTCAGACTTCATTCTCACATGACTGAGAAAGATAATGTGAATTTGCAGAAAATATGCTCTCATTTTAGCTTCTGGAGCACCTTCCAATACTGTATGGGACAAGCATGTGAAAATAGTTTTCTCTCAAACATGATTCATGATATCACAGCAGAAGGTTTTTCACAGGGTAAAATCACCTTAGAACCCAGCACAATTCCTGAAATTAGTATGGTACCATCAACAAATGAATTCTAATGTAACTAAAGTCTGTTATCACCCTTTATAGTTCTCCTTTTGGTAACCCTCAAAATCTTCGATTCACTACAATGCATTTCAATGGGGTACTATCATTTATATTGGTCCCAAGATGGCTGCCAGCAATTCCAGGATGAAGTGCTGACAGCCAATCAGATCTCACGATGACATGTGTGGTTAGGCTCCACCCAGATATATATGTGTTTTCTTTTTCAAATTTCTCAGGAACTACTGAACGGATTTACACCATTTAACCAAAAGGCACGACTCTGAACCAAGGGCTACCTTTTTGCCAAATTTGGTGTAATTCCGTTCAGCAGTTCGGGCTGTAGCTGCGACTAAAGGTTCCTATGGAAAATTGCATGGGGAAAACACGTTTTGGGACCCCCCTTTTATTCTCAGCCCCCACTTGACAAATCACCCCGAAACTTTAAAGATAGGAGCGGACCGGAGCGGGCCATAAGTTTTGAAAATTTCGCGAAGATTCGTCAACTGGCGCCAAAGTTATTGGGAATAGAATGTTGCGGATTTCCTATGGAAATTAGGTCCTAACTATAACTATCTACTGGCGACCGCCAGTAGATAATATATATATATATATATATATATATATATATATATATATAAAAACAAAAGTTATTCGCGTTACTTCTGCCAACAAATGGCGGCGGGCTCCGGCAAGGACGCGATCCTTTTCACCTCAAGACACCAATCTTACACGTTCATGCAACAGATTGCGCCGAGCCCAGTATCCAATTTAAACGTGGTTTATTTCTTCACAATGATATACAAACGCCCGACGTGTTTCGGAACAGCCGTTCCTTTCTCACGGGTCCCGTGAGAAAGGAACGGCTGTTCAAACGCGTCGGGCGTTTGTATATCATTGTGAAGAAATAAACCACGTTTAAATTGGATACTGGGCTCGGCGCAATCTGTTGCATGAACGTGTAAGATTGGTGTCTTGATATATATATATATATATATATATATATATATATATATATATATATATATATATATATATATATATATATATATTCCATATGACAAAGCACACCACGCTTGAGGCGCCACACACAGTCGTGCAAATCACCTTCTTTATTGGCAAGACAGCAGGGAAAACAGCAACAGCCTGCCAGTTAAAATCTTCTCCAAACGCATTTCAGGCTCTCATGGCCCTTGCTCACTGGGATCATCGTTCGGGTAACAGCGGCAAAAAGTTCTTCCGCCGCACTAGCGGCATTTTAAATTGCTCACTCCGCCCCGATGGGCGTGTCATCCGACGGCATTCTGGTCTTTGTAGTTATTAGTCCATGTGGCATGCCGCTGCGACCCTTTCGCGACTTTTAAACCTTTAGTAGGTAACTATGTAGGATATTGCTGAATCCCAACTCATATTCGACTTGCCATAATGGTCACGATGTTCCCAATGTGCTCTTGGTCATCAGCGCATAGGAGCTGCTCGTCCGCAGCGGGGCGCCTCGCGGTCTGGCATCGACCGCTATATAATCCATATGACAAAGCACACCACGCTTGAGGCGCCACACACAGTCGTGCAAATCACCTTCTTTGTTGGCAAGACAGCAGGGAAAACAGCAACAGCCTGCCAGTTAAAATCTTCCCCAAATGCGTTTCAGGCTCTCATGGCCCTTGCTCACTGGGATCATCGTTCGGGTAACAGCGGCAAAAAGTTCTTCCGCCGCACAGTGGGGAAGATTTTAACTGGCAGGCTGTTGCTGTTTTCCCTGCTGTCTTGCCAATAAAGAAGGTGATTTGCACGACTGTGTGTGGCGCCTCAAGAGTGTTGTGTTTTGTCATATGGATTATATAGCGGTCGATGCCAGACCGCGAGGCGCCCCGCTGCGGACGAGCAGCTCCTATTAAGTCTTGCCAATAAAGAAGGTGATTTGCACGACTGTGTGTGGCGCCTCAAGCGTGGTGTGCTTTGTCATATGGATTATATAGCGGTCGATGCCAGACCGCGAGGCGCCCCGCTGCGGACGAGCAGCTCCTATGCGCTGATGACCAAGAGCACATTGGGAACATCGTGACCATTATGGCAAGACGAATATGAGTTGGGATTCAGCAATATCCTACATAGTTACCTACTAAAGGTTTAAAAGTTGCGAAAGGGTCGTAGCGGCATGCCACATGGACTAATAACTACAAAGACCAGAATGCCGTCGGATGACACGCCCATCGGGGCGGAGTGAGCAATTTAAAACGCCGCTAGTGCGGCGGAAGAACTTTTTGCCGCTGTTACCCGAACGATGATCCCAGTGAGCAAGGGCCATGAGAGCCTGAAACACGTTTGGGGAAAATTTTAACTGGCAGGCTGTTGCTGTTTTCCCTGCTGTCTTGCCAATAAAGAAGGTGATTTGCACGACTGTGTGTGGCGCCTCAAGCGTGGTGTGCTTTGTCATATGGATTATATTGCGGTCGATGCCAGACCGCGAGGCGCCCCGCTGCGGACCAGCAGCTCCTATGTGCTGATGACCAAGAGCACATTGGGAACATCGTGACCATTATGGCAAGTCGAATATGAGTTGGGATTCAGCAATATCCTACATAGTTACCTACTAAAGGTTTAAAAGTCGCGAAAGGGTCGTAGCGGCATGCCACATGGACTAATAACTACAAAGACCAGAATGCCGTCGGATGACACGCCCATCGGGGCGGAGTGAGCAATTTAAAACGCTGCTAGTGCGGCGGAAGAACTTTTTGCCGCTGTTACCAGAACGATGATCCCAGTGAGCAAGGGCCATGAGAGCCTGAAACGCGTTTGGGGAAGATTTTAACTGGCAGGCTGTTGCTGTTTTCCCTGCTGTCTTGCCAATAAAGAAGGTGATTTGCACGACTGTGTGTGGCGCCTCAAGCGTGGTGTGCTTTGTCATATGGAATATATATATATATATATATATATATATATATATATATATATATATATCTACATCTATATCTGCATCTATATCTACATCTATATCTACACCTATATATATATCTATATATCCGTGATCAGGGTCTCTGCGAAATGCGTAGGTTCTGCTGTCCCTATGGAAGTCACTCTTCATCTACAGTAAAAGTAACTATTTTGTACCATCTCCGGGGTGCAACCTAGTCTTTTTCTTTGTCGGAAGGAGAGTGTTTGGTATATACATATATATATATATATATATATATATATATATATATATATATATTTTAGTGAAGTTCACAATGCGGACCCCAAAGAGTTGAAATATTTTCTGATTGATTCTATTCCCCCCAACAAGAGAGGAGGTGACAGGGAAAAGGCCCTTAGACAATTGGAATCATGTTATATTTTAAACCTCGATACAAAACATCCGAGAGGTTTAAACGCAACAGAGGAATTATATACATGTCTATAGCTAAGACGAGTAGGGATGAACAAGACAAGGACATTATTAGTCATCAGGATTTTGAAAAAACATAGGGGTTTTTCTACATTTTAGCCGACACTGCATTCCTATCTTTTAAAATATACAGGGGTTAGATAGGTTTTTAACACATTATTTATATTAGAAGTTATTGCACAAGCATCTTTAAAAAAAAATTCAACTTGCACTGGGCACCTTTTGCCGTAAGGTTTACATATGATTTGTTTACATGATTTGTACTGTATATGCATTTGCACTTTGACTAAACTTGTTAAAATTTTGAGATTGTGCACAGGAAAATTGGGATATTTATATCTGGACAGCCTTAAAAGGCTCATTAGCTGCATAAACCAAGGTTTATTATCAAGTATAACTTTTAGTGCTTTTAATATTTAATAACAGTACTAAAGCAGTTTTATGGTTTTAGAATTATTGGTTTATAGGTTTTAAACTATTACATTCTGGTATTTATACCTGCACTGTTTTTAGTATTTATAAACCTGCAACCAAATTCGTTGACGACCATGGAATCTGTTTTCCATGTCTATGTTTACACCTTATGGCATTTGTCACTTTAAGAAATACAGAAAAAAACGAGTAAAATGTTAAAAAAATGATTTAAAAGAAAACCTACCTTCCGTGGCGTGTCATGTGATCAAGACCCTAGTCGGGTCGAAACGCATCATGGCTGCTGAGGTCCGAGCGGAAAAATAAACTTTCAAGTCTGCACTGAAATGTGGTCTGTGATCCTTTACTGGGTGAATCCATCGAGGCTAAGAAGGAGTGTTGCTGATAATATATATATATATATATATATATATATATATATATATATATATATATATATATATATATATATATATATATATATATATATATCACAGAGAAAACCAAAGCCCCATACCCAAGGCCCGGATTTTTTTTTTTAAAGTAAAGGGAGGGGGGCCATGTGGCCCCCTCCTGGGCCGATTCCCCCAGGGCCCAACCTGTAGTGTGGATGCTCTAGTACCACCCAGGGCACCCACTGCCTTTGATGGGGACTGCAGGGGGAGCCTGAAGGCCCCCACGGTCCCTGCCGGCTCCAGTGGCGGCTTCTCCGCTAAGGCAGAGGAGTGTTGCCCTACTGCTCGAAAGGAAAACTACAATTATAATAACATATAGTTATTATCATTTTATTTTTCCTATTGAGTCAGTGGCTCTCGGGGCCGGGCTGTCAAGATCAGAGAGAGGAGTGGTTTACACTCCTTAAGTGGGCATGACTGCTTGGCCGGCCCTCTTGGGCCGGCCAAACAGTCCTGCGCACTTTGCATCTTCCCCACCAGGCTTGCTTTACACAGCCTGGTGAGGAATATGCAAAGCCTCCCATTCCCCATCTGAGTGCCGATCCGCGGCGCTCAGACCAATCACAAAGCTGCATTGCAGCGTTGTCATGGCTATGGGGAGCCTGGGAGCCCGGGTGCTTCCTGTTGCTGATGGTGACAGTAAGAAGAGGGCGGAGGAAGGAGACGGCGGATGGCCAGTCCAGGTAAGTGTTTTCTTTCCTTTATTTTCTTTGGCCCCCAGCCCCCACCCCCCCACTCCCATCAGGCAGCATGAGGGGTCCCTCACAGACCGCTCAATCAGTCCTCCAGGGTCAGGATATCTCTATCCTGACCCCTTATATCCTATTTCTACTTGACCCCCCCCGGAAACCGTGTACCCAGTCAAAAAATGGCAGCTACAGCATGTCTCTCAGGCTGCGGCCAGCCAATCACAGCATTGCTGTTGTGCATGGATCTGCAGATCCTCTGAAGTGGATCCGCATCTCTAGATACACATAAATCTTTTTTTTTAATAGTTCCAAAACTACTGAACAGATTTACACCAAATTGCAAAAAGCACTCTTTATGGACCATCTATTGTATAAACAAATCAGAGGTGTAGCCATGGGGGCCAGCTTCTCCCCCAGCTATGCATGTTTGCATATGGGATGGTGGGAGGAGCTGGTCCTCAAAACCCAACACAGACAAGCGATGACTAAAAATGTCAAAATGTGGTTGCGATTTATAGACGACCTATTTGTGATTTGGGATGGTGATGAAAATGATGCTAATGATTTCGTGACAACTTTAAACATGAATGATTTAAATTTGCAATTTACTGCGACTATAAGTGCAACAGAAGTAAGCTTTTTAGATATTAAAATCTATGTGATTGACAATAAAATCGAATCCAAATTGTTCCGCAAGGAGACAGCGGGGAACTCGACACTTCACGCAAGTAGTTCCCATGCTAGACATCTGATAAATAGCATCCCATATGGGGAGATGCTTCGTATGAGGCAGATCCACAGTAATGATAAAGACCTTAGGGAAGCCCAGGAGAATAGCAAAGTAAGATTCCTGGAGAGGGGGTACTCTAGAAGGGTGATTGATAGCGCTATCTTGAAATCTATGCGCCATGACAGATACCAACTACTATCATCCAAACACTTAGCTTTAGGAACCCAGGATTTTGAGCAAACCAACAGAGAAGTTGACACTGAAACAGTAGATGAATTCAGATTCATTATCCAATACAGTCAGCAACATAGACAGCTTAAATCAATCATTTCACGAAGCTAGCCCATGGTATTGAGTGACCCTGTTATTGGGGGGATGTTACCAAGTCGACCCTCCATTACATACAGTAGGGGTCTCTCCATGCGGGATGATCTGGTGAAAACCAGCCCGGAGGTTATTGAGAACACCAACTGGCTACAGACACACAAGGGTTTTTACAGATGCAAAACATGTAAGGCGTGCCAACAAGGGGAAAACCGGACAATGTACACAACACCATTTAGTGCCAGAAGCATTAAAATAACTAAACTTCTGACATGTAAAACAGAATATGCGGTGTACGTTTTAATCTGCCCGTGCAACCTACAATATGTGGGTAGCACCAAGTTACAGGTGCATAAACGCATCTTACAGCATATTAGGGCGATTAACAATCAGGACAACACTTATCCGGTGGCACGTCATTTTAAAAGCAACCATGAATCTAATAGCCAGGACCTCAAATATTTTGTCATTGACTCTGTCCCACCGAGTAGAAGAGGTGGTGACAGGGAACATCGCCTACGTCAATTAGAGACTAGATACATTTTAGATCTGAATTCTAAACATCCATCGGGGTTGAATGTCACAGAGGATTTATATACATGTCTATAAAATAACAACAACAAAAAAATGGGGCTTTTTAATATGGAGTGTTCTTAGTTGATGGTCTTAAGGGTTCTTCTTAAAACTAGGTAATATTATGTGTAATGATTTTAGCTGGTGTTTTATTTAAGTTTTATTGGCATTTATTTATGTACAATGATATTATATTCAAGATATTTTGCTATGATATTTTACTATGATTTTAGTGATTATCAGGTAATTTGGGAATTGTTTTATCTGTGTGCATTGTTTTATTGCCAAGAAGTCTTTATTAGAAACACTAGGGAAACATTCAAGCTAATTTACATGAACGACAAATTGATTCGTTTGTAGATATGTAGCACATGCACTTTATCTAGCTCATATAAGGTACAAATATTAATCAAAACACATCTAGATAAGTCCCGTAGACTACATTATGTAGACAATATGTTGGGTCATCAGGTATTTAAACTGATATTATTATGTTTTGACCCATACACATGTGTGTGTTTTTTCCATTAATTTCATTACCAATTTACAAAATGTAAATTGTAATTTGCACTTCATATTGAGTACTTATTTCAATCAATTTTGATAACGTGTGCCTCCATGACCCTTAGGGTAAATTATAAGGATACTGAATTAGACATGGGTAGATATATTTCTGTGCACACATAGAGATCCCACCATTTATATCAAAACTGAGTCCATGATGCCTGCTTGCATATTTAGATGAAACAACACAACTGTGTCAACGAAGGAATAACCTTTGCACTTAGGTGATTGGGTGATTAAGCACATTGCACTTTAGTACACAACATAGCACAACCCTCTTTGTAGTATTTTTATATATGTGCAGAGACACGTGAGGACATAAAATGACACAATCATATTAAGGGGTATGACACGAATGTCGATTGATTGTTAACCACAGATAAAAGGTTTTAATAATATTATCTCTATGAAATGTCGGAATAATGTAACAAGAGTTTTTACAAAATTTTATGTATTTATGTTATGCTTACCCGAATTTTGTATATATATGATTATTTATGTGTCAGCCAATCGGAGACAGTAACTCTTCAATGTCCATTGCGTTATTTGCACAGGTGATGATAGTCACGTAAGCACTTGTCACTTTAAATACGTCCATGGTAACGCTGAACTTTGTCATGTGATCAAGGCTCCGGGGAGAGCTGAAACGCGTTATGCCGTCTTGCACGCAATAAAGGATTTTAATGCACTAAACAGTGGTCCGGGCCCGTCTTTCTGTGGATTCAGAGGAGAAACGGTGACGAATTGATATATATATATATATATATATATATATATATATATATATATATATATATATATATATATTCACAGAGAAAACCAAAGCCCCATACCCGAGGCCCGGATTTCTTTTTTTAAAGTAATGGGAGGGGGGCCATGTGGCCCCCTCCTGGGCCGATTCCCCCAGGGCCCAACCTGTAGTGTGGATGCTCTAGTACCACCCAGGGCACCCACTGCCTTTGATGGGGACTGCAGGGGGAGCCTGAAGGCCCCCACGGTCCCTGCCGGCTCCAGTGGCGGCTTCTCCGCTAAGGCAGAGGAGTGTTGACCCTCTGCTCGAAAGGAAAACTACAATTATAATAACATATAGTTATTATCATTTTATTTTTCCTATTGAGTCAGTGGCTCTCGGGGCCGGGCTGTCAAGATCAGAGAGAGGAGTGGTTTACACTCCTTAAGTGGGCATGACTGCTTGGCCGGCCCTCTTGGGCCGGCCAAACAGTCCTGCGCACTTTGCATCTTCCCCACCAGGCTTGCTTTACACAGCCTGGTGAGGAACATGCAAAGCCTCCCATTCCCCATCTGAGTGCCGATCCGCGGCGCTCAGACCAATCACAAAGCTGCATTGCAGCGTTGTCATGGCTATGGGGAGCCTGGGAGCCCGGGTGCTTCCTGTTGCTGATGGTGACAGTAAGAAGAGGGCGGAGGAAGGAGACGGCGGATGGCCAGTCCAGGTAAGTGTTTTCTTTCCTTTATTTTCTTTGGCCCCCAGCCCCCACCCCCACTCCCATCAGGCAGCATGAGGGGTCCCTCACAGACTGCTCAATCAGTCCTCCAGGGTCAGGATATCTCTATCCTGACCCCTTATATCCTATTTCTACTTGACCCCCCCCGGAAACCGTGTACCCAGTCAAAAAATGGCAGCTACAGCATGTCTCTCAGGCTGCGGCCAGCCAATCACAGCATTGCTGTTGTGCATGGATCTGCAGATCCTCTGAAGTGGATCCGCATCTCTAGATACACATAAATCTTTTTTTAATAGTTCCAAAACTACTGAACAGATTTACACCAAATTGCAAAAAGCACTCTTTATGGACCAAGATCTATCTTTCTGATAAATTTAGGGGCATATTTACGAGAGAAGTGGCGAAGCGTGGCGTTAGCCTCCTTGGCTTAACGCCACACTCCACCGCTTGTGAAATGCAGGGCTGCACCATATTTACAAGAATACGGAGCTGCCCTGCATTTCCCCTTGCGCTGACACTAATTTAGCTGCCTAGCGCCAATGCATGCACCCTTCCACCATAGTGCAAGGGTGTCTATGTTGCAGGAGAATGATTGTTTACGTGCAGGAAGGTGTCCCTTCCTGCACATAAACAAACCAGAATGGCACTTTGTAACTTCTGTGTGTGCTGCCTAATGCAGCACACATAAAAGCTGCAAAATGTCATTTTTTTCAGTGATTATTTATGTGCAGGAAGGGTAACCTGGTTGCTGTGCTTGGAATCGTATTGCCTGTGAACAAGAATGAGAGACATTCGAAACGCGTCAGGCTTGAACATTTGAAATAGGGTGCAAACTGACTGCCTGTGATCCTCAATAAAGATGGAGTAAGCTCCCTGAGAGTGGCGTCTTCACTGGGGTAACCTGTGTTTGGATGGATATATATATATATATATATATATATATATATATATATATATATATATATATATATATATATTTTGACAATGGTAAATCTTACCTCCCTCTGTGCACATACCTCTTTTGATAGATATTTTCTTCCTTGACATTGTTCTATCAATGTTCTGTCCCATTGAGATTTGTGATCTGACGTTACCAACTTCAGTCATCACAGATGCCAAGCCAAGTATCATATTCCCTGAAAGCAAAGACAAAAAAAATGGTAGAAGGGCAGCACAATTTCTTCCAAGGAACACTTTGACAAAGCATGCGAACACTACCAATTACTAGAAAAGCTTAAAAAAGAAGAAAGATACCAGGAACTAAGAACAGACGAGTCCGTTATTCAACTAAATCCAAAAATCTCTACAAACTAATGCATGGCCTCCTAGCAAGCAAAGTAATATTCTTTGCAAACACCCAAGGACTACAATATCTAGGCTTAACAGCAAGAACTATACTTTAAAAGCATCACACTAAACAACAGCTTTTAAGATTCCTAAAAACTGAACACTCACATTTTATTAATAGTTCTTTTTTATATAATACGAAAACAACATTAAAATACAATCTGAATTAATGCTTAATTCAAACTATAAACACTCAGATTGATAGTTCATATTTAATATAATAAATATTGTAAAATCAATTAAAAAAAGCCAAATTAACCTTCAATATTTGAAATAACCAAACATTTTTCTGTAACTTATACTCATATCCTAATGCAATAAAAATGTATAGGTATACATAATGCTTTAAGGTACATAACATCAACAAGTTACCATTGCCCACCCAATAATGTACATATATAAATAAACAAATAACTCATGATTTCATAGCTCAACTCCAGGTGAGTGGAATGCCCACCTTTAAAGCACAATTCCAACAGCCTCTAAAAAATGTAAAAAGAAACGAGAAATAGTACATCCTATAACACTTCAATAATCCAATAAATCCATCCAATCCTGAAATTAAAAAAAATAGGCAGTCAAAGAAAACCACAAAATCAAGAAGAAATTAAAAATTAATTTGGGTTAAAAATTATTCAAGAGTTTTTGCTTAAAAAAATATTTTCAAAAGAAACCTGTCAAGTAAATCATATAAGTCCACCCAAACAGCATTTACAGCCCTCCTATTAGACAAACCACAATAGAAAAGCAATAAGAATAATATTAAAAACAAAGAAACACTTATAAAATGCATATAAATATTACATTTCACAACAAGGCCTACCACACTACCTCAAATGAACACAAACTTCACTAACAAACGATAATTATATCATGCATTTTATTTATTTATGAAATAATAAATAACATGTTAAAAATGGTAAAACATGTTTCTATGTTGAACAAATGAGGAAAATGTCATTTAAGTATGTATTCAAATACATATGAAAATAATACCAATTTGTTCAGTATTTGTAAACATATTATATTTTTTTAAATCTAAATAATGTGAAAAAATTATCGGTTTGTTAAAACGACTATACAATATGTTTAAAAAACATGTATAACTACAAAGAAAATGTATATTCATTATAAGTATGTCATATGTTTAATGGTAATTATTTTGAAAGTAATAAATAATGATTGGTGTTAATACAAAATATAGAAAAATTATTGTAAAGTTATGTACTGTGCAAAATAGTATGTATCAAAAGAGATGATAAGAAAATGTCCATAATAAAAATATTTAAAAATGCTTAGCAAAAAGTATATCAATAAACAACAAATAATTAATACTATACATTATTTTAAAAATGTAATACAAAAGGAACAAGGGAACAAAAGGTACAAAAGAAAACATACAAATAACACTTTAGGAAGATCACTTTTTTTCCAATTAAAAGTTACCACATTGGGGAAAGTGTTATACATTGGTGGGATCAAATTTCCTATTCCAACTCAAAATTTACCTACATTGGAAAAAGGGTTGGGCTTTGGGGAGGTTCTGATTTACTATTCCCACTCCAACTGTAACCACATTTTGGAAAATGTTAGTTTTTGGGGGGCTCAGATTTACATTTGGAAAAGTGTTGGACTTCAGGGGGGGAGGTGTGGATTCACTATTCGCATTCCAAACCTAACCACCTTGGAGGAATTGTTGAACTTTGATGGGGTAGCAGATTTATTAATGATACTCCAACCTTAAAAATATTTGGAAAAGTATTGGATTTTAGAGGTTCCAGATGTATTTTTCCCACTCCCAATGTAACTGCATTGGGGTAAATGTTGTTCTTTTTAGGGGTGTGATTCACGATTTCCACTTCAAACTTAACCAAATTGGGAAAAGTGTTGGACTTTAGAGGAGTGGTGACATTTACTATCCCAACTCCAAACTTAACCAGACTGGGCAATGTGTTGGACGTTGGGGTGGGGGGGAGCTGGGTTAGGATTTACTACTCCCACTCCAAACTTAACCATATTTTGGGAAGAGTTGGACTTTGAGGGTGGGGTCAGATTTACTATTCTCAATCCACACTTTGTATTTTCAAGTTTCTTTAATGATTTTTTATACCAAAAAAGCTATTCTTACAACAATCCATTGTCTTCATTACCTTGTTGTATTTTTACATATGCACATTATTTCAGGATGTAGATGACATCATCAAGGAATAGAAACCTATTGAATTTAACATAACTTAGATAACACATGCAGTCTTATCATCTACATCACATACCTGTAGAGGGATATCTAGGGAGAAATCAAGGAGCATGGAGGAGCACTGGAGAGGGCTATGAGCAGTGTGGCAGGGTGGAGAGGGAGACAAATCTGTCAGGAAGCTGGAACACAGATGTCGAGGTACACAACGGGGTTGTGTTTTCATGTACTTCTCATCTTTATCTCAACAGTTGTGAGATGCCCCCCCTACTTAGGACTAAGCGCAACATCCCCACTTCTTTATCATGGTGGTCTTTCATCAGACTTTGCATTCTAACTCCAAAATTAACCGCATTGGGGAAAATGGTAGACTTTGGGGGTTTCAAATTTACTATTCCTAATCCAAACCAAATCACACTGGGAAAGTGTTGGACTTTCGGGGGTCAGATTTACTATTCCCACTTCAAGTGCAGCAAATCACCCTTGAGGGTCTCAAGGTCCTGGAGTTGCTAGCTGCTTCACAGTGCTCTGCTCATTCAAACAGCAGGGTAGTAAGTCCTTTCCTGAATTCCCAGAGAGATGCAGCATTCCTTAGGTGCAGTAGAATGTCGTTCCAGACTTTGGCCACCAGGTGAGAGAAGGCGCGTCCTCTGCTGTTGACTCAGCGGACCCTGGGGGTGTCTGCAAGGAAGAGGGAGGCGGATTGCAGGTGTCTGGTTGGTTGGTGGAAGGTTTTTTGCTTGTTAATGTATGCTGGTCCTTCGTTGTGCAGAGATTTGTATGCATGAGTCAGTATCTTTGACTGGCATCTCTTCTGGATTGGGAGCCAGTGTAGCTTCTTGAGGTGCAGGGTGATGTGAGTCCATCTGGGGAAGTTGAGGATGAGTCTTGCCACTGAGTTTTGTATTGTTTGAAGTCTCTTCAGGAGGCTTGCAGTGATTCCTATGTACAGAGCATTTCCATAGACCAGCCTGCTGGTAACGTGGGTCTGAGTGACATTCCGTCTGGTGTTGACTGGAAGCCACCTGAAAATCTTACGGAGCATGCGTAGGGTGTGGAAGCATGCAGATGAAACTGCATTTACCTGTTTCTGAATAGATAACTTGCCATCCAAGATGATGCCGAGGTTGCAGACGTGGTCTGTCGGGCGGGGGAAGGGTCGAGTTCAGCAGGCCACCAAGTGTCGTTCCATGGCAAGGTGTTGTTCCCAAAGATAAGGACTTCCAACTTGTCCGTGTTCAGCTTCAGTCAGTTGTCCTTCATCCAGTCGGCGACGTTCATCATACATCTGTAGAAGTTGGCTCTGGGTTCGAGGGATGTTCTGATAGCTAGAGAATGAGCTGTGTATCATCCGCATAGGAGATGATGTTGAGTATGTGCGATCTGACGGTGTTGGCCAGTGGGGTCATGTACGTGTTGAAGAGGGTGGGACTGAGGGAAAATCCTTGTGGGACGCCGCAGATGATCTTCTTCGGTTCTGAGGTGAATAGTGGGAGACAGATTCTCTGGGTTCTTCCAATGAGGTATGAGGTGATTCATTTGAGGGCGTCTCCCTGGATTTCAATTTGGTGGAGTCTGTTGATCAAGATGTGGTGGGAGATGGTGTTAATGGCAGCTGACAGGTCCAGGAGGATGAGGGCTGCTGTTTTGGTACGGTCTAAGAGGGCCTGATGTCATAACTGGCTGTGACCAGGGCTGTCTCTGTCCTGTGGTTGGCTCAGAATCCAGATTGAGAGGGCTCCAGGAGGTTGTAGTGTTGCAGGTGTTCTGTGAGTTGCTGGTTGGTTGCCTTTTCGAGAAACTTCATAGGAAAGGGGAGCAGGCAGCTGGGCCAGTAGTTCTTCTGATCTGCTGAGTCAGCAGATGGTTTCTTCAGCAGGGGCCTCACATCAGCATGTTTCAAGTCCTCAGGGAAGGTGATAGAGGCATTCAGGTCTTTCTTGAGGTTGTCGCCAATCATCTTGCTCCTGAGGTTGAAGAGGTGGTAGGGACATGGGTCCGTGGGTGCTCCAGAGTGTACGGAGTTCATGATGGAGATTGTGGCTTGAGTTGTGAGAGGGTCCCAACAGGTGAGCAGGTGTTTATATTTGTGGATTTGAGTAGGCTGATGCTGTTGGCAGTGGGTATTGGTGTTTGAAGTTCTCATAAACAGCAGAGATCTTGTCATGGAAGAAGTCCTCCGGGGTGTAACAAAGTTCTTTGGAGGGGTGATGTTATTCCTGGTGGCTGCTGGGTTGGAATACTTCTTCAAGATGGTGAACAGCTCCTTGCTGTGGTTTTGGCTGGCTTCTATGAGGTGTGCAAGAGCGTTCTCCTATGTTCCTCTCAGGAGGCAGTGCTACAGGTTGCATGCTGTTTTGAAGGTGGTATGGTCTCCTGTTTTTTTGCTAGTACCCCACTTCCTTTCTAACTACATTGGAGAACATGCTGGGCTTTTGGAGAGGTGAGGTTTCCTATTTGCACTCCAATCTTAACCACAGTGGAGAGATGTTGGATTTGGGTTGGTCAGATTTCCAATTACCAATCCAAATTTAACAACATTGGGAAAAATGTTGGACTTTGGGGAATGGTGAGATTTTTATTCACTCTCCAATCTTAACCATAATGGGGAGGTGTTGGATTTGGGGGTGGCAGATTCACTATTTCAACTCCAAACATAACCACATTGGGGAAAGTTTTGGAATTTGGTGGGAGAATGAGATTTACTATTCCCACTCAAAAATGATTGGCCATGAGGAAAATGTGGGACATTTTCGGGTTAGTAATGAACTACTACCATAAACTTGTAAAATACATTCGACTAAAAAAAACACTTTGTATCCATTTTACTTATCCAAAAAACACATTAATAACATACACTAAGGGGCCGATTCCGATTCGGGCCGGAAATCTCTCCGACCGAGCCGGACCCGGAGAGATTTCCGACCGGCTCGGACTCGTGCAGCCCGACCGAACGAGTACGATGCGTCCGTATGCTATCGTACTCGAGTCGGTCGGACTCCCATTGAAGTCAATGGGAGCCGGTCGTACAGCGCGTACGCAGGCTCCCATTGCCTCTAAGGGTGCGAGGCGAACAAGGGCGCCCCCTACAGCGGGTACGCGGCGAAGCGACTCGCGCTGTACACGCACAGGTAGGGGGGACCCATGGGTCCCCCCTATGTGCGACTCGCGCGGCTATGCATACAGGGGGGTCCGACAGAGACCCCCGAAGTACGGCTCCGACTGCTCTTTCGAGCCGGACGGCGCGTGTCGGTCGGACTGCTCGCGGCACGCATCGTACTTACCCGGCCGGGGAACGTCTCCACTGCGCGGTGCGAGTCGGTCGGTGCGGTTCGACCCGGGAACGAGTTGGTCGGAGCGGTTGGGACGCCCGAACGAGTCGGTCAGCGATTTCGCATCGTACTCGGTCGTCCGGACGCGCGTACGAATCGGTCGGGAAATAGGGCTCCGAATCGGATCCGGTTAAGCCGAATCCGATTCGGAGCCCTACCGGCCGAGATCGGAATCGGCCCCTAAATTGGGAGCATTAACCTAACAAAAACACTTATTCCTTTATTCTTTATTCTTATTTCTTTATTTCTTGTTTATTCTTATTTCTTTAATGTTTCATAAATTACTTATATAATTAAATTAAAACTTCAAAGAATGTAAAAATAAGTTTAACATTTTAAAAGCACTTAAACCTACAAAGTATAAAAAATACAAATACTGTTACACTATTCCAATTTAAAAATATATTTAAAATGTAAATTGGAAAGCACATATTTGAAAAATTATTACCACAGCAGTTTTTTTAAAATCAAAATGTATATATGAATTAATGAAATGAATATAATTACAAACCAGTTCTGGGGGCCTCTGGGACTTGTGCCTGGCTGACTAGGGGGACCAAGGTGGGGGCAGAGTCTGGTGTTAGCTACATCTGCCTGTGACAGGGTATTCATGTTTTAAGTTAATTACGTTTTTGGGAAAAGCACAGATGGTCATCCTGCTAGAGGACCAGAAATAATATCACAGCACATCATCACTAATACTATATATTTACATTATATTTCAATTGCAGACAATTTGTCACATTTAACACCATGTGCTTGCTTGCCTAGCTAAGTCTAGGGGTGTGCAAAATTTTAGTAAATAATTTCTCCTCCACTTAATTATGCAAAATATTACGGAAATCATCTGTAATTATGTGAGAAGTGTAATCTGTAATTTAGCTCTATTTTCTTAACACAAAATGCACCCTTGCATCCAGAATTTATGCAAGGACAATTTTGCAGTAGGAAAATATCACTACATGCACCAGAATGTGAACTGCAGCCGCTCTAGCTCTCTTTGTTCATTTTTCCTATTCCCCCTCAATAGGAATTTTCTTTAAAATGACTCTTAATTATGCAAATGGGTTTAAAAGCTTAGGAGGTCATTACGATGGCGGACGGAAAAACAACCGACGGCCATGGTAGCGGGAAATCACCGCCCGCCGCTACCGTGGTAAAACCGACGGCTAGATTATGATCCTCGGCGGTAAAAATCCAACTGCGGCGGAAAGGAGACCCGAGAAACCGCCGTTCTCCTGCGGAGAAGACCCAAACCCGTCCGCGATGGTCGGTTTCGCAGCGGAAACAGCCCAAATGACCGCAACCACAGCGGAGACACCGCCATCGAAATTATGATATTCCCGACATCCCCGCGGTGCAGTGCGCTGTTTCCGCCCGCCGCGGTCGACAACATTGATGAATCAGTGAGACGGCGGAAGCGCTGTAGCCGAGCCACCACTGCGGACGCTCCGTTAAAAAAATGGCGGTCGCGAGAAAATCACACAACATGGCCACAAAGTGCACCAACCAAACAAGGCATGCACCCAAAAATACCTAACACAGCCCAAAGCAACACCCCCATGGGAAACTCCAAAACTACAAATCCCAGGTTCACACACACACCACACCTGCTACCAATACCCCATCCTGACACACCCACAGACACCAGTATAAATCCAGCCCCCAACAGACCCCAATCCTTTGCAAAACTCCACAACTGAGGGGACATCCACCACAGATGACAGGAGAGGCAAATCTGCACAACACACACACATCACCACCACCACCACCACTTCCACACCTGCACCTCTAACACCTTTGCACAGCACACACCATACACATCACAACCACCACTACCACTTCCAAACCTGCACCTTAAACACCTTGACACATCACACACCATGTCTCCACAGCAAATGCCCAAATTCACTGAGAGTGAGTTGAGGGTCATGGTTGATGAGATAATCAGGGTAGAACCACAATTGTTTGGTAACCAGGTCCAACAGACACCACTAGCAACAAGAACGCTAATGTGGAGAAGGATAGTAGAGAAGGTAAATGCAGTAGGGACCGTGCCACGCAATAGAGATGAAATCGTGAAGAGGTGGCACGACCTGAAGGCAGTGGTCAAAAAGAAGAGAGCCAAGAACCATGAGCTGGCTCACAGGACAGGCAGTGGTCCTCCCGTTCCACTCAAAACATTCACTGAATCGGAGGAGAAGGTGCTTGGCATTCTACATCCAGAGAGTCTCTCAGGAATACCCGGGGGAGTGGAGGCTGGTAAGTACAAACAAATGCCTAACATCACACAAATGTACTGTCTTGCACTACTACAAAGTAATAGCTCCTAGGTTCAAATGTATTCATGTGCACAACACTCCCCCAACACATCTCTCACAGATTCAACAGACACTCCCCTGAAGCCCCCCAAAGGTAGCTAGCAACATCACCATGGGTACATGTGTACATGCTGCCAGCACTACAACTCCCACCAGGGCCCCTTGTCCCACAGCTGAGCAGGATGGAGCCCTCCCCCCACCCAGAAGCATGCCTCAGCCATTGTGTGCTTCACCCTCACCTAACATGTAGGTAGCCATCTTTACAGGGAGGTGTCTGTGGAATAGGGAGGCCTGCACTACAACTCCCACCAGGCCCCCTTGTCCCACAGCTGAGCAGGAGGGAGCACTTGTCCCACCCAGAAGCATGCCTCAGCCATTGTGTGCTTCACCCTCACCTAACAGGTAGGTAGCCATCTTTACAGGGAGGTGTCTGTGGAATAGGGAGGCCTGCACTATAACTCCCACCAGGCCCCCTTGTCCTACAGCTGCACAAGATGTAGCCCTCCACCCCAACCCATGTGCCAACCATAGTATTGCTCACCTTAACCTAACAGGTAGGTAGCCATCCCTACAGGGAGGTGGGTGGGTGTTTGCGAAGCCTGCACTACAACTCCCACCAGGCTCCCTTGTCCCACAGCTGAGCAGGATGGAACACTTGTCCCACCCAGAAGCATGCCTCAGCCATTGTGTGCTTCACCCTCACCTAACAGGTAGGTAGCCATCTTTACAGGGAGGTGTCTGTGGAATAGGGAGGCCTGCACTACAACTCCCACCAGGCCCCCTTGGCCCACAGCTGAGCAGGATGGAGCACTTGTCCCACCCAGAAGCATGCCTCAGCCATTGTGTGCTTCACCCTCACCTAACAGGTAGGTAGCCATCTTTACAGGGAGGTGTCTGTGGAATAGGGAGGCCTGCACTACAACTCCCACCAGGCCCCCTTGTCCCACAGCTGAGCAGGATGGAGCACTTGTCCCACCCAGAAGCATGCCTCAGCCATTGGGTGCTTCACCCTCACCTAACAGGTAGGTAGCCATCTTTACAGGGAGGTGTCTGTGGAATAGGGAGGCCTGCACTACAACTCCCACCAGGCCCCCTTGTCCCACAGCTGAGCAGGATGGAGCACTTGTCCCACTCATAGGCATGTGACGTCTGTGCAGCCGCACATGACACCATGCCACTTAGTCCACAGTCACCGACACAAATAATGCAAAACAGTTGTGTTGTAGTCACCATGCACAAGTCTCTGTTCAAAATTGACCCACATTGTGTACACTGTGCCAGGCATCACACACTGCAACACTAACAACGATCATGCTGCCCTGCAGCAGTGTCTGGCCTTTTTTTTGGCAAAGTGCAAATCACCCATGTCATACCACAGTGTTGCAATGTAAACAGTGGAAGTGCAGTGTACCCAAAAACTACACTGCAGCTGGGACTCACAATGCTAAACTAAGCACATCCCAAATGTCCTGCAACACACCCAGCTACCACAGTGCTGCACTGAATTGCAGAACAGCACCTTGTCTGAATAAAATTGTCAAAGGTGTCTTGTTTGGACCACCAATGTGTGTATGCATTGACAATGTTCACATCTCACACTGTCTGTCTGAACAGTGCTGGTATAGTCTGGCCCCAAAAGCACACATTGTCTGCACAGGGCTGAGTACATCTCACACACACACCACTGTTGACCACAACATGTCAGTGTATGGATGCCCTGGAACAACTGCTTCACCAGTACTGTGCTCATGTTCTCAGGTCCCCAAATACCATGAAACCATGACAGTGTGGAAATGTATGCTGGGTGAGATGTTCACCCTGCTGTATGTCACCACTGTGCTACGAGACTATACCCCTTGCCCTATTGTGCCTTCAAATGTCGGGGAGTGAACCCCACAGCCAGATAGGTGGGACAACAGTGATGGGGGGCTATACCCCATGCCCTATTCTGCCTTCAAATGTTGGGGGACTGAACCCCACAGCCAGATAGGTGGGACAACAGTGATGGGGGGCTATACCCCATGACCAAATGTAATCTGAAATCAATGGGTACAAAAAGCCACACACACATTATGCTCACCACACGCACATTCCATCCAAAGATTTCTACCAAGTCACATAGCCATGTCATTGCTCACCTCCACCTCAAACGGTAGTTAGCCATCTTCACAGTGAGACGGTGTAGTGTGTTTGGCTATCCGTCCCACAAAATGCAACATGCATGCTGTTCCACCACTATGGATGATGGGACACTACACCCCCAATAAGAATCATGTGGCAGGCAATGTATGCTACCCACCCAACTCACAGGTAGGTAACCGCATCTCACAGGTCGTGGTGTGTGGGGCTGGGAAGCTTGCACAACAACTCACACGGGCCCACCTGACCGCCAGCACACAAGACCCATTACTTCCTGGCACCAACATGCATGTGTCAGTCATTGCAATGTACACTTCAAAAGAACTGGCATGTGGACATATCATGCTGACTTGTCCCACACTGGACCAAGATGGAAGCCCTCATCATACACACACAGAGAGGTCACTCAAATACAAGGAAAAAACAGCAAACACAACATATCAACAGCCACAACATGCAGCCAGATATGCATTTAAAAAACATGTTGGCATAGGACACCAGGCCTCTCAATGCACAACTGCACACCCAGATAGCATTGGCAACTATAGTGTGCACACACCTAAGAAAATGAAACTGTGACAGCAACCAAAGTGTGAAAGTCTGAAACACATGTAGATGGAACTCCGAGCACAACCATGCACACCACTACATGCCATCTGACAGTAGCAGTGGTCCAGACCACCTAGGATCTAATTAAAGCAAACTTAAGCATGTCTGGAATTGCAAATACAGATATGTACACCACATTGAAAAGGTATGCTTGAAACTACAATGTTCACTCAATGTGCAGAGTAAACCGCTGCAAGGGCTCAACAAGTGACACATACGCGTAAATGGATGACATATGATTGATCAATAACTGTATGCCAACATGAGACTGTCAATGTTAAACAATTATATTGTGCATGTCATGTCTTGACAACTCCCAATATGGACAAGTAATGCATGTACCACAACAGCTTGTAATGCATCACTGGATGTCGGTCAATGCAAATTTGTACAGTGAACAACTGCTGGATGTACAAACAGTTGATGTAACACTGCTAACACAAACTTTGCTGGGTGCAACACAATGACCATTTCTCATCTGACCCACAGGTGACCAAGAACTCACTGCAGAGGATGACACCACCCTGCAGAGCCAGTCCCCCCCGGAACAGAGACAACTGGATGAGGACTCCCTGGATTCCTTGGATGAGGAGCTCCACGCTGGCCCATCTGGTGTGGCAGGCCGCAACCAGTCCCAGGCACCCATTGTCCCCGCAACCACATCAGCTGCAGCCCCTGACCATCCTCTGACAGCTGCTGTCACGGCCTGTGTGTCAGCCACTACCACCACCACCACCACCACCCCCACCACCACAGCTGGCTGCAACACCCTCCCTGCCCCAGGGGTTGAGCAGCCCACTACATCGACTGCGGAGGCCAGGGAGAGGATGCAGCGGGCCAATGTGAGGACCGGACAGGACCGTGGCAGCAGTGCAGGTGGTCGGGACAGGGTCATGCAGAGGGGGACTGATCCTGGGACGGAAGCCCGGGCCACATCGACAGAGTCCTTGGGGCCTACCAACAGGCCCAGGGACGAATGGGCCGGTTAGAGGAAGAATCTCAGGAGCACCTCTTGCTGCTGAGGTCCATGGACACACGCATGGGACAGATTGTGGACCTCTTGGGGCAGCTAGTGGCGGTTCTGAGGGACAGGCCAGCGCAACATTCTACCCCTCCGCCTCCCCCTGTTGGGCAGCAGGATGACACTTCATCATCCTCCCCTGCGTCCACAGAGGGGGTGAGTCCTCAGACACCACTGTCCCTGTAGCAGTGGCCCCTCCAGTCAAGCGCAAAAGGGGCCGTCCAAGGAAAGACCAGGGGGACCCACGTGCCAAAGCACCTGCCAAATGCTAGTCCCCGAGCCAGCTATGGTGGCAGACCTCTGCACCAGTGCATTGACCTTTTGGACTACCCTTCACCACACTGCCATGTGAATGGCATCTATCTGTTGGACTGGGTCTCCACATCATTGTGGATACTACTCAAGTATCTCATCTACCATGACTGTCAACTCACTTCTTCAATTTCCCCCTTCACATTTTCTCCACCCTCGCATGTCACAATTGTAAATAAATACACCTTACACACATGTTGTTGTGTCTGCTCCGTCTTTAATACAGGATGTGCAACCTTCACCGTGTAGGACATGGTCCAGGGGAATGGAATGTAGGTAGGCAGTGAGATGCTGAAGGGACCTAGGGAAAACCGCAGAACAAGAGTCACTTGTATGGGTGTGGCATCGCACACATCACACAACACTTGTCAACAAGGTACTCAGATCTACAAACTTTACACAGAGCAACAGTCACCATAGAGACATTCTGTATCACACTAACCAATCACACATACATTGGCAGGCAGCAATGAGTCAACACAAAGCTGCAGTCAGCAAGCTCACATACACCCACACAGCAACTGCAACACCATCAGCCCATTTTGTCCCTTCTACATCGTCACTCACCTTCAAGTGAAGTAGCGGGTGATGAGCTGTCGACGCATGTCGACCCCTTCCTCCTCTCCACTGCCCTCATCACTGGATCCGGGTTGATTTGCAGGCGGGGGCCTTGGCTGCTCATCATCGTCATCCAGGATTAGGGGTATTGCCTTGCGAATGGCCAGGTTGTGGAGCATGCAGCATGCCACCACTATCTGACACACCTTCCCTGGCGAGTACATAAGGGCACCTCCAGTACGGTCCAGGCACAGAAATCTCGATTTTAGGAGACCAAATGTCCGTTCTATCACACGCCGTGTCCTCCCATGAGCATCATTGTATCGCACATCAGCTGGCGTGACGGGATTCCGCAATGGGCTCAGCAACCACGGGCGGTTCGGATATGCCGAGTCACCTGGGTGTGAGAGACACAGATTAACCTTGCAGTCCCAAAATGCCAGATGACAGCATGTCACACACACACCACTCTAATCCACTATGCATACTCACCCACAAGCCATGCACGCTCCGGAAGCAGATTGGCCATCAGCTGAGGAACGATGCTGCTGCGCAAGATGTGGGCATCATGGGCTGAGCCGGGAAACTTGGCATACACGTGTAAGATGATCATGTCCGCCAGGCACACCACTTGAACATTTACCGAGTGTGAATGCTTCCTATTGCGGTAAACCTGTTCACGTGCCTGTGGTGGCACAAGCCCAACATGTGTGCAATCAATTGCACCAATGACATGGGGGATATGTCCAAGGGCATAGAAATCGCCCTTCACAGCCACCAACTCAGGCCCCCTGGGAAAATGGATATATCTGTCTTTGTAGAGCATCATGGCCGACAGGACATCCCTCAGCACCATGCTGAACATCGGCTGTGACATCCCGCCTGCACTTGCGACCGTGTGCTGGAATGAGCCTGTTGCAAAGAAATGCAGGCATGCCATCACCTTAGATGTTGCGGTGAAAGCTGTTGGATATGTCCGACGTGGCTGCAGGTGGGGCTTCAACATGGCACATAGGTTCTGCAGGGTTTGTCGGTCCAGCCTGAATTTGCGGATTATATCCTCATTCTCCATGTCTGCCAGGACTGTGAACGGACGATGGATATTGGGCCTCCTCCTCCTAGGACAGATCAAAGTGCACAGATGTCAATGCAGAAGAACATGAAATGTGCATCACATCAATTTTTTCTACAGACACATTCCCAAGTCTTACAACATGCACCATTAACCGACAGGGCACTTCACAAGTAGGTACACATCAGTCACACTACTCGTACACCTGTCCCCTTACCAGCAGCAATTATCTGTGCACCCCTCCGGCTCATTCGCATGCACAGTGTGATATACTAACAGATATGTGTGCATACCTGTAAGTATGACCCCCAGCATATGTTAATAATTGCAATACTACCCGAACACACCATGTTGCTGGCCCTGATACACCTCCCAACACAGGTTGCACATGGCACACATCAACTACACACTGACCACCGGCTGAGCGTGGGGGACACGTGTGTGCATGTGCATTGGACAATGTGCCAGTTGCTGATGCCCCTAGTTCAGTAAATGAGACGACATTGTGCGTTACATTGCACACACAGACATTGACCATTATCTCCATATGCTATGCAACACATTAACTGGACAGTCTACATTTCATTACACAGCACATGTGACATGTGCGAGTGTATGTGCCCATGCAATGTATTGGCGACCCATATATGGTATGTGTTGGTGACGTGGAGTGACATGTCACTTTTGTGCATTTGCACTCATGAGGACACTTCAATTGTTGAGACACTGGGCACTGTACATGTTGGCCTATGCAGAGAGCTGGAGGACACGTTAGGTGCAGCACAGCTACTCCACAACTCCATTAACGCTCACTCCAGGCTCTGCCTGGCAGACATATGGCAGTGCCTACCACTTGACACCTGCGGACTGTCACCGCCCATGAACCCAGGCACGATCGCGGGAGACACCGCCAGATATGTATGTGACAATGGCGATCACCATGCACCGCTACCCAAATCACGGTCACTCCAGGCACTGCCTGGCAGACATATGGCGGTGCCTACCGCTTGACACCTGTGGACTGGCACCGCCCATGAGCCAGGCACGATCGCGGGAGACACCGCCAGATATGTATGTGACAATGGCAGTCACCATGCACCGCTACCCAAATCACGGTCACTCCAGGCACTGCCTGGCAGACATATGGCGGTGCCTACCGCTTGACACCTGCGGACTGGCACCGCCCATGAGCAAGGCACGATCGCGGGAGACACCGCCAGATATGTATGTGACAATAGCGGTCACCATGCACCACTACCCAAATCACGGTCACTCCAGGCACAGTCTGGCAGACATATGGCGGTGCCTACCGCCTGGCCCCTGAGGTGTGTCACCGCCCATAACCCAGGCACGATTGCGGGAGACACCGCCAGATATGTATGTGACAATAGCGGTCACCATGCACCGCTACCCAAATCACAGTCACTCCAGGCACTGTCTGGCAGACATATGGCAGTGCCTACCGCCTGGCCCCTGAGGTGTGTCAACGCCCATAACCCAGGCACGATCGTGGGAGACACCGCCAGATATGTATGTGATAATAGCGGTCACCATGCACCGCTACCCAAATCACGGTCACTCCAGGCACTGTCTGGCAGACATATGGCGGTGCCTACCGCTTGACACCTGCGGACTGGCACCGCCCATGAGCCAGGTACGATCGCGGGAGACACCGCCAGATATGTATGTGACAATGGCAGTCACCATGCACCGCTACCCAAATCACGGTCACTCCAGGCACTGCCTGGCAGACATATTGCGGTGCCTACCGCTTGACACCTGCGGACTGGCACCGCCCATGAGCCAGTCATGATCACGGGAGACACCGCCAGATATGTATGTGACAATAGCGGTCACCATGCACCGCTACCCAAATCACGGTCACTCCAGGCACTGCCTGGCAGACATATGGTGGTGCCTATCGCCTGGCCCCTGAGATGTGTCACCACCCACAACCCAGGCACGATCGCGGGAGACACCGCCAGATATGTATGTGACAATAGCGGTCACCATGCACCGCTACCCAAATCATGGTCACTCCAGGCACTGTCTGGCAGACATATGGCGGTGCCTACCGCCTGGCCCCTGAGGTGTGTCACCGCCCATAACCCAGGCACGATCGCGGGAGACACCGCCAGATATGTATGTGACAATAGCGGTCACCATGCACCGCTACCCAAATCACGGTCACTCCAGGCACTGTCTGGCAGACATATGGCGGTGCCTACCGCCTGGCCCCTGAGGTGTGTCACCGCCCATAACCCAGGCACGATCGCGGGAGAAACCGCCAGATATGTATGTGACAATGGCGGTCACCATGCACCGCTACCCAAATCACGGTCACTCCAGGCACTGCCTGGCAGACATATGGCGGTGCCTACTGCTTGACACCTGCGGACTGGCACCGCCCATGAGCCAGGCACGATCGTGGGAGAAACCGCCAGATATGTATGTGACAATGGCGGTCACCATGCACCGCTACCCAAATCACGGTCACTCCAGGCACTGCCTGGCAGACATATGGCGGTGCCTACCGCTTGACACCTGCGGACTGGCACCGCCCATGAGCCAGGCACGATCGCGGGAGACACCGCCAGATATGTATGTAACAATAGCGGTCACCATGCACCGCTACCCAAATCACGGTCACTCCAGGCACTGCCTGGCAGACATATGGCGGTGCCTACCGCCTGGCCCCTGAGGTGTGTCACCGCCCATAACCCAGGCATGATCGCGGGAGACACCGCCAGATATGTATGTGACAATAGCGGTCACCATGCACCCCTACCCAAATCACGGTCACTCCAGGCACTGTCTGGCAGACATATGGCGGTGCCTACTGCCTGGCCCCTGAGGTGTGTCACTGCCATGGACCATGCCCTTGCAGCCAATGGGAAGCAGCCTCGCGGTAGCCTGATGTGAGTTTGAAAATCGCGGTAGGCGTGCACCACCCCCGCGGAGGCGGTCACTGGAGGCATTCAAAAGATGCACCACCGCGGTAGCACGCGCCTGGCCCCTACGGTGTGTCATCGCCATGGACCATGCCCTTGCAGCCAATGGGAAGCAGCCTCGCGGTAGCCTGATGCGAGTTTGAAAATCGCGGTAGTCGTGCACCACCCCCGCGGAGGCGGTCACTGGAGGCATTCAAAAGATGCATCACCGCGGTAGCGCGCGCCTGGCCCCTACGGTGTGTCACCGCCATGGACCATGCCCTTGCAGCCAATGGGAAGCAGCCTCGCGGTAGCCTGATGCGAGTTTGAAAATCGCGGTAGGCGTGCACCGCCACCGCGGAGGCGGACATTGGATGTATTTGAATGTGGCAGACCTGGTACACCAATTGCAGCACCCTGGGACCACTGACACAGCCCCAGGGGCCTATATATATGTGGGAGGGTGCACCACATTCCCACAGCTACCAGGGACTGCTGACTGACAACCCTCACCTGCTGCTGCTGCTGCTGCCTCAAGGGACTGCTGGCTGCCACCCTGCACCTGCTGCTGCTGCCTCAAGGGACTGCTGGCTGCCACCCTGCACCTGCTGCTGCTGCCTCAAGGGACTGCTGGCTGCCACCCTCAACGTGCTGCTGCTGCCACATGTCCATTGTGATGTTGAGGACTCAGAAGATCTGTGCCAGTCCCTTCACCAGCGAGGAGCTTGAGGTCCTGGTAGACGGGGTGCTTGCACAGTACCCAAGGCTTTATGGTGGCCCTAATGTCGTGGTAAGTCTCCCAGAATGTGAGTGAGAGTGCAGGGTGGGCACACGTGAGGTGGAGGTGCTTTGGTATGTGCCAGTGGTTGTGGGGCTCTGACATGCACTGCCTATCATGTTTACTACAGCGGGAAGGGCTTGGTGGGCTCTTTCACACGTTTTCCTGCATGCCTATCCTGAGTAGAGGGACATGTTCTGTAGTGTCAGCCGTACAGTGCAGCTGCATTTTGGTGATGCAGGAGTCTGGCCAGTTATCGTTTGTGTGAATGACTGTGTTGCTCCCTATTTACCCACTCAGTGTCAGTCCACCTACCCTGCACAGTACCCGCCGAATGCCACATGTCCACATCACTGCATGTACAGTGTGTTCCATGTGTGTTTGGTTCACGCCTCTTCATCTAAGTCCCATCTCTGCCATGTAGATTGCACAGGAGGAGCCGTGGGATAAGGGTGTGTGTATGACAGTTGTTGTCACTCTATGTGAGTTCCAGGACACAGTGAGGCTTTCACAGGGCTAGGACACTTAGGTCTGCGCAGTGTTGGACACAGTGAGTCCAACAACAAGACACATGTTTTGCTATCTTCTCTATGTGTAGTTGTAGGTAACTGCAGACAGTAGCTGCGGCCAGACTACATGTTGCTGGCTGTGTTGGTATCCTGCATGTGAATGGGATTGTGGAGGTACTGTGTCCACCATCGAACATGCATGCCTGTACGTCTGATTGACCAATGACATTGTACCATGTTCACAGCAATTGTTGGCTCTGTTACAGTTGTAGCTGGAGTTTTGGATGAGTCACTGTCGTGCTACTGCATTTTCGTTGTGTTGTCATTGTGCACTGTGTCACTGGAACCTCACCCCTCTTGTCTCCCATGCCTGCAGCTGAAGGTCCACCAGCGTAAAGCCGTGTGGAGGGCCATTGCCTCCAGAGTCCGAGATCTGGGTGTGTCAAACCGAAGGCGCACCCACTGTCATAAAAGGTGGGACGACATCTGCCGGCTGAGCAAGAACGTGGCCGAGATGACGCTGGGGCTGCTCCCTCGGACTGGCAGGTTGGCTAGGCGCAGCATGACACCACTAATGGCCCGCATCCTGGCTGTCACACAACCTGAGCTGGACAGACAACTGAAGGAGCATCAGCAGCAAGCTAGGGGTGAGTATGTGTTGCAGGCTGCCTTTGGATGGGAGTGGGTGCATGTGTCTACAGAGTGTGCAAATTGTCAGCTGTGTGACGTTGGTTGTGTGGTGCAATGTTTTGTGAGTGGCCTCTGTGCTGGGTGTATGTGCCATGCATTTGCCCAAACGGTGCTTCATGAAGTCAGTTTTAGCACTGTGCATCTCTCTTACATTTGGAGTTGTGGCCTTCAGGTACCTTCTGCTGTGGGGTAGTGTGTGAATTCAGATGGATGGGAATGCCAGTGTGCCAACTGTGAATGCGTTTCAATGAATGCGTGCTATTCCAGACCTCAGATGTCTGCCAGTCAGACATCTGAGGCCAATGTGCAACAGTAGATGTGCCCATGAACTCGATATGGTGGATGGCATGTGTGCAGGGTCATTGTGGGCTGGTATGTTGTGGTCTGTGTGGTCCCCTACTGCTCCATACATGTAGGTGATGTGCACCATGTTGTGGTGTTCATCCTTGCCAACATCGGGACAGTGTGTGTGCACAGGCCATTTTGTGGCTGTGTCTGATGTGAGCCAACAGCAGGATGGTGTGCTGTGTGAGTCACCTGGGGCACTTATGGCAGGATGTGTGTCGGACATGCACCGTTGGGTTGATATTTTGGGTGGCAAGATATATGTGTGCACAGGGTGGCATGCGATGTGCTGCACACCTCTTCTAGGATGCAGATGTATTGGCACGTGTTAGTTCTGTTGATGCCACTCATCTCACAGTACTTCTCTCTCCTATGCAGCAGCTCCCGTATGTGCAGAGGGAGAGGGGACGGACACCAGTGGTGAGGCTTCCAGTGCAACAGCCGGACCGGAGCAGACTGACACAGATGTGACCAGCGCCGAGGAGGGGGACAGGAGTCTGCTAGAGGATTCACAGCCGGAGACACAAAGCTCTACCTCATCTGACGCCAGCGGTGACGCATCCATGTTGGGGGGTACAGGGAACGGGGACTCGGCCTCCTCTTCCGCCACACAGCGTCCAGTGCCCAGCCTCCCTTCAACCTCCACTGGTGCTGCCCGTGTCCGCACGAGTAGGAAGGGAAGAGTCACCTTCACCCCAGGCACAGCTGCCCCAGCCCATGTCAGCCCTGCTGCCCTCAGTGCAGAAGCAGTCGAGCTATTGCGCCAGCTGTGTGTGGGGCAGACAGCACTTCTCAATGCCTTCCAAGAGCACGACAAAAAGTTGGGGCAGGTTATAGCTTTCATGGAGGGCATACATTCCGATGTAGGTGGGCTACACCGGTCTGTGCAGTCCTTGTCATCAACTGTGACAGCAGCCCTGCAACAGGCACATAGTCAGGGAGCGGCTCCCAGCACTCGGTCCGGCCCCGTGTCACTGTGCACCTCTGACGACAGTGACAATGCTCAACGGACCCCAAAGTCCTGATACAGAACCCGCAGCACACAGGAGCAGCAGCAGCCCAAGCGTACTAGGGCGCAGACACCATCCCCACATAAGAGTAAGGCCACCCCAGAGCGCAGAGAGAAAAGCCCATCAGGCGACAGCAAGGGCCACAAAGCAAAGAAACAAGCATCAGGGTCACAGGCCTCACCTTCCTCCCCCGCCAAAGACTCCCCTGTCCCAAAGACGTCTCGCAGAGGCAAAATGACAGTTTCCACACCCACTGAGAAGGTGTTGCCTGCAAACATTACACAGGATGAGGGCCCCATGGATAATCCATCCTTGACCTCCACTCCCATCCCAAGCCCTGTGAAGCCAGCACGGGAGGACACTGTAGGGGGCAAAGCTGGTGGACAGAGGGAGGCAGGGCGGCGGCAAACACCAGGCAAGCGCACAGCGGGATCGAGCATGTCCCCAGAGGGAGGGTCAACATCCACACCAGAATCAGCTTTGGTAGTGGGGTCACCTGTTGTGTCTGCCCCAGTTCCCCTCAATCCCCAGACAGGGAAGCCTTTCAGGATCCCCAAGAAGTGGAGAGGCACCCCTCCACAATCTCCGGCACACACTGTGTCTCACCAGGGCATGAGTCCACCTCCCCGGGCCACCACCCCACCTGGTCCAAGCAGCCCCCAGCTCCCACAAGCACAGTTGGCTCTTCCACAGTTGTTACTCCCACTGCCCAGGGCAGCCCTCCAACTGACCCCAACACACAGTCAGCTCCAAGTCCGACAGACAGCCCCATCTGAGTGGTGGTCACCCTCACACACCTGTCTGTCCACAGGGGTGCGTGTGATGCCCATTGTCAGGCCCATTACTCTGTTGCTGGGCATGGCATGGTAGAGTTGCATACATTCCCTGTGTAGCTTCTGATGTCACTACTCTGCACAATGTCTTTGCCTTTTTGTTCACTGCTGTTTGCCCCTTGCCTGTGCAGCTTCTCATGTACCTCACCTGCACTGTGTCCTGGCCACTGGCCTTGTTGTTCACTGCTGTTTGCCCCTTGCCTGTGCAGCTTCTCATGTACCTCACCTGCACTGTGTCTTGGCCACTGGCCTTGTTGTTCACTGCTGTTTGCCCCTTGTCTGTGCAGGATCTCATGTACCTCACCTGCACTTTGGACTGGCCACTGGCCTTGCTGTTCACTGCTGTTTGCCCCTTGCCTGTGCAGCTTCTCATGTACCTCATCTGCACATGTGGACTGGCCACTGGCCTTGCTGTTCACTGCTGTTTGCCCCCTGCCTGTGCAGCTTCTCATGTACCTCACCTGCACTGTGTCCTGGCCACTGGCCTTGTTGTTCACTGCTGTTTGCCCCTTGCCTGTGCAGCTTCTCATGTACCTCACCTGCACTGTGTCCTGGCCACTGGCCTTGTTGTTCACTGCTGTTTGCCCCTTGCCTGTGCAGGATCTCATGTACCTCATCTGCACATTGGACTGGCCACTGGCCTTGCTGTTCACTGCTGTTTGCCCCCTGCCTGTGCAGCTTCTCGTGTACCTCACCTGCACTGTGTCCTGGCCACTGGCCTTGTCGTTCACTGCTGTGTGCCCCCTGCCTGTGCATCTTCTCATGGACTTAATCTGCACATTGGACTGGCCACTGGCCTTGCTGTTCACTGCTGTTTGCCCCCTGCCTGTGCAGCTTCTCATGTACCTCACCTGCACTGTGGTCCTGTTCACTGCTGTTTGCCCCTTGCCTGTGCAGCTTCTCATGGACTTAATCTGCACATTGGACTGGCCACTGGCCTTGCTGTTCACTGCTGTTTGCCCCTTGCCTGTGCAGCTTCTCATGTACCTCACCTGCACTGTGTCCTGGCCACTGGCCTTGTTGTTCACTGCTGTTTGCCCCTTGCCTGTGCAGCTTCTCATGTACCTCACCTGCACGGTGTCCTGGCCACTGGCCTTGCTGTTCACTGCTGTGTGCCCCCTGCCGGTGCATCTTCTCATGGACTTAATCTGCACATTGGACTGGCCACTGGCCTTGTTGTTCACTGCTGTTTGCCCCTTGCCTGTGCATCTTCTCATGGACTTAGCTGCACATTGGACTGGCCACTAGCCTTGCTGTTCACTGCTGTTTGCCCCCTGCCTGTGCAGCTTCTCGTGTACCTCACCTGCACTGTGTCCTGGCCACTGGCCTTGTCATTCACTGCTGTGTGCCCCTTGCCTGTGCAGCTTCTCATGTACCTCACCTGCACTGTGTTCTGGCCACTGGCCTTGCTGTTCACTGCTGTGTGCCCCCTGCCTGTGCATCTTCTCATGGACTTAATCTGCACATTGGACTGGCCACTGGCCTTGCTGTTCACTGCTGTTTGCCCCTTGCCTGTGCAGCTTCTCATGTACCTCACCTGCACTGTGTCCTGGCCACTGGCCTTGTTGTTCACTGCTGTTTGCCCCTTGCCTGTGCAGCTTCTCATGTACCTCACCTGCACTGTGTCCTGGCCACTGGCCTTGTCGTTCACTGCTGTGTGCCCCTTGCCTGTGCATCTTCTCATGGACTTAATCTGCACATTGGACTGGCCACTGGCCTTGCTGTTCACTGCTGTTTGCCCCCTGCCTGTGCAGCTTCTCATGTACCTCACCTGCACTGTGTCCTGGCCACTGGCCTTGCTGTTCACTGTTGTGTGCCCCCTGCCTGTGCATCTTCTCATGGACTTAATCTGCACATTGGACTGGCCACTGGCCTTGCTGTTCACTGCTGTTTGCCCCCTGCCTATGCAGCTTCTCGTGTACCTCACCTGCACTGTGTCCTGGCCACTGGCCTTGTCGTTCACTGCTGTGTGCCCCTTGCCTGTGCAGCTTCTCATGTACCTCACCTGCACTGTGTCCTGGCCACTGGCCTTGCTGTTCACTGCTGTTTGCCCCTTGCCTGTGCAGCTTCTGATGTAACTACTCTGCACATTGTACTTGCCTTGTGTTTCACTGCTGTTTGCCCCCTGCCTGTGCAGCTTCTCATGTAAATACTGTGCATATTGAAATGCCCACTGGCTTTGCTGTTGCCCAAATTTGTTGTCTCAATATGCAAATTGTGAATAAACACAGTTGGTCCTGCTGTGAGTTGTGTCAGTGTCCTTCCTGAATAAAGTTGTTTCTGTGTGTGCATGGTTTACTGTGTCACATGCTCAGTATGCCACTTCAACATTGCCAATGGGTTGTCTCACATTTCATTTTTTTGCAGGGGTGGGAGGCACTTCATTTGTACCTGACTGTGATACTTATGGGTGCAGTGCAGGTGGTTGGCAATGAATTCTTGTTGTCATCTTCCTTCTTTGCTCATGTTATCTATGGTGGACACATGTCAGGTTTGTGGGCAATGGCAGCACAGGGTGGGAGTTTGGGCACAGGCTTACAGGCAGGCAGGCCAGGGTCATGGGGTCTGTGTGAGCTTCCTTTCTGTGTGCCAATCAGTGTCGGTGTATGGACATCTTGTGGTGATGAGTTATCCAGGTCCCATGGCTTACTTCCAATGTGTGCACTTGGGTGGTGGAGAAGTGTATGGTGTGAAGGGGGTGACTTTGTTGTGACTGGGGATGTGTGTGCACCTGCATTGTCAACTACTGCCATGTGTCACCCTGGAGTGGTGTGCCTGTATGTGTACTTGTTGAGCCCTGTGGTTGTGTTTTGTGCACATGGCAGTATTGTGTGTTGCTGTTGTGGGAGGAGGTATGTGTGACATATCCTACTTGTGCTTGGCTGTCATGTAGTGTGTCACTGGGCCCTGTGTGTTGTGCAGCAGACATTCTCTTGTCCACTATTTGGATGCCTTTGTGTGACTGGTCAGTGTTTGAGTTCAGGGCCTTCCTTACATCCCTGTGCCTATACATGGGTGTCCTTGCTGTCTCCAGGAGTTGTTGCATTGGGGTGACCGTGGTTTGTGTTGACTGACTGTGTCAGCCATGTGTGCTGTGATAGGCTGTGTGTGTTCTCACATGGGTCTTGTCTTGCATGAGCATCACACATGCTTGATGGTTGTGTCAATGCCCTTCCATTTGTGGGCACCTCACTTTGGCTTTCCTATTAGTTGTCCTCCATTACTGCTGGCATGTGGTGTGTGTATGTAGCTGTGAGTCAGGGTGGTGTGTGTGTGTGTGACTTGTCAGGTAGTGTGTGCAGTGAAGTGTTTGGTCCTCATCTGTGTGTGTGTACATTTTATGCCTGGCCTCAGTGTTCTTGGCTTGTGTGTGATGTTGTTGTGGTGTGTGTGTTGGCTGGGGCCTGGGCTTCTGTGCTATGTGTTCCTGTGCAAAGGGTCCTGCTGTGGCTGTATATGCAGTTGTTGGGACGTGGGGCATGGTGTGGCTGTAGTTGTGTGGTTGTTGTGCAGGAGTGGCACTTGGGAGGCACATGTTGTGTCCCTTCAGGGAGGTAGCTGGTGTGTTGTGGATGGAGTTGTGGCTCTGTGCGATTTGTACGGTGCCCTTGGCATGCGCTGGCCCTGGGCTCTGCGTTGTGTGCATGGTGACGTGACCGGGACATTTGTTCATGATGGCGGTATATGGGTGGGCAGTATGTGGCGATGTGTGTTTGTCACAGGTGGAACATGTGTGTGTGCAGTGATGGCTGTGTGCCTGTCCCCACAGGGGTGTGTGGTGTTCCCATGCAAAGTTTTTCCTCCCTGGAGCTGTGTATTGTGTTACTTGCACTGTTGTGTCTGTACGTACCTGCGGAAGCTTCCATGGCGGACGATGACTTGCAGGTGGTGTATCATGTACAGCACCGGGAAGGCGTGTAGGGCAGGATCCATCGCGGTGTGTCCCGGGTGTCTCTTTTCTGTCTCCGCTGTGGTGTCTTTCGCTGTGCGGTTTCTCCGTCGCGTTCCGCTGCCATGTTTCCGGCATCGTGATATCTTCGGCGTACGGGACGTCATTCCGCACGGCGGTGTGTGGTGATTGGCTCACTCCGCCGCGGTGGCAGGCGCACTTTGATGGCGGTCGGCGTCGCACCGCAGCGGGCGGGAAATGGGCAATGTGTGGCCATCCTAATATGGCGGGCGTGAAGACCGCTGGCGGCGTGCGGTAAATGGGTGTTAACGCCACCGCCGGCACCGCGGTTGTGTCTCCGCCCGCCATCGTAATAGGCCCCTAAGTTTTGTCTTTTGTTGGTGTAGCGAATTATGCAGAATGGCGATTCTCCAATTAACATACAGAGAGAATCTTGATTTAATTAAAGACAACAGAGGCTAACATTATGCAATAACTTTTATTGCTGCCCCAAACATGCAGCCCTTTAAAGAACATGTATTACATCATAAATAAAACATTCCATAGAACTTTAGAAAAGCAACATAAAGACATGGTAACTATGCATCATCCTCTTAAGGCTGTGATGAAAAGTTAATCCCATCAATATTATTCTGTAGTAAGGGTGATTCTCTTTGATGAGAATAGAAACTTCACAGTGATGAATTCTCTGAAAAAATTAGAGAAAAATGGGTGATACCAACTTATAAGGAAATGTAATTAAGTTATCAGAACAAGATTCTTAACGAGAGTAATACAAGGAAAATAAAGCTATAAACTTCAGAAAATGCGAAAAGATATGCATTGCGATGTAACAAATGTATGTATATCTCTATATAAAAGGCTTATCTTCCACTCCACAGGGGTGTGGAGGGTGGGATAATGTTAGCCTCCATTGTCTTTAATGAAATCAAGATTCTCTCTGTATGTTAATTGGAGAATCACCATTTCATTACAAGACCGGAGGCTACCATTATGCAAGTTTAAAGCTATTTAATGCCACACTGCTCACGTGCTCCACTGGTCTAAGGTAAAAACTTGCAAAGGTAGAAGCACTCGACCAGTCTGCCGCTTTAAGTATATCCGAAAGTGTACCTCCAGCCCAAAATACATTGCTGGCTATCGCACCTCGCGAAGTGTGTGCTCCGAATTTTGTTAAATCCACTCCTGCTTCTAACATAATTGTTCTTTCCCATCTAGAAATAGTAGCTGTAGATATTGCATTCTATGGTTTCACAAAGGATATCAGCAAATGATTCTCACCATCTGGTCTAACATCAGATGTGCTACTTTTTTAAGCTTTCAAACCACTTACAACACACAGGGGCCGATTCCGATTTGGGCCGGAAAACATACCGACCGACTCGGTACGGGAATTTAGTCCGACCGACTCGGACCGGCGCCGCACGACCCGGGTAGTACGATGAAATGCATGTGAAATCCGACAGACTCGGACGGAATACAAAACGACCGACCGAGCCGGACGGAAACAAGCCATCCTGCCGGGAAATCACGCGAAACGAACCGACCGACACGCACTCGGATTGAACCCGAACGAAACGTACCCGCGAACTCCGACCCGCGTAGTACGATGCTGTGCGTGCAAAACACGACCGACTCGCCCGGAGCACAAGCCGTACGACCGACACGCATACAAAACCCAGCCGAAGCAACCCAATACTACGCGACCGACTCGTACGCCGCATATGAAACCTAGCTGACACACAGCGGGAACGAGTCGGACAAGATCGCACCAGACAACTTCAGCGTCCTACTCGGACACAAGAACGACTCCTACATGCACCAAAAACACCAAGGGAAAATTTTAAAAAAAAGGGCCAAACAAGCAACCACTAAGCCAATAAATACAGGGAGGAAACAAAAATGGAACAAGGACACACCTCCAACTCCACCTACATAAAGGCCACAAATCCCTACCATGATCCCTTGCAAATTCCACTGACCTGCCAGACAGAACACCATCACACAGCAACCACAGACACACTCACAGCTCATACATCACACAAGCCACACACCATTACCACACCTACAAAAAGCACCCTCACACACACCCAGCTAAACCTACACTCACACCCCCCCACTTGCACACACACACACACACATCAATCACCACCACCACCCATCACCAGGCCCCCAAATAAGAACCATAAGTTCCTAGATTGTGAATTGGAAGTCCTGGTAGACGAGATCCTCAGGGTAGAGCCACAGTTGTTTGGTACATTGGTACAACAGACCCCCATGTCGCAGAAAACCAAGATGTGGGCGAGGATTGTCGACAGGGTCAACGCACAATCACCATGTTTGCGCACAAAGGAAGACATCCAGAACAGGTGGTATGATGTGCGCAGGAGGGTCAGGGACCTACTCAAAAGGACTACCTCCTCAGCCAGCACACCGGCAGTGGCCCTCCTGCAAAACCAGTATACCTCAGGCCCTGGGAGGAGAAGGTGCGGGCCATCCTACCACCAGTGAGCGTATACGGACTAACAGACATCCCAGAGCCTGGTGAGTACACAACTAATATACACAATATGGTGTGACAACACACACACATCACAGTCAAGGGGATAGGCAAACCATGCACACTTAGCAAATACACAGCAACCAAAAGATATCCATCCCAAGATGTGAATGCTAGTCAGACAAACACAATACCTGCCATCTCATAGTGATATGTAACTGTGTCATGACATCTACAAACCTAACAACAAATACAGCAAGGCAGTGGCACAAATAGAACCAACAAATACTCCCAGATATTTACCCACCACTAGAACACCACCTCACAGGAAAGCTCACTGAAAGGAAGGAATTCTGTGTATGCTGGTCAAGTCAGTGTAGCCAATAGCATGATGGGAGTGGTAGTCACAGATATTGGTCACACCCACAATTGGCCCATCAACACCACTCTGAACCATGCTCACATCACAGGGAGTGGAAAACAACTGACAAGATGGCTGACACTGGCTACTGCTGTGGGGAGCACAAGGCCCTGCTGGGAACTGGGCACCAACAAACAACAGGACCACACTGTCAGCCATCTTGCCATTGCTGTCACACTCACACACACTGAAGTCCACTCAAAAGGAAGGAAGGATGGGCATGCTGGGAAGGGGGTGTAGGCAATAGCATGATGGGAGTGGTAGTCACAGATCAACATCTCACACCCACATGGCCCAGCAAGTTAGCACTGAAGCATGCACACCTCACAGGGAGTCAAAAGCCACTTCAAAGATGTCTGACACTGGCCACAGCTGTGGGGAGCACAAGGCCCTGCTGGGAACTGGGCACCAACAAACAACAGGACCACACTGTCAGCCATCTTGCCATTGCTGTCACACTCACACACAGTGAAGTCCACTGAAAAGGAAGGAAGTATGGGCATGCTGGGAAGGGGGGTGTAGGCAATAGCAGGATGGGAGTTGTAGGCACAGATATTGGTCACACCCACAATTGGCCCATCAACACCACTCTGAACCATGCTCACATCACAGGGAGTGGAAAACAACTGACAAGATGGCTGACACTGGGTACTGCTGTGGGGAGCACAAGGCCCTGCTGGGAACTGTGCAACAACCAACAGCAGGACACCACTGACTGACATCCTGAAAGACAACTTGCACTCCCTGCAATGGAAGCACGTTCCATGGTGGGATATCTGGCTGGGTGGGAAGGAGGACTCACAGCACTGACCATAGTTACAAGCACCTCCCCTCACACACACCCTCAACACTAACTCCACATAACCCACCTGGGAGAATGCAATGCCTCACATCCTAACTGAAGATCCCACAAAGAACCACCACCCTGGGTTATGCTGTGTGAAGCACAGGGACACTCTTGGGACTTGTAGCCAAACAACTGCCAGGACAACACTCCCAGCCATCCTGTCAGCACAGGCACCCCACCCCACAGGGAAGCAGAGTCAAAAGGAAGGAAGGATGGGCATGCTGGGAAGGGGGTGGAGGCAATAGCATGATAGGAGTTGTAGGCACAGATGTTGTTCACCCTCACAATTGGCCCATCAACACCACTCTCAACCATGCTCACATCACAGGGAGTGGAAAAGGACTCACAAGATGGCTGACACTGGGTACTGCTGGGGGGAGCACAAGGCCCTGCTGGGAACTGTGCAACAACCAACAGCAGGACACCACTGACTGACATCCTGAAAGACAACTTGCACTCCCTGCAATGGAAGCACGTTCCATGGTGGGATATCTGGCTGGGTGGGAAGGAGGACTCACAGCACTGACCATAGTTACAAGCACCTCCCCTCACACACACCCTCAACACTAACTCCACACAACCCACCTGGGAGAATGCAATGCCTCACATCCTAACTGAAGATCCCACAAAGAACCACCACCCTGGGTTATGCTGTGTGAAGCACAGGGACACTCTTGGGACTTGTAGCCAAACAACTGCCAGGTCAACACTCCCAGCCATCCTGTCAGCACAGGCACCCCACCCCACAGGGAAGCAGAGTCAAAAGGAAGGAAGGATTGGCATGCTGGGAAGGGTGGTGGAGGCAATAGCATGATGGGAGTTGAAGGCACAGACATTGCTCACCCTCACAATTGGCCCATCAACACCACTCTCAACCATGCTCACATCACAGGGAGTGGAAAAGGACTCACAAGATGGCTGACACTGGGTACTGCTGGGGGGAGCACAAGGCCCTGCTGGGAACTGTGCAACAACCAACAGCAGGACACCACTGACTGACATCCCGAAAGACAACTTGCACTCCCTGCAATGGAAGCACGTCCCATGGTGGGATATCTGGCTGGGTGGGAAGGGAGGACTCACAGCACTGACCATAGTTACAAGCACCTCCCCTCACACACCCCCTCAACACTAACTCCACATAACCCACCTGGGAGAATGCAATGCCTCACATCCTAACTGAAGATCCCACAAAGAACCACCACCCTGGGTTATGCTGTGTGAAGCACAGGGATACTCTTGGGACTTGTAGCCAAACAACTGCCAGGACAACACTCCCAGCCATCCTGTCAGCACAGGCACCCCACCCCACAGGGAAGCAGAGTCAAAAGGAAGGAAGGATGGGCATGCTGGGAAGGGGGGTGGAAGCAATAGCATGATGGGAGTTGTAGGCACAGATATTGCTCACCCTCACAATTGGCCCATCAACACCACTCTCAACCATGCTCACATCACAGGAAGTGGAAAAGGACTCACAAGATGGCTGACACAGGGTACTGCTGGGAGGAGCACAAGGCCCTGCTGGGAACTGTGCAACAACCAACAGCAGGACACCACTGACTGACATCCTGAAAGACAACTTGCACTCCCTGCAATGGAAGCACGCTTCATGGTGGGATAACTGGGCTGGGGGGAGAAGGAGGCCTGGATGGCAACCAAATACCACCAATGCTGGTCATGCACACACCTCAACATACACATTGACATGCCACAGGTTGGCAGGACAATGTGCTACACCAATATCACTCTCTGACTGTCACAATTTAGGAGAATGCAATGTCCTGGCCCACATCCAGAGGTACGGTCACAACTGTCAGGTGTTTGAACAATTGATGCCAGTAGAAACATAACATACAATCTGTGTCTCTCCCCAAAACAGGTGATGATGGGGACACAGCAGCAGACGAGGAGGAGTCCCTGTCCCAGGCTCCGGGGAACACTGAGCTCACTGGTGTGGATCAGCCACTGCACTCCTCGGATGGCGAAGAACCAGCTGGACCCTCCGGTGTGAGTCATCATGCAGCACCAGCAGGACCAACATCTGCACCCCCTGCACCCACCCCTCCAACAACTGCCAACACACAGGCCACCCCTGCCAACACGGACAGACCAAGGACCACAGATGACAACAGCGCAGGGACCCAGGCCCAAACTGGAGCTGGTGACAACGAGCCCAGGAACAACACCCAAGTGGGCCCACGGTCACCTGTGCGTGCCACCGCAGGTCCTGCACGTGTCGCCAGGGGTGGTGGGAGGGGTGGTAGACATAGGTCGCTCTTTGCAGAGGGGTCTGGACTGCATGATGACCCACAACTGGCACGCATCGCGGATGCGTACCTGACTAGCACCGGAGAGGTCAGCCAGGTAGTGGGGATCCTCAAGGACATACAACAGCAGCAGGCTGCCCATCATGCCTGCTTGGACTCCCACATGTCCCGTGTTGACACACACATGTCACATGTTGAGACACACATGTCACGTGTCGAGACACACATGTCTGGCATGGAGTCCAAGTGGGACACATTGGAACAACTGACAGCGGTGCATAGGGACATACTGACATGCCTCCGCCAGATCAGCACCAACATGGCCTCACCTCCCTGTGTGCCCACAACAACTGCTGCTGAAACAACTGCAAATGCCACAGGGAGGGAGGAGGACTCTGGCAGAGAGTCCCCTGCACCGCCGCAGCCTGCACCTGAGGGTCCCCCCCCAAGAAGAGGGGCCGTCCGAGGAGGCCAAACTGAGAGGCCGATGGCCATCTACATACCCCAGGAAGCCAACACCTGTTCTGGAACTTTTCCTCTGTGTGCAAACTGCACGCCCTGTCGAAGCCAACCCAACTCTCCCACATGACATGGGGAGCTCTAGTTGGCCAGATTTATCAGATGACTGTGGACTTTACTCTGGACATTTCAGCTACCAAGACTTCCAAAACGCATGGGAACTTTGGATTCCAATTTCTATGTACAGCACCCACCATCCTGTGCACCATCCTCACACCTGTATGTAAATAATCTCACCAATACACCATATCTGCCTCTGTTGTGATTCCAACGTGGTTTTTGTCATGTAGATGGTGATCTGCTAAATGACACTGTGCATGCTAACTGCTACAGCAAGTCCAACACCGTCATGTCAGTCATGGCGACGTGACACATATGAGGGAGACACACCACTACATACACACCAGGGCCATCAGACTCATCACCTATACTGATGTTGCAACTAAATACAGTGGAATGCACAGACACGCCACCTATTCACAGTCACTGTCAACTAGACTACAGGTGCAGTAAGCAAATGTCAGTCAGATGTGTGACTACAGACAACGCACATCCCAAAGTGAAGCACAGGTTTATTACTAACCCTGGGCGAAGCACTACGCTACGCTCGCGTAGTTTGCGAAGTTTGCGCTACTTCGCACAACGCGAATTGCACGTAGCACAGTGCAAACACGCGTAGCGTAGCGTAGCGTAGTGCAGTGGTCATTTTTTGCTTGCTCGCGGTCCTCAACGTCAAGTTGGCGACCGCGAGCAAGCAAAATGACATCCCGGCGAGACTTTTTCCTCGTTCGCGATCAGCAACATCAAGTTGCCGATCGCGAGCGTGGGAAATAAACCTCCCGGCGAGATTCTCAACGCGGGGAGGTCAGGTTTCTCATTGCGAGTGGTCGCGTATGCTCGCGACCGCTCGCGATGAGAAACTACCAGTCCGCGTTGAGAAAGCTGCCGCTCGAGTAAAAATCTACTCGAGCGGCAGTAAAAGACAGCTCGCACTGTGCAAGATGCCGTTTTCAATGATTGCACAGTGCGGACAAGCATCCGGCACTGTGCAATCATTGCGAACAGTGCACTACGCAGTTCGCGTAGTGCTACGCGTAGCTCGCGTAGTGCGAACTGCACTTTGCGTAGCTTCGCGTAGCGCTACTTCGCGAACTACGCCCAGGCTTATTTATTACACATTTGCAACATGTTGTTTCCACTACAAATGCAAGCTAATCCAACCTGGCTGTGGCCACAAAGTCAAAAAGTGCAGAAGATAGAAAGTCCAGGGGTGTGTAACACATCACCTGTAGGGAAACGACTGCTTCCACCTTGGAAGTTGAATCATGGATTCGGGGGATCCAAGTTGATCAGACAACTCCGGCAGCACCCTGTGAAGGACAGACATGACACACAGTCAAAACCACTGAAGAACAGCATAGAACGGCAATACTCATGTCTAATACATGTCACGAGATAACTACACAAAACCAAGTTAGCATGTCAACACTGTTGGGCAGTACAGACCACCTGCAAGGACACATCGCTGCACGCATCCAGTCAAGTAGCACATGGCCACACTCAAACAGCACCAGAGCACCACACACACATATCATGCAAACTCAAATCATTGACATTACAACCCTCTGGAGACTCACATTCAGCTGCAGAAGTTGGTGATGAGCTGTGTGCGGACATCACCATCATCATCATCATCATCATCATCTTCACTGGCATTGTGACCCAGGCCAGGATCTTCCACAGGTGGCGGACGTTGGTCATCGTTATCCAGGATGAGAGGCAACTCCTTCCGCACTGCCAGGTTGTGTAGCATGCAGCAGACGATGACAATCTTGCACACCTTTGCTGGGGCATATGGGAGGGCCCCTCCTGTCTTGTCCAGGCAGCGGAAGCGGCTCTTCAGGAGACCAAAGGTCCGCTCAATCACCCTCCTCGTCCGACCATGTGCCTCATTGTAGCGCATCTGGGCTGGTGTCACAGGGTTCCTGAGGGGTGTCAGCAACCACGGCATGTTGGGGTATCCCGAGTCACCTACAGACAGACAATTGCACATTAGCCGATTTGAAAATGTGTGCGGAAAACAACATAGCAGAACACACACAATGGTACAAAGTCAGTACACACCAACAAGCCAGGCACGCTGGTTCGGCATCTGTGACATCATCCTCGGGATGCGACTACTCCTCATCACGTTGGCATCGTGTGCCGAACCGGGGAAACGGGCACACACATGTGAGATGGTCATATCTGCAAGACATACCACCAGAGCATTGATCGAATGGTAATGTTTACGGTTCCGGTATGCCTGCTCATGTGCCTGTGGTGGTATCAAAGCCACATGTGTCCCATCAATGGAGCCAATTACATGTGGCATCCTCCCCAGGGCATAGAAGTCACTCTTGACGTCAGTGAGTCGTTGACGTGTTGGGAAATAGATGTACTGGTTGAGGTATCTCAACATTGCCCCCAAAACATCGCGTAGCACACGGCTGAACATAGTCTGTGACATCCCACCAGTAGTTGCCACAGTGCGTTGAAAGGTACCGGTGGCAAAGAAGTGTAGGGCTGCCATCACCTTCACCTTGGGGGTCAGCGCTGTAGGATACGGCCGGCCAGGCTGCAAATGTGGGTCCAACCGCACTGCCAAATCCTCAATCAGCTGCCTGGTGAAGCGGTACCGTCGGATGCTGTCATGTTCCACCATCGTTGCCAGGTCTGGGAATGGTCGATGGACAGCAGGAGCCCTGCAGTGCATAGGTGAAGAAAGCAAGATTGTCAGTCACCCCACCTATGTGCCGTTCACCATACTCAATTTCACATGATACATCATTAACAAACACAAGTACTTGATGTGTGTGTCGTTCCGTTTGGACATATATGGCACCTACATGGACATCATCTAACATCTCTGTTCAACAAGTGTTGACAACAGGTTCCAGGGTGTGCTATGGGACACCATTAGGTTGTGTCACAGTACCCATTAACTGCTCTCACGTTCCACACACATACCACAGTGACATGTCTGGACAGATGCTCCACAGGCATCACAGCTCATTGACAGGTAGATTCCCAGGGACCCTGTCTTGCCACATGGACACTGGCATGACATGGCGTATCATGTACACGTCAGAAAAACAAACATGACACCCACAGGTAGTGGCCCCTGTAGCCTCTGCAGGACAGACATGGACATCTGTGACACACACACACACACACATCAAAGTTCATGCACAAACCACGTGGATGTGGAGACTGTCTCCCATTGTGCACATGGAGTCAGAGACATGTGATACACAACATGCACACAGACTGTGGAGGGACATCACTATTGTTGGAATGGGCCACCCTGTGACGTACATGCCTTCCCACATGTGAGCCTGGGGGTATGTGACATGTCATACACATACACAACCTGGAAATGTGACCATGACACATGCTCAGAAATGAAAAGTTGCACACCACAGTGGTCAGGTGCACAACACACAAAGGACCCTGTCCCCATGAACACGTGCACAGCCTGGGTGTGTCTGCCCCCAAGTGCCACCCCAAAATCCACATGTTCACCCCCATACACAGATAAGGTTATGCTGCCACACATGCCTTATATACAGTGTGGACTGGGTGTGGTGTTGTAGGTGTGCCCCTGAGTCCCTGGAAAGTAAATGTGGCTGGCATAGGTTCACCAGTGACCAGCATGGTGACATATGCGTGTGACCTGTCCAGGGACGCGTTGTACAGCAATGGACCGATCGGTGTGCCCGGCCAGCCCATTGCATTGTATGTGAGCGGGTACGCGTTGTATGCCTGGTACGCGTTGTACAGCAATGGACCGATCGGTGTGCCCGGTCGGCCCATTGCATTGTATGTGAGCGGGTACGCGTTGTATGCCTGGTACGCGTTGTAGAGCAATGGACCGATCGGTGTGCCCGGCCGGCCCATTGCATTGTATGTGAGCGGGTACGCGTTGTAGAGCAATGGACCGATCGGTCCATTGCATTGTATGTGAGCGGGTACGCGTTGTATGCCTGGTACGCGTTGTACAGCAATGGACAGAACGGTGCGCACACATTGGCTGGGGCCTGGCATGGCAACGGACGCGTTTTCGAAGCTACAACGAGTCTGATGCAGTGAATTCAGTTGGCCAGCCACAACAATGTTGCAAAATCATGGGTGTCATGAAGTTGAAGATTTGAAGGATGCTGTGGGCGTGTATTAGTGCTGCTATTCCATGGATTGGTCAAATTCAGAAGTTGCAAACGACTTGGACCTATCACTTTGGACACATGGGACAGTATCTGCCTCTGCAGCACACATATAATGCTGGCTGTTCCCCTGAGAGCTCACTTGCCTGCACTACATGCTCCAGGACGACATCTGCCACCAACACTGCTGCCGTTTATGCATCCTCTGGCTCCTGCAATGGCACGTACTGTGGAGAGAGCCCCAGCCTTCAGCCTTGAGGAGAACCAGGCCCTGCTGGACAGCCTCCTTCCACAGTACAGCAAGCTGTATGGGAAACCAGGGGAGCAGGTGAGTGTGCTGTTCACTGCCTCACTAATTGTGCATGTTGTCTGACTAGCAGGGCTTTCAGTGTGCACACCACTGGCTAGCATGCCCACTGAGTAGTTGTCACACCCCAAAGTGTGTAGTTACATGCACTGAACTGGTACAGTGCAGTAACAGTGCATTCCAACTAGGTTTACTTCCCATGCAATGATACCATGTAGTGACTGCTGGCAAACTGTTCATAGCCATTGTTGCACTGCCTGTGTACATCATATGCCCCTGTGATTGAGACATGTATATCCAACTGTGTGATGCACGTATATGTTGCATGTGTAGTAATGGCCTTTTCACTTTGTCATCCTCACAGGTTGATGCCCACCAGAAGCAGGAAATCTGGCTGACCATCGCCCGGAAAGTAAGATCCGTGGGGGTCTACAGGCGCAGGATCCGCAACTGCCAGAAGAGGTGGCAGGACCTTCGTGGCTGGACCCGGAGGATCGCAAGGGTCCAGCTGAAGCTGTCGCCTCCTCGCAGGAGGGGCGGACACCGGACCCTGACCCCCACATGCTCCGGATCCTGGCGGTGGTCTTCCCTGACCTGGATGGGCAGCTGAAGGACAGGCAGCAGCAAGGAGGGGGTGAGTCCATGACTGCACTGTGCACTTTGTCTGACATGCTATGTGCCCTCCTCTGGCCTGGTTAAACTTCCACAGTACATCAGTCATGTGGCCCAGGACCCATGTCCCTCATTTGTGACATGACCACTTCTCCTCTGATACGCATATGTGTGGCCCTTATAGTCGGGAAATTGTGTCATTTGGGGACTGTGTCATTGCATTTTGCTTTGCTCAAGGTGGGGGACAGCATTTGTTCCCGTGACTATGTTGTGCGATTAATGGGTGGCTCAATTGCTTACACAATGCCTAAGTTCTGACATGTGATCTGGGTGTAACTTTGATATGTGGTCCGCTTGCTGCTCTGACTCACCACATGTCCCTGGGGAATTTGCCACACACCCATGCTGCTGGTGGGAACAATGTTTGGGCCTCAGGAGTATGTGTATCCAGTGTGTCACACATGCTTAGCCACCTGCCTACTGTCCAGGACTCATCCCTCTTACAGGTGGAGCTGGACAGTCATGCCTACTCCAGGGCATGCAATACACTCTGTACTCCCACTCCCGTGTATCATCTGGCATGTTGTGATCAGTGAAATGTACCCTCAGGTGTCTGCCTCTGTCTCATTGTGCTGTATCTTCGTTGTCAGGACTACTGGTATGTTTATGGGTTAGGGCTCAGCATGCCATCTGAGATGTCACCATGATAGACGATACTTCTGTGACTTATAGGTGTCTGATCACTTGACTGTGCACACAGGTGTTTGCGACTGTGACTTTCAGGCAGCTGTGTTGTGATTCACAGCACACTGTGAGGTGCTCATGTTCAGAGAGTTGTGTTTCATGTCCCCCATATGTCCAGTTGGTATGACGTGGACAAATAGTAGTACAGATGATGTGGTATTTGGGGGATGGACATGTGCACTTGTCAGTCACATAACTTGCATTCCCCATGCCCTCGGATTGTGACACAGTGCAGACTGTTGTTGGCAGGCTGCCATGGCCATGTGACTTGAGACAGTAATGTATGACTTTGCACGCATTCCTGTGTCATGGCATTAAACTTCCTGAGACTGATCCTGCAGGGGAGTGACATGTGCAACATGCACCCCATTGTGGCATTGACTATCCGGACATGGGTGCATCAAGGTGTCTGGTGCTGGTATGCATCACATGCATTTCTATTTAGACTCTGGCCATCCCTTTATCCGGACGCCTGCACTGACTCAGTGGCAAGAGATGTGATGTGTGCATGTTCACATACTTCACCGTGTTCCCTGCAATGTCCAACAACTGTGTAGGTGGTGCATGTGTCCGCACTGGGGTCTTACCATGAGACAGGCACCAGACAGATGGGTGCAAGGGCAGGAGGGGTGTGAGTCCCATGGTTGACCATCAGACTGACAATTGGCTTCCCCGAATCTGTGTGGGGACTTTAGGCAATGTTCAACTAAGGATGCCAGGGCTTGCTCTGTAATGTGCTGTACTTACTGTGGTGTGTGCGGTCAGTGCAGGTGACTGATGTTTGTCTGTTTCCCTAATTGTTTGCAGATACATCCACGACCACGGGAGGGGACAGCTCCACGGACCAGGAGGAGCAGCGGAGCCAGACTGGGTCAGCATCGGAAGAGTGGTCAGAGGGACCCAGTGGCACGGAGGGCGAGGGGAGCCACACCGAGGAGTCCTCAGCACCATCCACCTCAGCTGAGGACCACAGCAGCTCGGAGGATGACTCCCTTGTGGAGGCGGGTGTCAGCAGCCACCAAAGGCCAGCTAGTCTGTCTGGCCCGCCACCACCACCACCACCGCCCTCCCATTGGCTCCCATTCCTGAGGTCCGTGGAGGCTCCCGTACTCGGGAGCGTGTCTCCTTCGTGCCAGGCACCGCACCCCTGCCCCTGTGTCCCCTGCTGCCCTGAGTGAGGAGTCTGTGTACCTCCTTCGGCAGCTCCATGTAGGGCAGACAGCAATGCTGAGTGTCCTCCATGCACACACCACTCTGTTGACACAGCTGGTGTCGTTCATGGAGGGCATCTTGACGGGTATGTCTGCCCTACAGAGGAGCAATAAGTCCATGGACTCCTCCCTGACGGCAGCAGTGTCCCTCCTCCAATAGTCCCTCACCCCTCCCACCTCTGCCCCATCCACACTTCCTGCCCCCTACCTGTCCAAAGCACATGCACACCTGCACAGTCACCCAAACACACAGACACGAGCAGCACAGACACACCCAAGAGAAAGGCAAGACGTGCACACAAGCATCCTCAGGGGACTGATACCACAGACACAGGGGATGGGGAACACACACACACACAGGCAACCACAGTCACTCCGCAATCCTCAAGATCCTCTCCCTCCAAGACCCCTTCCCTTGCCTCACCTGCAACCCCACCTGATCAGCAGCTCTTCCTCAGTGACCTCGGCCTCTTCCCCTCTGTTGGAAACGGGGTTACCGAGTCCGGCACGGTAGCATGGCGCGAGGCGGGAAAGCACCCGAAGGCAATGTGTAAGGCAGTTGTGCAGCACACTCTTACTTTGACTCAGGAATGCGGACGCAATAATGTGACACCACACCAGGCTTGTGTATTTAAAAACAAGATCTTTTATATAAATCAATGCAGCATCAGATGAGGCAGATTAATTCAGGTCAACATTTAAAATCATTGCATTACTCAACTGGTGCGTACTTTCATTAAAGCATCATAGCTCATCAACATTGTAGGCCCCTAAAAGGCCGCAGGGATCATCTCCTAAACGTAGCACCAATAATGATCACAGGGTGCAATAATAAAACATGGGCCTAAAACATGCAGTTCACCTCATGAATATTCAATTACTTATAAAGGGCATTTCACGTTACATTTCAAACAGGGCCTGCATTAATCTAGGCGCACCCACATTCAGTACAGTGGGCGTCGCAACTGCGGTACACCTGCAACATAAAACACTTCAACTCTTGGCGGTGTACACTTCAGCTCAATTCAATTAAGCACCTTCACACTAGGCAAAGACTTTGCAGTTATAAGCATATGCATCAGGCCTAGACAGTAATTACAGCAGGCGTAACGATGAGACTGGTGAACAACTTAGGGAACCCCTCAACATGTCCTTTATTCTGGGGCCTTCCTGTAAGTGAGGACTTCTGTGTCTCTCAGGGGTTAATTTAGGCCAGGCCCACTCCTCTCCGGGGCCTCGCCTTGGGGGTATAATGCTTGACGACTTCCCCCTTGTTATCAATCGGGTTATGTGGCCCCCGGCCCCCAGTGGCGTTCTTGCGTGCCCTAGGGGTCTCCCGGGCTCACCTGCAGTGTGTACGTTGGTCGCTCTTCAGCGCGACTGACTCCGTTATGGGCCGGCCCGTGTTTTGCAGGGCGGGGCCCGGACTGGGGTCCTCGGCCTATCGGCCGGTATTGCGGGTCGTTGGGGGGCCGGTATCGCTCTCCTCCGGCCCCCATGATCAGATGGGGCGATTGCGGGGAAGGGAGCGGGAGCCGGCAGTCCTCTCCGGCCAGCTTCCCGTCTCCCTCTGGAGATTCGGAGCTCTTCTCCGGCCTCCGTCGGTGCTGGGGGCGTGGCGGGAGCCGGCGCCCAATCGTTGCACGGCCTTCCCGGGGGTGCGGCCGATGACGAGGTCGGCGTCCCCGGTCTCCTGGCAACGGCGTCGGCGGGGCCTGGAGGCCTCGTTCCTCTCGCTAGGCCTCAGCTTCCTCACGCGAGCCCCTGGGCCGCAGCGGTGATCTTTTGGGCTGCGACTTCTTCACGCGGGGTCCCTGGGCCGCGGCGGTGATCTCCCACACTCCGGACCTTCGGTGGGGGGCGCGGACGGCGCACCTCACCTCTCCGGCCTCGGGGAGGGCCTCGCTACCCCCCGCAGCTCCTCACACGCGGCGACGGCCGCAAGGTTAAATCCCAGCCACGAGGTCAGTGGCTGCAGAGTGATTCCTCCCACGTGGAGGTGCGGCGTGGTGGGCGCTGGCGGCAGGCTGGCAGGGGCTGCCTGGAAAGGGTTTTGGGGACAGCCCAGCAGCAGGCAGGATTAGATAGGGGGTGAAGGTCTAGCGCTTCAGGGCACGGCGCTTTACCTGGTGATCCCCAGTTTGGCAGTTCAGGTTTCTGGCCTTGCTGGTCGGTCAGGCCTTACAAATTAAGGTTTCTTGCGGCAGTTCTTGTTTGGTTGCTTCTTGGGGGTTTCTTCTTAGGAGGGGAGAATGAGTTGGTGGTTCTGGGGGTGCTGGATGATACTTCCCAGAACGCTGAAGGTGGTTCCCTGGGTCCCCTCACGCTGGGCAAGGTCAGTGGGTGGTGGGCGTTCCTCAGCTAACTTACTACAGCAGTGCCTAAGCCTTGTCAGCAGCAGTAGTGTAGGTCTCCCCCTAGGCCCTACAGCCTGTACTCCGGCAGAGGTTCTCCCAGGATCAGTGGTGCCCCAACTGACTAAAAGATTTCCCTCCAAGCCTCTTATACCCCTAGGTCAGGTGACCCTCCTAAAGGCGGCAAAACATAACTCCTCCCACAGCCCGGAAGGTTCTGGAACCTTCCACCATGTCTGGCTATGTGGCCCAGAGGCGGGGACGGGATGGATACTGTATCCCTATGTCCCAGCCTGACCCTGGCTACTAGTGTGTATGTGTGCAAGGCCACTCTGCAGTAGCAGGGGCCTGTGGCAGCCATCTTGAGTGAGAGAGCACCTGCACCTCAGCACTGGTTAGCAGTGGTAAGGCGCCTGGAGACCTAGGTCCAGTAAAAATACGGTGGCAAAAATGAGGCGCAAAAGGAAAAAAACAGGGCAAGACCACCCTAGGGCTGACAGGTCTAACACCCTCCAATCCCGCTGATCCAGCATACTGGGGGAAGAGGAAGTCCACCCACACAGAGGGGAGTGCCCCTCGCCCCCGGACACCCTCCCCCAGGCGCAGGCAGAGTGAGCCCCCCACCCGCAAGTCCCCCAGGTCCCGGAAGAGCAAGACCCCGCCACCGCCCTGCAAGTCAACCACCCAGTCTCTCACCTCCATCCCCCAGGCCACCACTCCACAGGTTCCACCACCACATCCTGCCCCAGGTTCCCCCACACACCGATACCGCATCCCCAAACTGCTTAGGCCCTCCCCCCCTGACACTTGCTCTTCCACCCCCAAACCAGACGCTCTGCCTGTTTGTGCCACTGGTGTGGAGACCGTGTCCCCCCTCTGTCCTGCCCAGCTCTTCTGCCCCCCTTCCACTACCTTGGAGTCATGCACTGCGGTGGAGTCCACAACCACCCCATCTGACTCGGGCACTGCATTGGGGACCCAGTCCACTCCATCTGACCAGCCCACTGCAGTGGTTGCAGCACCAACACCATCTGACTTGAGCCCTGCGGTGGTGCCAGCCCCCCCTGAGTCAGACACCTCCACTGAAGTTGCCGGTGACACTCCTGCACCCACCTCCCCTTCACTGCCTCCTTCTGGCATCCCCTGATCCTGTCCCTGCAGTGCCTGGCCTGCCCCTCGTATGCCCCTCCAAGGGGGATGTCCCCTGTCCGTACCTGTGCAGGCAAGCAATTGTTGACAAGTTGTCACACATCACCCTGTTGGGACTGTATATTTGGACTGGCCATTGGCCTTAGTTTATTTTGGACTTTTGATTTGAGTTGCACACTTGCTGAATAAAGCCTCTTTTTGTTTACTTGTGGTTAATCTTTGGAGGTACATGATGTAGATGTGTGGAATCATGCATTTGCTGTTGTAATAGTGTTCAGATCAGGTAAATGAAGTTTTGCTGTGATGGGCTCCATGTGGTCCATGGGATATGTGTACTAATCTAGTCTGGATCTATAGCATCCTTTGCTGCAGTCTGAGGGTGTAATGTTCAGCATTTGACACAGGGATGTACGTTTAGCATTTGTAGATTACCATCTTTGTCCTACACTGATGCACATCTGGTGGGCTTACCACTGTCCAATGTTCCTAGTACCCTGACTGTGTGCCCGTCTCCAATGGACATGCAGTTTGGCACATCAAATTTGGAGGACTCATCTGTGTACACAGTGCAAGTTGTTTGACACGTGTCTTGGGTGTATGCAGATGACTGACGTGACACTCCCGTGCCTAGGCTGATATGAGCAGAGCCTTCAGTGTGTTGTAGTTGTTGACTCACTGACCGATTGTTCTGCTGACAGGTTTGAGTCGTGCACAGACAAGGTTTGGCACAGCTGACCTTCCACAGGAGTAGAGTGCCCTCATGGCAGTGCGTGATTCCGTGATATAGGCTGTGCCCGTGTTGTGTGTTGTGTAGGCATGTCTGTGCGTGTACCCTTCTCCTTTTCCTACACAGGCTGTGTCCCTACGGATGTTCCTGTTTGTGATGCTTGCTGAGTTGTTCTGTGTTCATCCAGCATCTTGGACCTGGTTTCTCCGGGATGTGGGTGCATGGCAAACTAATGTTAATGAGGTTGTCATCCCTAGTTGTCTTTGTTGTCAGGGCTGGGGATGTGGGCAAACGCAGATGGGACACAGTCAAGATTCCTCTTGGCACTTGTTGGTTACACGAGTAATGTGATTTTCTGTTTGTGTATGCTTTCAGTGATTGTGACACGTTGTGTGTGTGACTGCTGCCACTCCTCAGGGTCAGAGATGCAATGTTGGAAGTTGTCTATGTGTGTCCTTTGTGGGTCAGCTTGGCTTCTTCATTGGTGTGTGACTATGGCCAGGATCCCATTGTTTGGGGTGGATTTGACGTCATGCCCATGTACGGCATACTGTGCAGTGTGTCAGACATTCACAAGTATTGTTGACTGGCCATGTGTGATGGGTTTCTGCACCTTATTTCCCCCACCACCACTGGGATTTTCATGGGTGCATGTGCAATGTCAGCAGTCCATGTGAGCTTCACTGCTGCACATTGGTGGAGTTCAAGGTGTGTGTCGTTGAGTGTGTGCAAATGTGAGTTGTTGCACGGCTGGGGCACTACCTCCATGTTGTCCTTGGCTGGCAGGCCATGCTGAGTGCTTTGTGCTTGTATAGGTGTGATGGTAGTTTGTTGCTCAGGACACATGGCTGTGGTTCACAGTGTGGATGACATCTACCTTTGCCATCACAGTGTGCTTGTCATGCAGGCTAGTGTCACCACAATGTGGGGTCCCTGGGGGGAGTGCTGTGGTGGTTCTGTCTCTTGCTGTGTTTGTTGCTGTTCCTACAAGCTTGTGTGACATGTGTAATTTGGGCTCCCTCTCATCTCACATCGCCTGTTTGCCCACATAGGGGAATCCAATCCCTGAGTTAGTTTTGTATGTGACTGTGTTGACATCTGTGTATTAGTGAATCTGGCCTCCTCATGTGTTGTGTGTTTGCCTGGGGACACTGGCACACAACCCCCCTCACCTGTTGTGTATGATATGCAGTGTGAGTCTGCCTGTTTGTGTTTGTGCATTTGTACCACTACATTGGCATATCTTTAGTTTGCCATTGGCTGTATGTTGTTTGTTGGCTTTCCCCTGCTGGCCCTGGGACTTCTAGGTCATCAGTCAGCACATTGATCATGGTTAGTATGTCCCATTGCTGCCATGGTATGGTATTTGTTCACATGACATCTACAGTCTCCACAGGATATTTACATTTGTGTGTCCATTGCTGCAGATATGTGGGTCTGCATTGTGATGCTCACTTCTGTCATTGTGTTATTTGTGAATGTAGACAATGTGGGCCCCCATGGCTGATGTTTGTGTGCACATGGCTAGAACGATGTGTCATTGGCACTGCACTGCTTGCCTCACACAATCTATGTTGCTATGGGACACAAGCACTACAATGCCACTGTAGTGTTTGGTGTTGTGTGGCCAGGAATAATCCCTGCATTTTTGGTTTAGCAGCTTTTACCAGGACTACACTTACCTTTTGGGCACTGTGGTGATGGGGCTTTGGGCCCCATTGCCACACTGTTCAAAATGTGCTTCAGCTATGGAGCACACACTTACCTTTTGGCCACTGTGGTGATGGGGCTTAGGGCCCCATTGCCACACTGTTCAAAATGTGCTTCAGCTATGGAGCACACACTTACCTTTTGGCCACTGTGGTGATGGGGCTTAGGGCCCCATTGCCACACTGTTCAAAATGTGCTTCAGCTATGGAGCACACACTTGCTTTTTGGTCACTGTGGTGATGGGGCTTAGGGCCCCATTGCCACACTGTTCAAAATGTGCTTCAGCTATGGAGCACACACTTGCCTTTTGGGCACTGTGGTGATGGGGCTTTGGGCCCCATTGCCACACTGTTCAAAATGTGCTTCAGCTACGGAGCACACACTTACCTTTTGGGCACTGTGGTGATGGGGCTTTGGGCCACATTGCCACAGTGGTCATGGTCTGCTTGAATTGTGTAGGCCACATACACAATTATGTGTGACACATGTGTTAGGGGGTTACATTGTATGTTCAATGTCATGTTCAGTGTTGTATGCATTTGACACAGACCACACACGCTTGTCATGGTGTTGGGGGTGGGATGTAATTTACAGACAGTCCTTATGTGGGAGTATGCTAGTTGTGTCATGCATTACTTGTCCTATGAGTAGGGGTGGTTGTAGTGACAGGCATTCTGCCCCCCATGAGTGGGGATGGTAGTAGTGGTAGGCATCCAGCCCCCCATGAGTGGGGATGGTAGTAGTGGTAGGCATCCAGCCCACCCTGAGTGGGGGTGGTGTTAGTGGCAGCCATCCATCCCCCCATGAGTGGGGATGGCAGTAGTGACAGGCATCCAGCGCCCCATGAGGGGGGGGTGGTGGCAGGCATCTAGCCACCCATGAGTGGGGATGGTAGTAGTGGTAGGCATCCAGCCCCCTATGGGTGGGGATGGTAGTAGTGGCAGCCATCCAGCCCCCCATGAGTGGGGATAGTAGTAGTGGTAGGCATCCAGCCCACCCTGAGTGGGGGTGGTGTTAGTGGTAGGTATCCATCCCCCTATGGGTGGGGATGGTAGTAGTGGTAGGCATCCAGCCCCCCATGAGTGGGGATGGTAGTAGTGGCAGCCATCCAGCCCCCCATGAGTGGGGATGGTAGTAGTGGTAGGCATCCAGCCCACCCTGAGTGGGGGTGGTGTTAGTGGTAGGCATCCATCCCCCTATGGGTGGGGATGGTAGTAGTGGTAGGCATCCAGCCCCCTATGGGTGGGGATGGTAGTAGTGGCAGCCATCCAGCTCCCCATGAGTGGGGATGGTAGTAGTGGTAGACATCCAGCCCACCCTGAGTGGGGGTGGTGTTAGTGGTAGGCATCCATCCCCCTATGGGTGGGGATTGTAGTAGTGGTAGGCATCCAGCCCCCCATGAGTGGGGATGGTAGTAGTGGCAGCCATCCAGCCCCCCATGAGTGGGGATGGTAGTAGTGGCAGCCATTCATCCCCCCATGAGTGGGGATGGCAGTAGTGACAGGCATCCAGCCCCCCATGAGTGGGGGGGGGTGGTGGCAGGCATCTAGCCACCCATGAGTGGGGATGGTAGTAGTGGTAGGCATCCGGCCCCCTATGGGTGGGGATGGTAGTAGTGGCAGCCATCCAGCCCCCCATGAGTGGGGATGGTAGTAGTGGTAGGCATCCAGCCCACCCTGAGTGGGGGTGGTGTTAGTGGTAGGCATCCATCCCCCTATGGGTGGGGATGGTAGTAGTGGCAGCCATCCATCCACCCATGAGTGGGGATGGCAGTAGTGACAGGCATCCAGCCCCCATGAGTGGGGGTGGTAGTAGTGATAGGCATCCAGCCACCCATGAGTGGGGATGGTAGTAGTGGTAGGCATCCAGCCCCCTATGGGTGGCGATGGTAGTAGTGGTAGGCATCCAGCCCCCTATGGGTGGCGATGGTAGTAGTGGTAGGCATCCAGCCCACCCTGAGTGGGGGTGGTGTTAGTGGTAGGCATCCATCCCCCTATGGGTGGGGATGGTAGTAGTTTTAGGCATCCAGCTCACCCTGAGTGGGGGTGGTGTTAGTGGTAGGCATCCATCCCCCTATGGGTGGGGATGGTAGTAGTGGCAGCCATCCATCCACCCATGAGTGGGGATGGCAGTAGTGACAGGCATCCAGCCCCTCATGAGTGGGGGTGGTAGTAGTGGTAGGCATCCAGCCACCCATGAGTGGGGATGGTAGTAGTGGTAGGCATCCAGCCCCCTATGGGTGGGGATGGCAGTAGTGGTGGGCATCCATCCCCCCATGAGTGGGGATGGTAGTAGTGGCAGCCATCCAGCCCCCCATGAGTGGGGATGGCAGTAGTGACAGGCATCCAGCCCCCCATGAGTGGGGGGGAGGGAAGGCATCTAGCCACCCATCAGTGGGGATGGTAGTAGTGGTAGGCATCCAGCCCCCTGTGGGTGGGGATGGCAGTAGTGGTAGGCATCCATCCCCCTATGGGTGGGGATGGCAGTAGTGGTAGGCATCCAGCCCCCCTTGAGTGGGGGGAGGGGGTGGTGGCAGGCATCTAGCCACCCATGAGTAGGGGTAGTTGTAGGGTGGTGTTGGTGGTAGGCATCCATCCCCCTATGGGTGTGTATGGCATTGGTGTTGGCCATCCCACCCCTATGGTTCTGCTGTTGATTGTGTACGTCATTTGTGCATCCCTATGTGTGTGTGACATATTTCGGGTACGTGTCGTTTGTTTGTGTTGTGGGTGTTTGACTTACCGTCTGCGCCGTACGCGTCCGTGCCGGTCCCGGTAATAGATGTAGAGTATTGGTAGGACCTGCGCGATGGGATTCATGGTTGGTTCGTCTCGTTCGGCTTTCTCGTGTCTTCGACTCGTACTCGTCGCTGGCTTGTTCGTCTCGTCGCCATGGATCGTCTTGTGGCGCGAATCGGAGCTTATGTGCAGCTCTCCCGGATGCTCAAACGTGCCGTACGTAGCGATGAGTTCGGCGCGTACGGGAGACGCATCGTACTAGTCCGGCCAGAAGGTGCTGTGTATTTGGTTCCGTGCGACTCGATTCGGCGTTTACGGATCCGGCTCGGGCGGGGAACAGGAGCTGAATTGGGTAAGTACGGCTCGCTCGGAATCTGGGCTGTTATGCGCATCGTACTTGTTCATTCGGTAGAGTGTTCGAGTCGCTCGGAAAACACGCGTTCGGCTCGTATTTTTTCCGGACAAATACTGTTAGGTGCGCTTCCGGCCGACATCGGAATCGACCCCTTAGTGTTTTGCAATAATTAAAATAAGGGTAAACAATACTCTCTGACATTGTTTTGGTTCTCTTCCAAATCTCGAAATGGACTCCGTCTGGAGAGTAGTATCTATTGCAGATTTCTAATGCCCTAACATCTGATACTCTTCTGAAAGATATAAGGCAGAGTAGAGTAGATAGCTTCATAGACAACTGTTTTTTGAGAGGCAAGGGTTATCAGGCCAAGAAATAAGTAAGTCAAAGATAAGGTTAACATTCCATAGAGTCTCGTATTTAGCCCTGGGAGGGTGTCTAAGTCTTATCCCTTTCAATACTCTGCGAATTAAAGGATCACTGCAAATAGAGTACTCATTTATTAGTGAGTGTCCTGCCGAAATGTCTGATCTGTAGCAGTTAACAGTTCTATAACATAAGCCTGATCTAAATAAGCCTGCCAAGTAATTGGCTATATCGACTATAGGAGCATCCACAGGATCCAAATCCCTTTCCAGGCACCAACTAGACCATTTTCTCCATACACTTGTGTATATTTTCCTTGTTCCTGGTGCTCATGACTCATCCAATAGGCTTTTAGCCTCTCCTGAAAGACCTGAATATCTGCTTGATCTCCTGAAATCCTCCAAACGAGAAGGTTCATGTTTCCTTCTTGTATGAGAGGATGTTGTTCCCCTTCGTGTCTTAAGAGAAGGTCTAAACTCCCTGGAATTAAGCGTGGGATGTCTACTGCTAGTTCCAAAAATCCTGGGAACCATACTTGTGTATTCCAAAAGGCAGCTACTAGTATGATGCTGTATCTCTCTCTCCGTACTTTTAGTAATACTCTCTGGATTAGAGCAAATTGGGGAAAGGCATAGCAGCTCTTCTTGTCCCAGGATTGGAGCAGGGCATCAACTCCCATAGCCTTGGGTTCTGGTATTCAGCTGAAATATTGTTTCACTTGATAAGTTAGTCTGCTGGCAAACAGATCCACCTGAAATGGCCCCCAAAGATTCTGAAATTTTAGGAAGATTTTTGGGTTTAGCTTCCAGTTGCTTGAGTCCCTTTGAAACCCTGAGTTCCAATCTGCCCTTATGTTTTGGTGACCAGGAATAAATTCTGCTTTCAGTAAAAAAATTTGGGTCCAACAAAAATACCAAATTTCCTTGGCCATGTCTGCAAGTACTTTCGACCTTGCGGCCCCTAGGTGATTGATATAGGACACAGCTGTAAAGTTGCCCAGTCTTAATAATACTTCACTGTTCCTTATGGAGGACTAGAAGCTTATCAATGCGTTCAAGCCAGCCATCTTCTCCAGACAGTTTATGTGAAGTAAACGTTCCTCTTGAGACCACTTCCCTCCTGTCTCGATTATATCCAGTCTCGCACCCCATCCCAGGTTGCTTGCATCTGACTCCACTATGTAATCTGGGACATTCCCGAAGATTGCCTTCCCATTCCAACTGTCCAGGTTGTTCCACCACCACAGGAGGTCCTCTCGAGCCTCTTGAGACAAAGGAAAATTGTCTGAATACCACAGACCCTTCTTCAAACCCAAGGATTTTAGTCTCTGGAGGGCCCTGTAATGTAAGGGACCTGGGGAAACAGCCTGAATGGGAGAGGACAGTAGGCCAACCACTCTTGCTAGAGATCTTAGACTCAGTGTATCTTTTGATAGGACATAAGCTACTTCTTTCTTTATTTTGGACAATTTCTTCAGGGGTAATTGTAGTTGGCTCGTGATGGTATTCACTTGAAACCCTACAAACTCTAGGTTTTGTGTAGGGGTTTGTTACGGATATTTCTGTATTGACAATGAATCCTAGTCCCTCTAAAAGGTCTATTGTCCACTTCATATGTATTAGTAATTTCTCCTGACTCTGTGACATTATTAACATATCATCTAGATAGATCAGTAATCAAACACCCATTTTCTTAAGAAAGCTACTACAGGTCTTAGAATCTTGGTGAAGCATCAAGGGGCTGATGAGAGACCAAAGGGAAGACAACAGAATTGATAAATTGTTCCCTTCCATGTGAAACGTAAAAGAATTTGTGAGTGGTAATCCATAGGAATTGTGAAATATGCATCTTTGAGATCCAATTTCACAAGCCAATCCTTTTCTTGTAAGATGTCCCTCAGAAGATGGATGCCTTCCATCTTGAAGTGTCTGTATACTAGGAAGGTATTTAGTTGTTTTAAGTTTATTATGGGCCGCCAGCCCTTGTCCTTTTTCTTTACTAAAAAGATTGTACTCACAAACCCATCGTTTGGCTCTAAGGCTCTGCGACTGGCCCCTTTTTGTAACATTTGAGTCACCTCTGATTCCACTAAAGCTGACTGGTCTTGATCTAAGATCAATTCTCTGGGTTGGTGCTTTTGATAGGGTGTGTGGGTAAATTCTATTTTGAACCCTTTTATGGTGTTGAGTACCCAAGGATCGTCTGTCATCAGGCACCAATTTTTGCTGAAAAGGCATAGTCTTCCCCCTGCCTTTGAAAGGGAAGAACCAGAAGGGGTTAGGAGTCTTACCTTGATGTCCACCTCCTTGGAATCTGCCTCTGCCGCCTAGATTATCTGGGGCCTCGACCTCTTTGTGCCTTCCAGAACTTCGCTGACTATATTGGTAATAGTGGGACCTCTGTTGTCCACTGCTGACAGCCAGTCCTATCCTGTCAGCCCTTCCGAAAACCCTACTGCCAAACATGCGTCTCATATTAGACTGAGCCTTGCTAAAGGCTGAAAATGTTGAAACATATTTCCCAAAGATTTTAATTAAATTTTCTCCAAAAAGTACACCATTTGAGTCCCCCTTAGTATCTTTGTTAGCCAAATCTCCCAACTTAGGGTTTATCCTCATTAGTATGGCTCTTCTACACTCTGTCGTCAGGCCAGCATTAGCGTTTCCCAGGAAACATAGTGCACGTTGGCTCCAACCACAGAGTAGTTCAACATCTACATGCGTGCCCTTGAGTGAGGCTTCCTCAGCCAGATCTAATATTCTGGCAAGAGGGCCCAAAATATCTAGTACTTTATCCTGGCATTGTTTGAGGCAACGCTCAAGACCTTTGCTGGGATCCCTTCCAGTTTTAAACAAAAAGGTCATTAATTCAGGGTCTAAGTTTGGAGTCATCCCAGATTTGTTGTAAAAAAGGCCTAGGGCATTCGGCCCTCATTAAGTTTTGCATTTCCTTTTCAAGGGAATTGCGTGTCCAAAAATGTATGAATTTTGATATGTGGTCCATGGGCCACCAATCTGACCCTCTCGGTGTGTGATTTGGTTTGGGTTAAACATTTCTACCCCTGTCGGGTCTTTAATGGCCTTAGAGCTAGAAGGCTGGTCAAGGTCCTCATCGAGGATGTCATTATTTAGGGTCTCAAGAGGATCGAAGATGTATTAGTCCTCCTCATCCTCAGGGAATATATCGTAGGAGTAGGCTTTGTTTCCAGTCTGTAGACTGGGGTCCTTTGTGCCTTGAAGGCCACTTGATCTTTTCGTGTCGCGATGGACACCTGAACTAATTGAGCCAATAAGGCTGTTCTTGCTTGTTGTGCCGCTATGGGTACCAAGGTCATTTGTAGCGCACAGGCTACCCAGAGGTTGTTCTTTCTCTTGTAGCGCACTGGCTACCATTATTGGTAATAACATTAGTTACATGCCTTGTTTTTTTCAGCGCCTTACCTCCTTTTCTAATGGGAGTCTCCTCTTCTGAGAGTGATATTAAATCCTACTCATAATAGTCTCTATTCCTTTTGCTAAGGGCAGCCTCAAATGCCTCTTTCAATGAGGATTTAAATTCTTTCTGAAAATAATTAATTAGCATAATTTTGTTAAGGGGTATGCTTGTACTCCCCTCTGTCTCGTTGTCTGACATTGTTTTAGTTAGAAGAATAGGGGATTTGTAAGGGTATTGTTAAACAAAAGGAACGTATCCCTTATTTTCTCTTTCCCCTTTTTAAAAAAAAATATTGATGCTTTAACCGGTTGCCAATTAACGATTTGAGGAACTCCTTCGGTTGTCAGCCTCGGAGGATGAACCGTTGTTAACTTATGTTAAGCCTGTTGCCACGGCAATGCAGTGTTTGCACCGTTATAGTGAAGGGCTCTGGGAGTCCTTTTTCTGTTTTTGTCATGGCGCTCATTTGTCATTCCCCCAAGCGGGGAGGGGGGTATGACGCTTCCTCTCTGCTCACGAGTTGGGGCAAGTGTCTCCATCAGACACAGTCCAATTACCTGGCTCTGCTCGCGCATCTGGTTTCGGGCGTCAGCAGAGCCAAAATTCAGGTTTCCCCCATCTGGGTGGTTCAGGGAAGGTGAGGCGAGGAGTGCCCGGCCGGCTAGCTGTCAGTTTGGAGAGACTGCATTGGGAGGTCCAGACCAAATGGCGTGGTCCGTTCGCTTGCTTTGGCGGGAATCGGGCAAAAAGCAGGCAATGCTCCGACAGCCCTAAGCATGGGTGAAAACTAGTATTAAATTTTAAACAACAACGCTTGTTTTATCAGTTGTAGAATATGAAGTTGAGATAACTTACAAGGAATTGTTGCCCTGAAAGGGTATAAAAGAGAAATAGGAAAGTAGAAACCCGACCAAAAATTGGAAGGGTAATTGCCTAAAGAAAAGAAACAAGATTCACCTACCTTTGGTAGCCTGTTAAGGAAATAGTTTCAAGTAAAAGTTAGATGTAATCATTCATAAATGGAGTAAAACTCAGAGCCACCTAGTGGGAATACTTAACTGTAGAGGAGCAGCGAATAAAAGAGGATGATGCATAGATACCATGTCGTTATATTGCTTTTCTAAAGTTCTATGGAATGTTTTATGTATGATGTAATACATGTTCTTTAAAGGGCTGCATGTTTGGTGTCAGCAATAAAAGTTATTGCATAATGCTAGCCTCCGGTCTTGTAATTAAATTACTATAATTACTAGTGTTTATGCCAGCATAATGAAAATGTAGCCATACCCTAGCTACGTCCTTGACTGATAGGACACAAATCATGGACTATTTCCTTGATCACATTTTCAGGGCACAATGGGATTGTGCACACTTTCTATTGTTTGTATGTAATGCATTGCTGCTCGTGTGCTCCACTTTGACCCTTTTTAAATGGTGGCATTACTAACATAGATTTGATGAACAATATTCCCTGAGCCCCCGTTAATAAATAGTTATTTGGGGCTATAATTGATTTACCGTTCATTATCTTATTGTGAATCATAGAAGCATACTTAGCAAGGATTTCTTCAAAGCCAAAATGCATCATCCTTATCCACACACTAAACAGGTGTTTCTCTTTGGAGTGCTGGTCTTTCTTTGTAGAAGCTGAATCTAAATTCTAATTTAATACAATTAAAGGTAATGGTTTAAAGTGATTTTCTTTATAATTTAATTTTCAAAGTTTATAAATGTGATTTTTATTAATGTATATCAATGCCATGGGAGTGCAATGAGGGATAAAATACATGATCATGCATGACAATGTACAGGACATTTTAAAAACTTGACAGGTATTGCATAGCTAATAATAAAGATGCATATTTCTACCTCTTATCATGTGCACGTCAATTTTCACTTTATTTTATTTGCATCAGTTAATTAAAAGCATTGCATACATTAGAATAAATGAGTCATTAAAATAATGTAAAATATTCTCAGTACATGTAACAGCCTACATTTTGGTGTGAACATAACAGCATGTACACTCCCCACCGCGCCTGTTGTCCAGAGCTTGTTGAAATTTGTAAGAAATTTAATACAATCACAATTCAATATGGGGTCGTCAGGATTCAAACAGGCAATATTAGCCTGCCTACAAGTTCAGATGCCTCTAGAGTTGAAGGCATTTTTCAGTAAATCTTGCCTAGCTTTCTTTAGAAATAGGCAAATACAGACCAGATGGAGTAGGACTTCTTTAGGCACGCTGCAGAGATGACTTGCAATGCCCTCTTTCAATAGTCAAGGTCATTTCTCTGCCAGAGAAGGGAGTGAGCTATGATGAAGGATCAAGAATTTCTGTTTCATGACTACTGAATAAGTAGAACTGAAGTATGGTGCTGCTTTAAGTAGCTTGTAGTTATTGTAGCTAATTTTCAAAGTTATAATTATTCATTTAAATTACAATTCAAATTTAATTTTACCAACACCAGTGAATGACGATTCAATGGAAAGCAACAGCCTAGTAGTAAAGCTTGTGCATTTGGCCCCCAGCGGAGGGTCAGGTGAAACGGAGGTGGCCGACAACAGAAGGGTAGACACCAGCCCTACCGAAGGCCATGTGCAGCAGGAGGTTGGGGTTTGGCCCATAATGGTGGGTTGGGTAGGGTTGGATCTTCTGATGCAGATGCCTGAAGTCAGTGTGCAGGCGGGGGTTGGCCATTTGCAGGGGGTTGGAAATAGGGCGAGGCTAGGTCTTGATAGCCTTACAGCTAGACCAGTCGACCTTGAAGCTGGGGAACCAGGTTCGAGTCTCGGCAACGACGCTAAACATCCTGTGATTCTGGGCAAATCACTTAATCTTCCCGTGCCCAACAAAAATGAATGTGTCCATCTGTAACGAAACTGGTGCTCATGTAAAGCGCTCTGATACCTGATATCTTCGGGTCTAGTTTGCGCTATATAAAAACTCTAAGGCATAAGGCCCTCCACCCAACCCCCATGAGAGGCCTGTGCCCAATTTTCAGCTGTATTCAGTGGGGGCGGGTGGGTGGATGCCCATGTTGGGTTGGGTGCACGGCCAACCCCCAACTGCTCACATTCAAAGATTGGATACAGGCCATCAGTTGGGGGGTAGACAAAGTGCCTGGCCAGAGGCCAGATCCTACAGCCAATCCTCTGTTGCTCACAACTGAAGCTTAGTGGTTGTGGAGGGGTTGGCTCCTTGTGGAGGGATCATTCTTATTGGTGATATAATGTATTTTTGTGGGGCAATATAAGAACCAACATCTACCAGTGCATCCACAGGACCTCCTTCTGTTGCAGGATCCCAAGATTCCGATGTTTAATTGTTGCCATTGTCCTCTGCCGTAACATCTTTCACTTGTCCCAAAAGGAAATTTTTCACACTTCTGGCAGGGAAGCAGAAAATAAATGCCTGAAATGTGACTGACGTCTTGTGCAATCAGGTGCTTCACAGAGGCCAACCTGGCCAATATTCGATGGGCACTACCGGAACATAGAAACACCTGTGTACAATCCACTCAAACCTTATTGCTAAGGCTGAGATACAAAGACAACATCAAGCAGATGAGGGAGAGTAACTTACTGCATTTCCAGAAGCAGTGCCGCAGGGGCAGCTGGGGAAAGATCCAAAGAAGCAGTGCTTTGCCATGTACTGCAGAGAATGTATGCACTTTGTTTGCTCTTGGGATGGAACAGCGTTGTTTTTTTTCAAGATCCATGGACGCTCTTCTTAAAGAACAACAAAGGGGTTTGTACAAATTACTTAAGAAATTTAAAAAATAGATTAAAAAAGCTGTGTAACAAAAGTTAAACTAAAAACACAAAATGTTAGAAAAAAGGATTCAAAAGATGAACCTTTCAAAAAGAGATCTACATTTGATTAGCTGTCTGCAGAGTGTGGCCTACAGCCAGGCACTGTAGACTGCATGCATTGTGTGTAACTAAAGGTATGTGCAGCACGGTTTTCACACTCATAAAAAATGCAGTGTACATTTTTGTCGTTGGTAACATTTTATAGACAATAGCAGTGCACTAAGTACATTAGAGTTTTCTTGATTTTGGATACCGTACTTAGGTGCTATTGTTTAATAGTTTAATAGTAGAAAGGGGAGGGGCGACCACATGGTTGAGCAAAAGATAAACTTTTCATAGAGCAGCAGTGTCAAAAAAGGAAAGAAATATGATCAAAAAGCCCTAGAAATTCATCAAAAAAAGGTTAAATTGAAGGCTTACGAATACGATCTCAACGTATGTTAAAAAAAGACCCTGAACTTCGCTGAAAAAACAAAGTTTTAAATGAGGTTGTTGTTGGCTGTGTAAATGAGACATAAACTTACACTTAAAAACTACTGAAATTTGCCAGTTATAGTTTAGTGAATTAATTTTAACTTGAGCCCCCTTCATGCACTGCTTACGACCTCACATATTACATCACTCACAACATGGTAAATGACATCATTGATGACATCAAAGATGGCATCTCAAATTAGCACTGCTTTTCATGAAAGGGAGAGAGCAGAGCAGTTCCATATCTAATAAGATAAACTATCACTGTTTCTCTCTGTGTGCAAAACAGCTTTTGTGTTGGAAAGCAAACCCAAATCAACACTGCACCAGTTCGCATCACATTTAATGACACTGCACCAGCAAAATAGTGTTACTAAATCTTGCCCTCATTGTTTCACAGGCCCACCGCACCCTGCTCGTCCACCCTGTTCGCCAGCACATTCCAATATAAACCTGCCTCCATCACCCCCCTGAAATATCTTGTCTTTCCCCCTCCCAAATACTGGTGTGCTATGGGACGGCAAATGTGTTTGCTAGTCATTTCCTGATCCAGAATGTCCCACACAAATAAACCCAGGGGCTGGAAATGGTAAATGGAGGCATGCATAGTGAGATGAAACGAGAAAAAACTTGCGGCTACACATAGTCAAATTTCCAATTTTTCTCCAACTGCACAATTTTATTTCTCCCAGCTATAGAGAAAAAGAAAGAAGCCATAGGTAAAAGGTTAAGAGTGTAATAGCCACTAATTTAATAAAAGTAATACAAATTTATAGTGCGTTTTGTAAGATGTCTGCTTGTGTTTAGATTACTCTCTTTTATGTTTGGATGAATTTGTATAAAGATGAATTGATGATTGTATTAACTAATATTTTATAGAAATGTAGGGGCATATTAGCAAGACTGGCGATAACATTATCGCCGTTTTAGCGGCAGGAAACTGCCGCTAAAACGGCGATAATGGGCTTGCTAATATGCGTTATGGAATACCAATAGAAGCCCAGGTTAGATGTGCAGGACATCTAACCTGGGCTTCTATTGGAATTCTATAACGCATATTAGCAAGCCCATTATCGCCGTTTTAGCGGCAGTTTCCTGCCGCTAAAACGGCGATAATTTTAACGTGGGTCTTGCTAATATGCCCCTGTATTTTCCTACTTTCCAAAATACATATTCAAACAATTAGTGCCTAATTTCACTAGTTTGCTATTTAGAATGATAAATGGGAATTTGCTCATTTGTTCATATGTGCATGCACACCTGAACAAAAATCAAAACCATGAAACAAAAGCGTTCGCTGCCTCCTGCAAAATTCTACTGTTCAACACGGTGCCTTTAGGTAAAATAAATAAAAATGAAAAATAACACTTTTGTACCGCAATGTACATTTATTTTTAAATAAAAATTGATGTGGCTTGCAGTGTAGAGTTCAAATAATTGCTAAAGCAGAATCGAGGATATGTGACACCAGACTGTCCAGAAAGATATTTCTATGGGGGTTTACAACAAAGCAGAGAAAATGAACAACATGTAGCATAGAATACAAAGCAGACAAAGTAGATAGTGACAAACACAGCAATGAAGTTGTCAGTGAACTTTTTATACACACATTAGGAATTAAGGGGCTTATTTATTAGAGCACCATGTCACTTATGTACCACGTAAAGTGGTACATGCATGACAAAGGTCTCATAAACATTTATGAAGCCACACAAAGCCACCCTGCGTGACTTTGTGTGTCCCCATGAATCATGAGTAAGGCCAGGACGCGCAAATTGCTGTGTCGCCTTACTCTGCGCTCTGGAGGCGTTCCATGGGCGTTGCAGTGGGTTTTCCCACACAACACCCATGGAATTTGATGCTGCCCCAGATTTACAAAAACATATAAATCTGGGGAAGCTCCAAATCCGTACCCCTCCCGAGGTGAGGGGCAACGGTTCGAAATAACTTCATTTCTCCTAATTTGTTCCTCTTTCCATTTGTGCTGCATTCTGCACATTGTTTTTGTGTGTGAATGTGCCCCTTTCTGCAAAAAAACAATACGGCCTGCAACGGAGGTGCCCTTGAACCATGCAAGTGTGCCTATGTTGGCTCTAGGCCGCTAAAATGGCACCAGCTCAGGCAGAAAGGATAGGAATGCACCGTATTGCTTAAATACTGTGCACTCCTGCTGTTTCAATTTGGCATAGGGCAGCGCAGCAAGGTGCATTTCTGTCCTTTCTGGCTGCTCTGGTGCCATTTTGCCAGCCTAACGCCAACGAAGGCACCCTTGCACCATGGTGCACGGGTGCCCTTACGTTGCAAGCAGGATTGTTTTTTTGCAGGAAGGGGCACCTTTGTGCACAAAATCAAACCTATGAGGCATTTTCCTCTTTCTATGTGCATTGCAGAATGCAGCAAACATGGAAAGAGGAAAAACGAGGAGAAATAAAGTTATTTCTCCTCGTTACGCCTCACCTCATGAGGCGTATGGATTTTCGGCTTCCCCAGGTTTACATGTTTCTGTAAATCTGGGGCAGTGTCAAATTCCATGAGTAAGGTGAGGCAGCACAAATCGCTGGGTTGCCTTACTCTGCACCCAGAAGGCAGTCCATGAGCATTGTGGTGGGCTTTCCCATGCAACATTCATGGATTTTGACGCTCGCCCAGATTTACTTAATCACGTAAACCTGGGGCAGCTCCATAACCTTGCGCCTCCCCAGAGCAAGCGTAATGATGAGAACTATTTTTATTTCTCTTCGTTGTTTCCTCTTTCCATGTGTACTGCATTTTGCAGCACACAGAGAAAGAGGAAAAAAGACGAGGGAAGCAAGATGGTGGTTGGCTAGACTGCCACTCGCAGCACAACCGCCCTGATCTTGTGAGCCCCCCTGGAAAAATGCCCCCCCCCAGCAGTAGAATTAGGATGATTCTACCGATCCTGAACTTTATGCTGGATCTATTACAGGAGAGGATTTGCAATTGTACCCCTACCTGTGCAACAGCCATAAAACAACAGGAACTTTCACAGACCTATCGGCGGATCTACGGGACGCTGAGCTCCGGTTGCTGTCAATCAGGAGAGCAGTACGGGGAGCGCTTGGACACAATGAAGCAGAAGGGGCCTCCCGTGACTCGCGGTAAGACAGCGGTGAATTCTACCGGTGGAAGCCCGCTGCTGGGGGCTGCAGCGTTGGCTGTGCGCCCCACGCCGGACCCATGCACTACTACAGTGGGGGCAAGAGCGGGAGCAGGAGCGACTCGGCAGCCCGGACGACGAGGGCAGAATGTGACCCGGAAGGAGGCCTCGGACAGGAAAGGGAAAGGAGAGAAGACGCCCCAACAATGTTTGCCCGGTCCTACAATCGTGGAGCTGCTTGGCGGCTCCAGGAGGATGGAGGGACATACAGGACATGCTGAGCGGAGCACCGAAGCTGAAACGCTGGAGCAAGATAACACGGTGGACGCGGTAGACACAGTAGACGTGGAAAAGAGGAGCCCCATAACTTCACCAACCTTGCAGGTAAAAGAGAATGCGGGGGGAGACACTCCGGTTGTGCTTGATCCAGCTGAGACCGGTCCCCTCTTGACTTGGGGCGATTGTGTAGGGGAAAATGAGGCAAGAGACACATACATAGCTGCTGTCCACGGGGGCAGAGATTGGATGGGATAGGGAAGACCAGGCTGGGGGCATGAATGCCCAAGGCATTGATAACATTGAACCTTTAAGCATGACGGAGAGCAATATAACCAAGCAAGTAGAACCCCAACTAGCCCAATTACCCCATACAGAAAAGACCTCTGAAGACTCTCTACAAAAAAGAACTAAAAGAACATTGGCTACAACCACTAGGACAGGGGGCATAAAGCAACAGGGGTCTAAGTCTAATGCACAAAAGAGTCACTGTATGAAAGATACTGATCTAGAGGGAACCGATCATTTCTACACACTATCGAATGACACAGGGTCAATAGCGGATTCCCTGTCCTTGTCGAGCTTAAGTGAAGGTGAGAGCGAAAGCCTACCGGACAATAGTGGAAGGGATTCTGCTGCAACTATGCGGAAAGCTAGTAGGGTAGCATGTCTCTCTCTGCCCAAGCAAGGGGGGGAAGAAAAGCAAGATCTTAATTGGGACTATTCATCATCAAACCAGCTTAAGGGGGATAAAAGAAACCTAGCACCTGATTCCGACACTACACCTACTACAACCTTGGATGCTATCCTGCAATCAGTTATGGCTCATCGGGAAGAGACTAGACAAGACAACAGGCGCTCCCAGGCAGCTATCCGCAAAGTGCAGGGCTCAGTTCGTAAAATTGCCAAAGTATGCAGTGAGATCACGGATCGCCTAACAGAGCTGGAGTCAAGAACTGGGAATCTCGAGACTAGCATTGTGACAACCCAGCTCCAAACCGAATCACATGAGGCCAGACTTATAGACATGCAGTGGAAGTTGGAAGACCATGAAAATCACCAACGTAAGAACAATCTGCGATTCCTGGGTACTCCAGAGGACAAAGGAGGCGCGGACATCCGCCTTTACATGGTCGACCTATTAGAGAAGGTATTTCCTGAGGTTGTAGGATGGAACTGGACTCAGGAAATTCAACGAGTTCATTGAGTTCCCATGTCAATGAAACATCCTGCCAAGGCAGATGCTAGGCCCAGAGCCGTGTTAGTCTATTTTGGGAACTATCTCCTCCGGCAGATTATCTTTGAGAAAGCCAGACCAGATGGAAACGCAAACTTGATGGTATTGAGTTTTTCACGCAACCTGATTTCTGTCATGTAACCGTTGAAAGACGCTGAAGGTTACGACAGATGATTAGTGCATTTCAGTCAAAGGGTGCACAGGCGTATCTTATGAACCCAGCTAAATTAAAGGTTGTAATAGGTGATAGATCCCGCTATTTTACATCTGAAATTAAAGCTAAAGAATTTTTGGATGAAGTAAATGGAAAGAGTTAGGGAATTTAAGACACATGACATGTCCGCATTGCTGGGAGGATGGGAGAGATGATGTTCTAAGACTAGACAAGGGCCAGAAAAGGAAAGGGGAGAGATGATGTTCTAAGAATAGACAAGGGCCTGAAAAGGAAAGTTGAGGAGGAAATGTTTAATAGTGGTGTAGACGGCTCTTTCTCACTGTTTGCCTCACACTCCCTCTTTTTCTCTCCCAATTTTACTGCCCTTGCTAATATGGAAAAGTGGATAGGTTTTCTTTTTTGTCTCCTCCTTTTCTCTTTTTCTTTCGGGCACTAGATTTGGTGTAATTTACCTTAAGATCTAGAGATGTAATTGACTTAAGGGGGGGCTCACGGAACAGGGCGTAGCGCTGCCTTATCTCCTACCAGACCATCGGTCTGGAAGCTTCCAGGGGAAGGGTGAGGGTAGGGGGGAGGGGTTCGGGGTTGGGAGGGGGGAATGATGGGTGGGGGAGGGTGGCTATGGCTCCAGTGAGGGCTAGGGGAGGCACTAAGGGGGAAAAAAGCCAGACAAGGTACATTGAAACTGAGAGAACAGTTGAAACAGATGGAACAGATGGAAATCGGAGAAGTATTCAATATAGATGGTTCTTTCAAATAGCCTGTTATGGATAAAATGCGGATTTGCTCCCTGAATGTGGGAGGGCTGAACGATAGAGTGAAAAGGGCCAGGATATATGAGATTTTGTGGTTTATGAACCCAGAGTTTATCTGTTTACAGGAGACCCATATCCCATGGAGCAACAAGGACACCCTACAGATAAGGGGCTATGAGTTGGCAGTCTGCTCTTCACAAACCTCCGTGGTAAGGGGAGTTGCTATTTTCATTAGATATCATGTTGGCATCATTAAGCGTACAATGGCGGATAAATGGGGGAGATGGGCAATTGTTACATAAGTATGGGGGTGACGTTTGGGACTATCTATGGCTCGAACCAAGACGACCCTAAAATCTGGGAGGATCTCGAGGTGGAGCTCGCCTCTTGGCTGACTCCATTGATATTATGTGGAGATTTTAACATCCACCTCGGGATTTCTCGAAATGCTGGGCTGCATTATAACGGGAGGAAACCACAGGTTAATCGGGCACTAAACACCCTCAAAGATAGTCACGGGTTGGCAGATGTCTGGGCAGTTAAACATACTAAGGACCCCGGTTATACATATTTCTCACATCCCCACCAAAAATATGTTCATCTAGATTACTTTATGATCCCTACTAGGATACTTGACGAGGTGGAGATAACTAAATTGCCTCAAATTTTCTCGGATCACAACCCGCTCCTGTTGGAGATAACACATCAGGGAATAGAAGGGAAACAACGTTGTTGGTCCTTTGATAGAAAATTATTAGCAGATGAGGAATTCATGAGCCATATCAAAAAGTGGGTAAGAGAGTTTTTTTATATGAATCGCTATAGCGCCTCACGTACTATAGTGTGGGATGCATTTAAAGCTGGCCTAAGGGGGGAAGTGATAAGCTATGTTGGCCAGCAGCGGAAGGCGCGTAGGAATGAGATCAACTCCCTAATGACACAGCCGGCACAATTGGAGGTAGAACACACTAATCTGATTTGTCAGGGGGGGCAAGAGAGATTAAGTGAGGCTATGATCAAAATAGCTATCGCCAAATTAGAAATAAATAGCTACTTTCAGATACAATTAGCCCAGTCTTATCAGCTACATCAAAAAGAGATGTATGAATATGGGGAAGCGGCTGGCAGACTACTGGCCCTTGGGACTAGACAGAAGATATCTAGAAATAATATAACTAAAATCAGGAATACCAAAGGGCAGTACGAAACCAACTCTGCAAAGACCATGGGGGGATTTGAGCAGTTTTACCAAGAACTATACCAACCAGATCCCACTGATTCTGCACAAGTGGCTACTGGGAAGAGGTACCCACTGCTGAGCAAAATTGATGAAGATACACGCTCAGAGATGGAAACAGAATTTACGCTTGAAGAAATAGTGACTGCTCTAAACTCCTTATCTCCTGGGAAATCGTCTGGGCCGGATAAAATCCCAATCGAGTTGTATAAGACACTTCAACACGAGTAGGCCCCACTATTGCATGATCTCTTTCTAGATGTGCAGTATCGAGGAATCCCACCCACTTCTTGGCAGGAAACAGATATAATAATATTCCCCAAAAATGGGAAACCACTAGAGCTGCCCGGTTCGTATCGCCCCATCTCTCTGATAAACTCCGATGCCAAAATGTTCTCCAAAGCTTTAGCCAATCGGCTTCAGAGGGTCATAGCCAAACTAGTCTCTCCATGGCGACATGGTTTTATACCCGGTAGGGGAACTACAGATCACATAAGACAGGTGATTTCCTTATTGGATATAGTCGAGGCAACTGGTGAAGGAATGACTGTGATCCTCTTAGACGCCAAGAAAGCTTTCGACCGTGTGGCATGGCAAGTCTGCCATCACGATTACAGCTTAAGACAAAACACGTGTTGGCAATTGGGCAAGTGGAAAGTCCTAGTGTAAGGACTAGAATTGGATACTGCAATAAAAGAACAGTTGATACCACATCCTCGACATATGATACATTTTTTGAATGCTCACAGATCCAGTTTGAAAACGACTTACAAGAAGACGAGTCACACAGGTGCAGTCAAGGCTAAAAGCAAGCAATGCTAATTGAGGAGAACGAACAAAGTACAGCTGCAAACACCAAATTCATATTAAACATTATGCTGAAGAAATAAGTCACAGAATTGCACCAAAAAGCTAAAAGCCACAGCACTGCAGGCTGACACAGTTAAGGACTAAAGTCACCAGTGGCGGCTCGCCGAGGGAGTGCTGCGGGGCAGTAGGGTGGGGCGGGGGAGGGGCAGGGTAGGGGGGTAGTGGAGTCCGACATACGATGGACAGGAGTAAGGTAAGTAATTAAATAAATAAAACAATTTACCTTGTGCGCGCTGCATCGCCGAGTTGGTGATGCAGCGTGTGCAAGGTAAATTGTTTTATTTATTTAATTACTTACCTTACTCCTGTCCGTTGTATGTCGGACTCCTACCCGCCACCCTGCCCTCCCCGCCCCGCCTCACCGCCCTGCAGCACTCCCTTGGCAAGCCACCACTGAAAGGCAAACTGCATCATTGCGCACAGATGTAGTTTAGCACTTAAAGAAAAGGTCCCACATCTGAGAAGTCCTAGCAATCAAAGCACTGAGAACTGCAAGCAGTTTGTCAAACCTATGAAGTCTGCTAAAGAACTAAAATCACATCACTTTTATGTTAAGCATTGAACAGTGAGGGTCATACTCCTTAGTGACAAGATACACCACCGACAATGCTTACCAGAGAACATTCAGCTCTCTGAAGAACACAAATGTGTAGGCAATAGGACATATCTCATTAGCAAAACGCAGAACTAGTAAATAGTTCATTTGCAGCTAGATGCAGTCTGTTAGGATGTATTGTAGCCAGTGTGTTTTTGTCCATAGAATCATATTAAGGCTAAACAGAGCATATAAGCAATTGCTACACACCACAGAGCGATAAACAACAGAAAAATGGTGACAGACTGAAGCTCCCATGAGTGCTCTCCACCAGAGACCCGCATCCGGCTGAATATTTGATCAGTTAATGGAACGGGTGCTGTAGCACATCTGATCCTTCGCAGGCATCAGACGCTCACTGAGGTCGATGGTTCTTTGGACCCAGTAAGTGGTGAAGTAGAACCTCTAACACAACTTCCCCACAAACCCAATAAATTTAAGCACGTTGAGCAAAGCAGCCACCGAATGAAAATTCCAGTTGGAAGTAAATTTAAGGACTTTTATTACAGACTCAAGTTTAAAGTCCTATACACTGTTTGCAATACCAAATTATAAAAACACATAACCACCAGGGGTTATCCAAAGTGACAGAATAAGTTCAGACAGACTAGCATTAACAAAACTAAACATGCAAGAAAAATAATGCTCGGATACAGAAATCAAACGCTGCTCAGGATTAGCAATCATCAGTCAGTTCAAATTCAGCAGAGTCATACTTTAGGCTGGGCAGTGGCAAACCCTACAACTAACCAAATCAGAGAAATGCATGTTTAGGGCGAGACACATGAGGGCAAATTTCAAAAAGGGCATAAAATAAATTGGAAAAAGGATAATCTCGGGCTGTAAACTACTAACTAAGGTGGTAAAAAAAATTAGGAGAGAAAAACAAAAGACCGTCATCATATCAGAAGCTCTATAAAGAGTCTTCTTAAGGGAATTAGGTAAAGAATTCTAGTTCTCAAAAGGGCATGGAAGGGTCAAAAGCAGAGAAGAAAATACCTCTTCAAAGGGTGCAGCATTCAGGAACTCTTCATCAGCGAAAGCTTCTGGGTCAGGAATGTAAGCAGCATCTCTCTAAACTCCAACTGAGCACTGCCCTCTCAAAATCGTAAAACATTCTGATTCCCCAAAAGTATCAGTCCATGTCACTTTAAAGGGATGTCATCCAATAATAATAAATCACATGACTCCGAGTTAAAACATACTCCTCCTTTCCCAAGCTTTGTACAAGAACATCTTCCATCCGTGTGTGTCTAGGCAGGGTTGAAACAAATGTGTTACATTCAAGGCCAACTGGGTACATCTCTACCCTTTAAATAATGAGGTCTGTCACAAGAAGTTTGCTTCTCATGTGAACGAAATCTGGAAGAAGACTTCATGTTAAAAAAAATAATGTTTCATCATTTTCATGTGACTGCGAATACAGTTTTGCAGGCCTCACATACTATCATAAGAGAATTATAGCAATACATTTAATTTACACATTTTAATAAAACACAAATAATATGCAAACTTATGAATTCAGCAGTAAAATATTGTATTAATATGAGTAATACATTCAATTTCAAATGTAAAAAGCTTTTTTAATGGATTTTCTATAAATATAACAGACAAGTGCATTTTTCACTCTTTTGCGTACATTTTAAATTCATTAATCATTAGAAATTCAATATAGTTTCGATATGCACTGCTAGTCTAGAGTCTAAATGACATTATAACATTAGTTTTATCCCTCTAACATGTAATTTAATACCAATGCCACCTAAGTCGACCTCTACAATACAAACAAATGCACATTTAAATTGCGTGTCAGTGCAGCTTCATTGTTCAGCTGTTAATACTTTGATCTTCAGGATGCATAAACTGTCACATTCTGATAACTTTTGTGACACTAGGGACATCACAGAAATTATACGTTCGCACAGGCTTTTAAGAATGCTTAGCGGTGCACTTTAGACTTCCATGTACCTATTACTATATGTTGACCTCTCTGATGTTGGTACACTGTTTGGCTGCTGTCTGGGTCCGTGCAGCAGTGGCTCTCCTGAGAGAACATAGAGGTGCATGGAGGTGTTCCTTCCAGGGGTCAGGAGGTGGGTGTGTCAGACTCAGACAGGACAATTGCAGGCAAAAGCAGGCTGAGCAGGGTCACGAATTGCACTTTTGGATTCATGCATCCGAACATGCTGAGGAGGTACACGAGTATCATGCCCCCCAGGTCAACTCCTCTGGCCCAGTGAAGCTTGGGCAGATGTCAGAGAAGGACAGGAATGAGAAAATCAAGGCAGACTAATCTTCCAAACTTTTTGCAGGTACCAGTGCACTTGTCAATGCGGGCAGTGGCTAAGTGCGGATAAAGGCGGACTGTCTATGGGTTCCCCTGGTCCTGGAAAAATGGAAGCCTCCAAAATATAAGTAAATCGCAGAGCACATTATCGATATCAGTTATGGTCGAAGCTAGTCGACGGCCTGCCACAGAAAGGGGTTAAATGGAACCAAGGTTATAACCTGTAGGGAGGCAAGCTAAAGACAGTTGCTTAAATGGGGTGGGAGGGGAGAGTATAGGAAACCCTCCCTCACATTGTGGACCCCTGGAAAATAGCAAAGAAGATAGACTCATCCTTAGCTCACTTAAACAGTGCAGGCCAACTCCAGTGCTAAGATCCTTTTTTATGTTCATGAAAGATTTACCCCAACAGTTAAAAGATAATCAAGTCTTGGGGAGGTCATGGGCTCAGAAGCCTAATAGAGGTGGGTAAGTAGAAGTTCCATTGGGGGTTTACCCGGTCTCTCAACCATTAAGAATCAGTGAGGTCTCCTCTGACTTATAGCTCAAGTCCCACAATTTTGAGAGCAATGCGGATGGAAGGATGAGCAGTAATGTTGAAGCCCACCTTTCACCCGTAAATGTTGCTAGATTCACCAAGAGATCTCCGTCAAATAGATTTGAATCTCGAGAGACTCTGGAACCCTCAGTATCCTCAGGGGGCCATAGCAGTGAGAGTGAAAGCACTAGTAGGGAGGTAATACCTGCAAAGCCTGGTTTAGATGGAAGAGTTCCCAAGGAGCAGATACATTCTAGCCTAGGTTGCTCCAACACCTTGAGGGGAAATGAGCTCAGTGATCCAGCCATAAGGGAGTGTTCCAAAGTAGATCAGAGAGTCCCATTGAGCCCGATGTTAGAAGGGCTAGAAAGGATTTTAGTGGGTATCGCAAGGAGCTCAAAAACAGATCTTCCATCTCCGAGACCAATCAATCTGAATACAAAAAAGTGTACTACCTTGAAGATAAAAATTGTTGATCTGGCCTCCCAGAGAGCACATTTGGAGGACCTTGTAGCGAGCACTACAAAAGAATTAGATAACCACTCACAGGAGTTGGTAAAAATGAAACCAAAGGAAAGAACTGGTTAAGAGGCCTTCGAAAGGATTAAAAACCAGGCTAGGGGAAACAATATCAAAATAATAAATGTTCATGAGGGTGCGGAATGTGTACACATAAAAGTGATTGTCATCAGACTAATACAGGATAGACTGTTTAAGCGAAACATAACTAAGTTGAAAGAGGACTTGGACTCGAAGATGCAGATGGTGCACAGAGACCTATATAGACTGAACCCAAACAGGAAATGCCTCTGGAAGATTTTTGTTAACTTTCGGTCGTTTTTTGGTGATGGAGCTCCTTTTTAGCATGGTATTGAAAGTGAAAACAGTAGAATCTCAAGGGATGGCTAGTATGATGTGATTAGATGTATGCCATGTGACGGAAGAAAGCCAAGGGGCATTGGGGATGAGAATGGATGAGCTTCAGGGGTTTGAGGCCAAAGTACAAATGAAGTTCCCTGCTTCCTTGAAGGTGATGTGGAACAATAAGATGACTGTTGTGAGGACAGAGGAGGAAGTGGAGAGTATGATCCAAAAGCTGAAGGGAGGAACATAAGGGGTCAGCTTAGGCAGAAAGTTATTGACTCTGGAAGTAATCTGGGATATTCATAGTCTTTACTTAGTCTTTAATTAGTATTATTTAGGATGTTTTAATGTGAATAGATTGCCCTTTATAGGACGTCTGTTAACCGGATGTAGGGTTTTGGGGAATGAACTAGAATTGGCCCAGATGTAAGAGAGATCCATGGAGGGTTGTCGGCAAGTGGGGGGTCGACAAAGGGTGGGCGCAAGCTGAGGAAAGAAAATTATTAAAATATTTCTCCTCTTTACCAAAGCGGTGTTTTCTCTTGAGATGTTAATTAGCCAGTATGATTATTGGAGGAGGTAAACTAGTCTCTTGGAATGTGAATGGCCTGAGGGTAAGTAAAAGGCAAAGAATAATTCTAGCATTTCAGAGCGTAAGTGGGGTCCATCTAATTTTATTACATGAAACACATCTGGTTTAGGAAGAGCTAAGAGCAGTCACTAAAGAGCAATGCTGGATTCTAGAGATGATTTGTACATCTCAAATACAGTGTAACATGGGGGATAGGAATAATGCCAGGATTAATGTAATTCGGTCAGAGACCGACCCCAGTGGAAGATGTATTATAGTGCTGACAAAGTGGGAGAAATACGATACTTATGCGTTGGGTATTATGGGAATCATCTTTCGGTATATAATTATTTGCAAATATAATACAATATGGCACCCCCATTTCATGGGAGGAGGGTTGAGTTTAATGCTTTGTTAAATTGTAAACTAGATCAGTCCAACTCAAGATCCCATTATAACTTACCTTGGTCAGCTACTTGTCTGAAAATCATAATACAGGATTTAGATTTTAGAAAATGTTTGGAGGGTGAAAAATAGAAATACTGGAGTATACTCATTTCACAGTAAAACATGTGGACGTAGTTCCAGGATTGATTTTTGTTTAGTAGGAGAAGTTTGGAGCACGTGACAAAAGTCTTATTTGTGCTGTCACTCCTCTCGGATCACGCATTAGTAGAAATTGAGTTCTGTCTGGGAGGGAAACAAATTTGTAGGAGATGGGCAATAGAGAAGAGACTTATTAAGCAACCTGCTCTGACCCCATTTCTTAAGACACACGCTCATGTTTTCTTTAAGGAGAACCTTGCTTGCGATTTGATAGCTGCAGTTTGGGACTCCAATAAGGCTTATCTGAGAGGCATGATAACTATCTGGGCTATAGAGTTTACTAGACTGGAGAGACAGGGCGAGATGGTGCTGCAAAGAGATTAGCAAACTGGAAGAGCAGCTAACTAGTCCGGAGCAAGTTCCGCTCTATAGAGTAATTAGGGATGCGTTGAAAAAGTGAAAGTTGAAAGTAAGAGCAATGCCAGAGAAAAAGATGCAGGATCAATGGCAGGCCAGGTACATGCAGGTGCACAAATATGAAGGGAAGGATAGGAATGTATTGGCCTGGAAGATTAAGATGCAACAAACTAGGAAGATAACTGCAGGGATTCAATGTACACCAGATGGCTCAGTGGTTACAGTTGAGAGTATTGGGGAGGCATTTCAGGGGTTCTTTCAGTTACTGTATAGGGAAGCCTTGCAGCCAGGTAAAGGAGAAATCTTGAGGTTGGTAGACACCTTTCAGTTCCCTTCATTGGATCCAGAGGATCGGGCAGCTCTATCTTGAGAGATCTCAGAAGAGGAAATTGCAGCAGCAATCATGAATATAGTCACGGAAAAGGCTGCAGGGCCAGTTGGTATCCCTGGTGAAGTGTATAAATTGTTGGTAGAACATTTAGTTCCAATTTGAAAGGAGTTATTTAATTGTATCCTAATGATGGGCAGGTTCCACCTGCCGATTGGGGTGAGGCAAACAAAGTGGTCATATTAAAACCCCATACAACTTCTCTTAATTGAGATTCTTACAGGCCTATCTCACTGTTCAGTGCTGATTGTTAGACCTGGCATCCTTGTCATGGTTTCCCCTGACTTTTTGCCTCTACCTCCTTGCCAGGCCTAACCCTTCCCTTTTCCTACACATTGGACACCCCTATGGTAGGCCCAAGGTACCCCCCTGGGCAGGGTGCAGTGTATGTGAAAGGTAGGACATGTACTAGTGTGGGTAACATGTCCTGATAGTGAAATACTGCCAATTTCGTTTTTCACTATTGAAAGGCTATTTTGCCCATAGGTTAACATGGGGAATGCTGTGTAACATGGTTACCTGCATATCTTCCCATAGCAGCAAGGTAGAGAGTTGGACTCTGGTACCCCTGAACTCAGAATTTAATTACACATCTTTTAGTGAGGATGGTTTTTAAATTCTAAGTTTGGAAATAGCACTTTTAGAAAGTGGCTATTTTCTTGTTCAACCTTTCTGTGTGCCTCTGCCTGTTTGTGAATTGACCGTCTGGTTTGTGAGTGACAGGGGCTGGGGAGGGCTGCAGGAGGCTGGGTGAGTCAGCACTAGGCTGAATAGACCTATCTACATGTAGAGTGGTGGGAGGAGTGGCACCTGGGTCTGAATAGGGCTGTGCCTGCCTTCCACAATGCTGGCTCCACCTCCTGCGGTGCGGCTGCTGACTCTGGCCCACACTCACAAAGGAAGAAGAGGTGCCCTGGGAGAATGCACCCTGAAATGGTTTGGACTGGGTCCAGGACCCCTCACAGAGGAAGAACAAAGACTTTTGGGGTATAAAAGTAGAGCTGAGACCCCTGTAAGATTAGATTAGGAAACTTCATGATCAAGAAGGAATCCCTGCCAAAGAAGAACAGCCAGGAAGACTGAGCAACAGTGCTGCCATTGCTGAGTGTCTGGGAGCTGACCTGCAGTTGCTGCTATTACTGAGGAAGAGGACCAAGGGACTGTCTGCTGTGTGCTGTGTCCCCCTTACTTGAAGAGGAGCTGTGCTGTGTGCTTTGCCCCCTCTGAAGTCCCCCTATCTCCAAGGGCCTGGGAAGAGCTGGCCTCCTGTTGTAAACACAAGGACACCCAAGTTTACAAGAAGAAACCGTTTTAATCAGCGTTGAGAGCGTGTCTCTGCACCCTGACTGTGGCCTCCTGAGCCTGTGCCTTCGTGAAGCTGCCCGTGTGCTCCGGACTCGGTGTGCTCATCGGCACACAGCTGGGGGCCTGTCGTGAAGACTGCTTCGCCTCGAACGTAGACTGCCCAGGATCGTGCCCTCAGCGTTCTGAGCAGACTAGCGTGCCGCTGAGGCTCTGCGGGGCGTCTGCTCTGCCCTAGAGCGCTGTGCCATGAAGAAATCACCGCCGCCGGCCCGGGAGCTTCATCGGCGTTGGTCTCCCTGTCCCCGCCTACGTAGAAGAAAAGCCGCGCTGGGATTGGTTCCAGCATCGCGGATTCCCCCTATCAGCAGGAAGGCTCGTCCCGGCTGAGCTGCGTCACAGAGAAGGCAGCGCGAGGCGTCCCCTAGCAACCGGGACTCCCCACCCTCGGGATCAAGGGCTGAGCCATCCCGGAAGCCAGGGAGCACCGCCGAGGAGAGAGCTGCCCCGCCGGAGAATCGTACGAACTGCCAAGCGCCTCTGCATTTAAAAGGTAACCGGAGCCTGCAAAAAGGGGGGAAATTGTGTGCTAGTACGCTGCCGGCAGCCCGCCTCAGAAGCAGTTAATTCCTGTAGTTATTGGCGCGCGCCGGCGCATTTACGAAGGGGACGATTGACTGATGGTAAACTGAGCAAGCACGCGTAGCACATCCCGTGGGGCAGGTTGTTGTCAAAGGCACCATTGTTACAGTAACTCTCACTACGCAAGGAGCGTTATCGATAAGGGCACCATCTTCTTTAAGGAGGCTTTCCTTACGCTGGGAGCGTCATCACAAAGGGGCAGCGAGTCCAGTCCTACGGGCTGGGCCAGTTCTTGGTGTATACTAGTACCACGAGGGGAACGGTACTACCGGGAATTATTTGGTGTTGAGAGACCTTGACCAGAACTGAACTTTCGTTTAATACAATAAGCATTTCAAAAGTGAATTTTGACAACAGAAGCCTACCAGTTTGTTTTGCTAACAAAAACCTATCAAGAACAGTCCTATGAGAAGAATCACTTTATTTATATGTATGTGCAGTCTACCGTTTTGATCTGACCTAAAGCTATATAAAGATTGATATTTTTATAATAACTGGTGTAGTGTCCATTTGTGGTGTTTCACTGTGTTACTGTGAGTGTTGGTGCAAATACTTTACACATTGCCTTGGGGATAAGCCTGTCTGCCCGTGCCAAGCTACCAAGGGGGTGAGCAGGGGTTATCAACAGTGTGTGCTCCTTTACCCTGACTAGAAGTAAGGGTCCCTACTTGGGCAAAGGTACTTACCTCTGCCAACTAGAGACCCCCAGTTCTAACATTGGTGGTCAGCGGTGAGGATTTGAACGTGTATTTGTACTTGACCCACAGTGATTGGTGTACACCACTAGATTAGTGCAGACCACTACGCAGCCACATACGGTATTTTCTTTGTGGTTCTATTTTTAATCTGGTCGTAAAGTCATCCAAGCAACATGTCGCAAAAGGGGAATGCAGCAAGTAAAAAGGGAGAATTGGAGTTCCACATTGAGGATTTGTATTCCTACAAGGTAGACCAGCTTAAACAATTCTGCAAAGACTTGGGATGTCCCGCAAAGAGTAACGCTAAGAAAGAGGAGCTACAAAAGGCCCTAAAAGCCTGGTGGGAGGCCAAAGGAGCTGCAGGAAGAGAGGATGCAAATGAGGATGTGGATGACCAGGGGAATGGGTTTGGGTCACAGGATTTGCCTGTGCGAGGAACAGCCCCCTGGGCTGTCAGCGTCTATTCCGCAGGAAGTCTCTCCCGGGAAGAGCGGGAGGAGAACCAGAGGATCAGGGAACATGAGCTAGAAGTTTTGAAACTACAAAACCAAAAAGCAGCAATGGAGGAAAAGCGATTACTTTTGGAGAGTGAAAAGAGGGCAGAAGAGAGCAGGCACACTCTAGCCCTGGAAGAAAAGAAATTGCTTTTGGCTCATGAGTTGAGCATGAGGGAGCTGGACCTGAAGGCCAAACAATTGGAGTCCAGCTCAAATGGTGGCAGCGCACAGCCAGTGCAAGGGGGTAAAGTATACATCCCCAAGGATATAGTGCAGAATTTCCAAAAGGGTCAGGATATTTTTGCATGGTTTGAGTCATATGAGGTGTCTTTGAGGATGCATGAGGTGCCTGAAAAGAGCTGGGGGGCGGGCCTGTGGAAGCATTTTGAGGCATCAGGGACCGCAGTTTTGACACCTTTAGAAAAGGAGGGTGCCCTGTCCTATGCCAACATGAAGGAGGCCTTATGCCTCAAGTATGGGCTCACCCCAGAACAGTATAGAGTGAAGTTCAGGAACTCAAAGAAGAATGTCTCAGACACTTGGGTTGAATGTGTGAGAGGGTATACCCGCGCATTGGAAGGTTGGATGAAGGGCAGCAAAGTTACTGATTATGAGGGGTTGTGCCATCTAATTAGTTGGGAGCACTTGAGAAGTCTATGTGTTCCAGAGCTGCGCCAGCATCTTTTGGATAGTAAGTTAACTAATCCTAGTGAGCTTGCTAAGGAGGCGGACCGCTGGACCAGCACCAGGGTCCCAAGGGGATTGCGGGTACCACAGCCAAAGGTGGGCAGGGTCCTCAGCAGAAGAGTGGGGGGGACAAAGGTAATCAAAAGGAGTTCTCTAAAGGGCCCCAAAACAGTTCAGAGGGAAAGGAGTCCCAGCCCCCCCAACCTAAGACGTCGCAGCCCCCTAAGGGCGGGCGTCACCCTCAGGGTCCCCCAGGTGTTACAACTGTAACGAAAAGGGCCACATTGCCCCTAAGTGCCCCAAGAAATCCCCAGCACCCACTGGTGCTCCGTCACCGGGTTTAGTGAGTGTAGCCTTGGGAGAGGAATTAGTTTCCGGTGGGGAGGAGGAGCAAGCAGTGATGACCCTTGTCTCTTTAGGAGACAGAGAGATGGTCCAGGAGTCCTACTTGCCTGAGAACACTAAAAAGTACAGGCAGTGGGTGACCATCAATGGGAGGAGGGTGGAGGCTCTGAGAGACACAGGAGCCAGCGTGACATCCGTGAGGTGTCAGTGGGTGTCTGAAGAGCAGGTCATTCCCAATGCACTTCACCCTGTAGTTGCAGCAGACAACTCCGTGCGCCTCTGCAAGGTGGCGCAAGTTCCTTTTGAGTGGGGGGTCTCCAGGTTCCTTGAAGGTCGTGGTTAGTCCATCCATGCCTGTAGACTGTCTGCTAGGAAATGACCTGGAGAGTTCCCCATGGAGGGAGGTGGAACGCCAGGCTCATTTGGAGATGTTGGGTCTGCCTGAGTGGGTTTGTGTGACCACTCGGTCAATGGCAGCCAGTAGGGGTAACCAAGCGGACCTGGAGCCTGAAACAGTGGCCCAGGTACCTGCCAGGAAGAGGAAGGGCAGGGGGCGTGGGAAACCAGCCCCCCCAATTCCCACGGTCCAGGAGTAGGCAGAACCTGAGGGGGATGCCCTGGAACCTACAGGGGAACAGATAGCCGAACTGGGAGACCTGCTTGAGCTGACCCATTGGCAGCAAGAAGGAGGTCCCTCCAGGGAGGAGTTCTGCAAGGCGCAGAGAGAATGCCCTTCTCTCATTGGTATGCGGAAACAGGCCGCAGACCAGGCAGCAGATGGCGAGTCCAAGAATCACCTCATTTACTGGGATGATGGGTTACTCTATAGTGAGCCTAAGGTCGCTGAGCCCGGTGCAGCCCGTGTGCTGGTGGTACCCGAGCGCTTCAGGACCTTCCTAATGGGACTGGCTCATGACGTGCCTCTCGCAGGTCATCTGGGGCATGACAAGACCTACCAAAGGCTTGTCACCCACTTCTACTGGCCCCAGATGAAGACGCATGTTGGTACACACTGTAGGACTTGCCAGACTTGCCAGGCAAGTGGCAAAAGTGGAGGGAAATGCAAGGCTCCCCTCCAACCCTTTCCCGTGGTGAGCACCCCTTTCGAGCGGGTGGGCATCGACATTGTGGGACCTCTGGAACCCAAGACAGCCTTAGGCAACAAGTTTATCTTGGTCTTGGTGGACCATGCCACCAGGTACCCGGAAGCTGTCCCTCTCCGGACAATCACAGCCCCTGTGGTGGGCCATGCATTGATGGGGATCTTTTCCCGTGTGGGGTTCCCCAGAGAGGTGGTCTCCGACCGGGGTACCAACTTTCATCTCAAAGTACATGAAGTCCTTGTGGGAGGAGTGTGGGGTAACCTACAAGTTTACCACTCCTTACCATCCTCAAGGGAATGGGTTGGTTGAGAGATTCAACCGAACCCTGAAAGGCATGATAATGGGCCTTGCGGAGCCCATGAGACGGAAGTGGGACGTCTTCTTACCATGCCCATTATTTTCCTACAGGGAGGTGCCTCAGAAGTCCTTAGGGTTCAGTCCCTTTGAACTCCTGTATGGCCACCCTGTTAGGGGACCTCTCAGTCTGGTGAAGGAGGGTTGGGAGGAATCCCCTGGTAAGACCCCCCAGGATGTGTTCAGCTATGTGCTGGCCTTCCGCAACTAGACTCAGCGCTTCAGGAAACTCGCTCAGGCGAACCTGGAAGCTAGCCAGGAAGAAATGAAAAGATGGTATGACCAGAATGCCATTCTGGTCGAATTTCAACCTGGGCAGAAGGTGTGGGTGATGGCGCCAGTGGAGCCTTGTGTGCTCCAAGACAAGTGGACTGGACCATATGAGGTGGTGGAGCGCAAGAGCGATGTAACCTATCTGGTTGACTTGCAGTCTCCCAGGAACCCTTTAAGGGTCCTACATGTGAACCGCCTCAAGCCACACTTTGAGAGGTCTGATGTGACAATGCTCCTTGCCACAGATGATGGGATGGAGGAGGAAAGTGACCCTCTTCCTGACCTCCTGTTAGCAAAGGAGCAAGATGGGTCAGTGGATGGAGTAAACCTCTCTTCCACACTGACCCCAGAACAGCAGAGGGACTGTCGCCATGTGTTGGGCCAGTTCGCCTCCCTGTTCTCCCTGACACCAGGAGTCACCGATTGGTGCGTCCATGATGTAGATACTGGGGACAGCCTACCTGTGAAGCAGAAATTTTTCAGGGTTGCTGACAAGGTCAGGGCCAGCATCAAGGAAGAAGTGTCCAAGATGTTGGCGCTAGGGGTGATTGAGCCCTCCAGCAGCCCGTGGGCTAGCCCAGTGGTCTTAGTGCCAAAAGCTGCTGCACCCAGTGCCACGCCAGAACTCAGGTTTTGTGTGGACTACCGTGGGCTCAATGCGGTCACCAAGAATGACGCACACCCCATCCCCAGAGCTGATGAGCTCGTGGATCGGTTAGGCGCTGCCCAGTACCTCAGTACGTTTGATTGAACTTCTGGGTACTGGCAGATTGCCTTAACTGAAGGGGCCAAAGAGAGGTCAGCGTTTTCAACGCCAGAGGGGCACTTCCAGTTCCGTGTCATGCCCTTTGGGTTGAAGAACGCTCCTGCCACGTTCCAGAGACTGGTCAACCAGGTACTGTCCGGGCTGGAGGAATTCAGCGCCGCATACCTGGATGACATTGCTGTGTTCAGCTCCAGTTGGGAAGAACATTTGCAACACCTCTGTGAAGTGTTGAAGGCTCTGCAAAGGGCAGGCCTCCCTATCAAGGCCAGTAAGTGCCAGATAGGGCAGGGATCGGTGGTGTATCTGGGACACCAGGTACGGAGCGGCCAGGTGGCGCCCCTCCAAGCGAAGATTGATACCATTCTGGCTTGGGAGCCCCCCAAGACCCAGACAGAGGTGAGAGCCTTTTTAGGACTCATCGGGTATTATCGCCGATTTGTCAAGGGATATGGCACCATTGTTGCCCCCTTGACAGAGCTGACTTCAAGGAAGCAGCCCAGGAAGGTGATCTGGACTGATGCCTGTCAGACCGCGTTTGATGCCCTGAAAGCTGCCATGTGCACGGCACCCGTGCTCAAGGCGCCTGATTTCTCCAAAGAGTTTGTGGTGCAGACCGATGCTTCAGAGCATGGAGTGGGAGCAGTACTCTCACAACTGAACGACGAGGGCTTGGAACAACCCGTAGCTTTCCTTAGCAGGAGGCTACTTCCCAGGGAACAGAGGTGGAGTGCAATTGAAAGGGAAGCTTTCGCTGTGGTCTGGGCACTGAAGAAGCTAAGGCCCTACTTGTTTGGGACTCACTTCCGGGTTCAGACAGACCACAGGCCCCTCAGATGGTTAATGCAGATGAGGGGTGAGAACCCAAAACTGTTGAGGTGGTCCATCTCCCTACAGGGAATGGACTTTACGGTGGAACACCGCCCTGGTACAGAACACGCCAATGCTGATGGTCTGTCCAGGTTCTTCCGCCTTAGCGATGAGAACTCCCCAGGGGATGGGTAGTTCCCCCACTTTTCAGCTGGAGGGGACACGTGTTAGACCTGGCATCCTTGGCGTGGTTTCCCCTGACTTTTTGCCTCTACCTCCTGTATTTTTTTGACACTGTGCTGGAATTCGTTTTTACTGGTTTAGATGCTTTTGGGCACTTTGCCACTGCTAATCAGTGCCAAAGTGCAAGTGCTCCCTGGTTAACTTGTTATTGTGATTGGCTATCCATGATTGGTATATTTGCTTTACCTATAAGTCCCTAGTAGAGTGCACTAAGCGTGCCAGGGCTGGTGATTCAAATGTTACTAGTGGGCCTGCAGCACAGATTGTGCCACCCACAGGAGTAGCCCTAAGATGAAATCTCAGGCCTGCCACTGCAGTGCCTGTACGCAGATTGTGAACTGCCATGTTGTCCTGGCCAAGTGTACACACTTGCCAGGCCTAACCCTTCCCTTTTCCTACACATTGGACACCCCTATGGTAGGCCCAAGGTACCCCCCTGGGCAGGGTGCAGTGTATGTGAAAGGTAGGACATGTACTAGTGTGGGTAACATGTCCTGATAGTGAAATACTGCCAATTTCGTTTTTCACTATTGAAAGGCTATCTTGCCCATAGGTTAACATGGGGAATGCTGTGTAACATGGTTACCTGCATATCTTCCCATAGCAGCAAGGTAGAGAGTTGGACTCTGGTACCCCTGAACTCAGAATTTAATTACACATCTTTTAGCGAGGATGGTTTTTAAATTCTAAGTTTGGAAATAGCACTTTTAGAAAGTGGCTATTTTCTTGTTCAACCTTTCTGTGTGCCTCTGCCTGTTTGTGAATTGACCGTCTGGTTTGTGAGTGACAGGGGCTGGGGAGGGCTGCAGGAGGCTGGGTGAGTCAGCACTAGGCTGAATAGACCTATCTACATGTAGAGTGGTGGGAGGAGTGGCACCTGGGTCTGAATAGGGCTGTGCCTGCCTTCCACAATGCTGGCTCCACCTCCTGCGGTGCGGCTGCTGACCCTGGCCCACACTCACAAAGGAAGAAGAGGTGCCCTGGGAGAATGCACCCTGAAATGGTTTGGACTGGGTCCAGGACCCCTCACAGAGGAAGAACAAAGACTTTTGGGGTATAAAAGTGGAGCTGAGACCCCTGTAAGATTAGATTAGGAAACTTCGTGATCAAGAAGGAATCCCTGCCAAAGAAGAACAGCCAGGAAGACTGAGGAACAGTGCTGCCATTGCTGAGTGTCTGGGAGCTGACCTGCAGTTGCTGCTATTACTGAGGAAGAGGACCAAGGGACTGTCTGCTGTGTGCTGTGTCCCCCTTACTTGAAGAGGAGCTGTGCTGTGTGCTTTGCCCCCTCTGAAGTCCCCCTATCTCCAAGGGCCTGGGAAGAGCTGGCCTCCTGTTGTAAACACAGGGACACCCAAGTTTACAAGAAGAAACCATTTTAGTCAGCGTTGAGAGCATGTCTCTGCACCCTGACTGTGGCCTCCTGAGCCTGTGCCTTCGTGAAGCTGCCCGTGTGCTCCGGACTCGGTGTGCTCATCGGCACACAGCTGGGGGCCTGTTGTGAGGACTGCTTCGCCTCAAGCGTAGTCTGCCCAGGGTCGTGCCCTTAGCGTTCTGAGCAGACTAGCGCGCCGCTGAGGCTCTGCGGGGCGTCTGCTCTGCCCTAGAGCGCTGTGCCACGAAGAAATCACCGCCGCCGGCCCGGGAGCTTCATCGGCGTTGGTCTCCCTGTCCCCGCCTACGTAGAAGAAAAGCCGCGCTGGGATTGGTTCCAGCATCGCGGATTCCCCCTATCAGCAGGAAGGCTCGTCCCGGCTGAGCTGCGTCACAGAGAAGGCAGCGCAAGGCGTCCCCTAGCAACCGGGACTCCCCACCCTCGGCATCAAGGGCTGAGCCATCCCGGAAGCCAGGGAGCGCCGCCGAGGAGAGAGCTGCCCCGCCGGAGAATCGTACGAACTGCCAAGCGCCTCCGCATTTAAAAGGTAACCGGAGCCTGCGAAAAGGGGGGAAATTGTGTGCTAGTACGCTGCCGGCAGCCCGCCTCAGAAGCAGTTTATTACTGTAGTTATTGGCGCGCGCCGGCGCATTTACGAAGGGGACGATTGCCTGATGGTAAACTGAGCAAGCACGCGTAGCACATCCCGTGGGGCAGGTTGTTGTCAAAGGCACCATTGTTACAGTAACTCTCACTACGCAATGAGCGTTATCGATAAGGGCACCATCTTCTTTAAGGAGGCTTTCCTTTCACTGGGAGCGTCATCACTAAGGGGCAGCGAGTCCAGTCCTACGGGCTGGGCCAGTTCTTGGTGTATACTAGTACCACGAGGGGAACGGTACTACCGGGAATTATTTGGTGTTGAGAGACCTTGACCAGAACTGAACTTTCGTTTAATACAATAAGCATTTCAAAAGTGAATTTTGACAACAGAAGCCTACCAGTTTGTTTTGCTAACAAAAACCTATCAAGAACAGTCCTATGAGAAGAATCACTTTATTTATATGTATGTGCAGTCTACCGTTTTGATCTGACCTAAAGCTATATAAAGATTGATATTTTTATAATAACTGGTGTAGTGTCCATTTGTGGTGTTTCACTATGTTACTGTGAGTGTTGGTGCAAATACTTTACACATTGCCTTGGGGATAAGCCTGTCTGCTCGTGCCAAGCTACCAAGGGGGTGAGCAGGGGTTATCAACAGTGTGTGCCCCTTTACCCTGACTAGAAGTAAGGGTCCCTACTTGGACAAAGGTACTTACCTCTTCCAACTAGAGACCCCCAGTTCTAACACTGATTATAAGGTATTTGCAGGTATAATAGTGAAGAGGTTGTTGGGAAGTTAGTTAATGGTGACCAGACAGGGTTCATACCGGGTAGGCAGTTAGGAGAGCTGAGACGTCAGGATCGGTATTACTGATATAGCAGTTTCTCAATCTCTGCCTTTGGCGATGTTGGCTGTGGTTGCAGCCAAGGCATTTGATCAATAATGCTGGGAATATTTGTGGATATGCCTAGGAAGGTTTGGCATCCCACTCTTGTTTATTGACACTTTAAATGCCTTGTATAATAATCCCAAGGGTAGAATCTGGATGAATAACTGTTTGACTGAAAAGATCCCAATAAGGTGAGGTACATGACATGGCTGCCTCTTTTGCCAATACTCTTTGATCTGTATATTGAACCCCATACTTGTTAATTGTATCCCCTTTAGAAGGTGTTAAAATAGTATTTCACATCTGAGGGTGGGCCTTACATGCTCACTGCTTTGCTGAACAGGAATGTGAAGATATATGCCAAGGTGTTCACCAGCAACATACTAGATCAATGGATGCCCTATCTGGTTTGCTCTGTCCACGTGGGTTTTATCAGAAACGGGAAGGGAAAAGATAACACAAGAAGGCTAGCACATCTGTTAGAAAAGGCCCATCAGAAGCATATGCTCATTGTCCAGGCATGCTTCAATGCTGAATAGGCATTCAATCAGGCAAGCTGGGATTTCATGAAACAGGCCCTACAGAAATCAGGACTTAGCCCTAAGATGCAGGCAGGGATAATGGCGGGATATAAGGACCCAAACCCAGGATTCAGGGTTAATAGCAGAAAAACCGAAATGGGGAATCTGGCAGGGATGACCACTGCTGCCATTACTCTTCACCATATTGATGGAACCAGTGGTAGAAGACATAAGAAGAAACTATGACATCTGAGGGATGCAGTTTGGCGATCGGAGAGGGAGATTTATCTCTTTGAGGATTACATGATTCTAAAAGTGATGGATTTGGCCACATAACACACAACAATCATTAATGTATTAGACAGGTTTATAAAGATTTAAGATTTGGATTTAAAAGTAACAAGTCAAAGTCAGAACTGCTTGAGGTGGTGCATTCAGACTGTTGTCCATCAAATTTCTATTTTATGCAGGCTGACCTTAGGTTTAAACACGGTGGAGATTACTCCGTCGCCACCATGATTAAACACCTATGGAATAAAGGCCATTGGAGACAGACCTCTAATTCCGCTCACCTAATTTAGATGGGCGCAATTAGGGGTCAGTTTGCACTGCCAGGAAAACCCTGGTGGTAAGGGGCAAAGAAAACCGCTAAATGCTCCCATGGTGAGGGGAGCATTTTCTTTTTTTTTATTTTCAAAAAGAAAATTCCTCTTTGGGATTTCCTTTATGAAAAAAAAAGAAAACAGTTTGGTGCCCAGCTGCGTCATGTTGATGGAGCTGTACACCAAATTGTAAACAGCATTGACAGGAAGGGCAGTTCCTCCCAATGCTTTAGAAACGACTGCCAGCTTGGCGGTCATTTCAAAATATGGTAGGTAGAACTACCTTCAGGGTGAGAGAGTCATTTACTCAATATCCCTAAATCAGGCACAGAGTTTCCTTAAGATTATACACTGAGCAGTCCACGCCCCCCCTTCCCCAAATAAATGAAGCAGAAGAGGAAATCTCTCTGCTCACTCCTCACAAGGAGATTGTGGAGATGCAACAAGGGACAAGAGGCCTCATTTTGGAGCTGTACAAAATACTGAGGGGCATATTCACAAGGAGCTATCGCCGAATTAACCGCACTTTATCGCAGCCAAAGTCGTAATAAATTTACCTCCCCATTCACAAGCCGGTGTTAACAGCCCACAGCACCAGTTTACCCGCAATAGCAGCTGCAAAAAACATCGCCACAGAGGACTCCCGCAAATATCGCTAATGAGATGCAGAGTAGGCGTTTCCGTGACAAAAGCCGAGACAAAAGCGCACCTCAACATTCACAACGACCAGCCACATCCGCGATAAAAACACAAAACAGGCGCTAAGGCGCATTAGCACCAGGAAATCTACACCTGCTCTGACCTGGTGTAAAGTCGGACGGCAGCCTGCAAACCAAAAGGGAGCACAGCCCAGGCCTACATCGGAAGGGCAACAGATGCCATAGAGCCACCTATCATGCGGCCCGGACACCCAAGAGGGCCACAACACCCACTGCTACCACCCCCAGGACCACCCCTCCCTGGCACCCCCCGACCAAAGACATGCCACATCAGCCACACCTAAACATGTACAAAATATTCCGCTTGATGCCGCACAATCACAACTGGTGACATGGATGTGTCATCACAGAAATGGCCAGCACACATTCACTTTCGAAGCAACAAATGAAACTTTTTTTAAATGAACAACAAAATGAAATGAAGACACATGGCCGCTCCGCTCGGGACAACACGTAGGTCACAGCCTGTAAGACAAAAAACATGATGAGAAGGTGTGTCCTGCGCACATGAGAGGACAGGGAGAGAGCGAAGGAGAGAGAGAGGAAGAGTGGGAGGGAGAGAGAGAGGAAGAGAGGGAGAGAGAGAGAGAAGAGGAGAGAGAGAGGAACAGAGGGAGGGAGAGAGAGAGGAAGAGAGGGAGAGAGAGAGAGAGAGAAGAGGAGAGAGAGAGGAAGAGAGGGAGAGAGAGAGAGTGTGCCACACTGCTCACCTGCTGCCACCGGTGTGTCTCCAACCACGTGCCGGTATATAGTGCAGTTCACCAGGTCACACATCTGATTCAGAGCCGTCAGCTGAAACAGAGCCTAGATACATGACTGGCACAGTACACACACTTGCACAAGACAACATCGCCTGCCCGCCCATGCACATCCAGGCAGAGGCACCCCAACCTCTTCCGCCGCCCATCGGAGCATGCCCGCCCATGCACACCCAGGCCTCAATGCTCACCTTCTGCCACCGGCGTGTAGACAGGAGGTCCCACCACGTGCCGCTGCAAGCCACAAGCCCGGGGCCCGCGGACATGGCATCCTCCACATCATGCAGCCCCGCTCCGCAGGCCACCAGGTCTCACGTTTGGTGCTGGGTCTTGATTACTCCATGGCAGAGCACATACAAGTGCACCCAGGACCAGCGCAGGCTGCACACCCGCTCAGCCCAATGGGTGCCACCAACTCTGGGATCCCGGAAGCGACGCCACGTGACGGTAGGCCCGCGCTGTCCGCTGGCTCTGGCCTACACTGCCTGCGGTCCAGCAGGGCACACAAAACCTGAGCTATCCGGACTGCCGGGACAAGGCATCATCGCAGGCTGCACACCCGCTCAGCAGCTCAGCAGCTCAAGGTGCCACTGACACAGTGCACCCAAAGTCACCGTCCCGTGGCGGGGTGCCTGTGCCGTCTGCAGGGCCCTGGGTGCCACTGACTCTGTGCAACCCAAGTCTGCGCCACGTGGTGGAAGGCCCGTGCCGTCCGCAAGGCCTCGGATGCCACTAACCCTGTGCGCAACAACTCATGGGCCCTACATGAGTGAGAACCGTGGAGCGGCCGTCATCCAGTCACCACCGGAAGAGGGGAATGTAACGTCGTCGGCCCCTTATGTTGGCGGAGTCACATGGCCTGTGACGCCTTTGCCGGATGGGTGTGGTGTGTGTGAAAACCTGCCCTCAGGGAGTGGCTGTGACATGCTGACAACTAGACCAGTGACCTGCACACCACCAGCGAGTACGGCTGCGACGGGTAGCAATGAGGGCCCACCCTCGGGGCATTAGCGGAGTGGTCTGGCCTGCCATACGCCCGACCAGCGCAGGGCTTGCAACAATGACTCAAGGCTCTGGGAGTGGTCCAGTCCATGTCCGGACAAGGAAGTGACTGATGCGTGTGTCCCTGTTGTAGTGTTCACCGAACCCGGTTCACAAAATGCAATGTCGCACCCTCTGACTGGCATCCCACAGGATGAACATCATTGACACAAGGGAAGGCACTGTCCCCACATTCATCCACACATCCATACATGAATGACGTAAGACATTACACAGCAGTGCGTCACTGGATGTTTATTTGCACATCCAGTGTAGTCATGCAGCTGGAGCAGTACAGGGCAATGCCGAGCACACTACACAATATGGGCCCGTGGAGGGCCAGCCAGTGTACATCCGGGGATGACCTGTACTGCGGAAGAGTAAGGGTACAGTCCACAGTCTGTCCGCTGTGTCATTGGTCGTCAAACAGGATGTGGCAGTCCATGTCGCTGTCCAAGGTGAGTGCATCGGAGTGTATCGGGGGTCAGTGGTAGGTCTTGAGGCCATTTGCGGCACCAAGCAGAAACAGGCAAGGTGGCGGAAATGGATGCTAGTGCCTAGCCCTCCTGACCACAGTCCCATGCACGTCCTCGTCCCCGGGTGTGTGCCCTGCCCCACCTGTGGGTGTTGCAGTACCAGCTGCGGCACTGTGTGCCACTGACACATCAGGGGCCGGAGGAGGATTGTCGGCTGCACTGTGTGGCAGTGACACATCAGGTGCTGGAGTGGATACGCCTGCCGCACTGGGAGGCACTGACACACCAGGGGGCATAGATGTGGATGGTGTGGGGGCAGCAGCATTCATCATCGCCACGCCTTGTGGCAGCAATGCCATGATGAGGACATGCAGGGCACGGTAGATCCCAGCTACATTTCGCTGATGTGCAGCGGTGGCTGCCATCCTTTTTCGCCTCCATCCGCACCATGTCCTCCATGAGCCTCCGCATGTGTGCCAGCTCACGGCTGGCATTGCTGGGGCCACTCTGAGCGGACAGGTATTCTTCCCTCCACGTCATGACTCCAGAGATGTCAGTCAGGGCTCGCTGGAGTCCATGGGGTGGACATAGACACCCAAGGATGGCGTCCAGTTTGGTAGCCATGAGCTCGAACCCCACCAGCACCTGCTCGGCCGTCTCCCTCTGGCCCTCCAGTACACGGCGTTGGAAGGCCATTTGTTGTTCCTGGGGGACTTGGGAGGGTGCCGGGGCTGTGGGTACCTCCTGCTGGGTGGTTTGGGGGGTGGGTGGGGTCTCATGGATGTAGCTGGGCTGCCCTGATCCTGGAGGTGAGTTGCGGATAAGGTCAATGAGGTCTTGGATGGTTTGGGTGTCGATGCTGGTGTTGTCCTCCTCCTCGTCATCAGTGAAGAGTGGCTGTGACTGCTCTGCAGGAGGTGTTGACGATGCCCCTGTGATGTGAAGGGGAGATGGTGTATTACAATGTGTCCACATGTATGTAGTCGCATGGTACAGGTTGACATTCAGACAGCATGGCATTGTACATTGTGACAGTCTGTGGGTCTGGACGAGGACTCAGAGTGAGTGTGGGTGTGCACTGTGCCCTGCCTGCTTGTGCATGTGTGCCATTGTGGCATCTCCCCCCGTCCCCCCAGTACCTGGTGGTCACTCACCCTGTTGCAGTTGTGTTGTGTCCTGTCGAGCAGTGTCCGGTCCCCCGACTCCGGCCAGAGTCTCCACACTGATGACTGTCGACACCAGCTCCTCCATGTCATCCAGCTCCAGCTGTGGCGCTGGGCCCCCACCTCCGGTCTGCGTTGCTGCCTTCAGGTTGGCGGAGAGTTTCTCCTTGGTCTTCCGCTTGATGTCATTCCATCGCCTCTTGACCTCGTCATTGTCCGCTTGTGCTCTCCGACGGCATTCATCTTGTCGACGAAGTCACGCCATATTCCAGTTTTGGTGCCCAATGACACGTTGGAGGTGACAAAGAGTTGTTGATGGTGTTCCAACACCTCCGTGACTATGATCCTGTTCGCCTGTGGACTGAACTTGGTCTTCCTCGTCTTCTTGTCCTTGCCCTTCCCTGTCCCCGAGGTCCCAGGCTGGTCGTCTGGGGTGCTTGTGGGGTTGCGCTCGTCCTCTGCGCCTGCTCCGGCTGCCTCCATGGTGCTTGTGTGTTGGTCAGTTTGTGTGTGGGTGTTTTTTCTACTTTTAAGGAGATTTTTGACGCCTGCCAGATGTGTGTTGCAGGCCTGGCGCTGCTTGTCGCTGCTGATTCCTCATCGCGCTTTGGCCCATCGCGTGTTTTTTGGTGTTGTGGTTTGTGTTTTTATCTCCATCGTGGTGGTTGTATCGCGGACATTGTCCGCGGTTTCGGCAGACTATCGCATGCTACCGCCTTGTTGTGAATTCCACGTTGACACTGGGTTCTTTTCCTGCGATAGGCTGCGATATTGAAAAATGCGTTACGCTACTCTTGCGGTAGTTATCACACGTTCTTGTGAATATACTCCTAAATGCCTTTAGGTAGGGGGTGCAGTGGTGCTACCAGAAAAAATTTAATAGTTTTCTCCAGATGGAGAAAACATGGGGGGGATTTTGTTGAGGGAAAGACCTAGTAGGCACACAGTCATAACACAGAGGGAACCAGCCTACAAAGTCCTTTACGTATGGCACAGAACATCTGACAGGGAACACAAAATACACAAGTAATCGTCTGACCAATACTGGTGCTGTAATGTGGAAAAAGGGACAGCGTTACACATTTAGTGGGAGTGTAAAACAAAACATATCTTTTGGAAGGAGATGCTTAGCCATGCAAAAAGTGTTATGTGTAACCTGGTCCCTGAGGAACAGGGACTGATACTGTTGGGTATAGATGATGAAGATGACCAACACATACAAGCAGCAAATAAAGTTATAGTTGCACGTCTAAAACCCTTTGCAGCTAAAACCCTTATTGCAGTGTACTGGAAGAAATTGGAGACATCACCCATAGCACAATGGATTCAAAAGGAGGACATATTATTAGATGTTAAACTAGTGGATAGGAAGTAATGAAGAAGTTCTGACACATTAACATCAAATTGCTGAAGTGATCAAAGGAGGGGTTGATGGTGGATGACAGGGAATGGAGAATTGAGATAGGGAGAGGAGGTGGGATTTATAGTGGTAAAGCCTGTGTTAAGAATATGAACAAAGAGTTGAAGGTAAAATGCTAATTCAGATTAGCCTTGACTGTGTGTGTTGCTGAATAGTTCCATAAGTTGAAATAACATTGCATTTTATCTCTTTGTTTCAAAGGTTAGCCAAGGACTAACATATTTAGATCAATGCTTTATTAATTCTCTTAAAAATGTTTTTTTTTAAAGTGAGTGACGATACTGGAAAGGAGAGAGAGAGCAGAATGTAGCTGTATCATTATACTAATTATCACAATTTATGAACCACACAGTACAAATAGAATTGTTTTGCCACGTAATAATTTTACTGTCCAATTCTCTAGAATTATCTGAAACGACTAGTTGGAAGGATCTAGACTTTTCTAAAAATGATTATACAAAAGTTTGCAGCAAGCAGATATCTCAAGGATCTAGACTTTTCTAAAAACTTATCATTAAAATGTTTGTAGCAGGCACATATCTCACATGTATAATACTCAGCCTTGGAGCTTGTGTCTTTCAGGTTAAACAAATGGATGTACCCACTGAGATATCTTATTCTTTGAACCTGTGCCCTCCAGGTCACATGCACTGCATTGCAAAAGCACAAAAATATTATTCCTAAGCTGCAAAACTAGTAACAAGTGGCATACAAAAAAGTGCAAATGCATATATTTGCTCTTATGTAGGTACAGTGTGCCATGCACCTTAGAAGCTGCAGTTCCCTCCAAGCTCTAAATGAGGTCTGGGAGAAATTTTAATTACACCGGAGTTATCAGATTAGTTTCAGTAATTACGCATTCCTCTTGTGATGTGATATTACAGAAATTACCCAATTACACCAGCTTGAGTGATTGACAGTAAATGGGCTAAAATTCATACCTTAGGAGAGCACAGGAACAATGAACTAAGAGAGAGCAAGTGGCTGATGCCTGCTGCAGTTCGTATCCTGTAGTATTTAGTGTTTTTTTGTTAGCGGAAAATGAATCCCTGGGCCTATTTTGCAAGATCGTTTAACTGCATATAAAGTGAGCAATAATGCAACAGCAAGAAATCTCACTGCACAATAGCTCCATTTCACGGCAGAACAAAAACAAAATATCAGTAGTCCCAGCGACTCTCCTGCCCCACCAATCCCAACAGGTCACAGGACCACCTCAGAAGCTGGGCGTTCCAAACATAGATCATCAAGACCTGTGTGAACAACAGGAGCACAAAGTCCACCCCGGAAGTCGTTCCATTTTCCCCAGATCTTGGACTATTTTTTCGGACAGCACTTCCCTTCATAGATCGTTCTCTCCTCTCTGCTAACATGCACCGTCCATGCCTTTCTTCCAGTCACTCAGCTGTGGCACGGAGATGGCCCTTCATTCCTGCGCAATGTTGCGCTTGGCCACCATAAGCCCCAGAGCCATATAAATCTGATCCATATGGGAGAGGTCCATGGCTTCCCAGATGTTGAGGTGGAACCACTTCGCGGAGGCCTCCATAGTGCCCCCACAAACAGCATTCAAGCAAGCGACCACTGAGCCCCAGTATTGCTGAATGGCAGTGCAGTCCATAACATATGGAAAAATGTGCCAACTTGGCCACAGCTCCTGTGACACAATGAAGTTGTTGCCCTGATCATTTTTACCATGGCGGAACATGCGTAGTAGCTGCGATGTAGGATTTTTAATTGCATGAGACAAAACCTGGATCTAATTGCCACTTCTCGGGGGAATGTCAATGCCTCGTCCCACTCATCCTCCTCTACTCCCTCCAGGTCGCTGTTCCACTGCGCACACATTTTAACCAAGGTGTCAGGCGAATTGTTAATCAGCTTCGATAAGTGAGGGAGATTGCCTTCTTGGGCATATGCTCATCCAATAACCTGTCTTCAAGCGGGGATGACTCTGGTAGCACCTCCCACCTCGGCAGCACCTGTTGCAAAGCATGACGTATTTGCAAGTATCTCTATGTCTCCGTGGGAGCCACCTGGTACTCACATTTTAGGTCTGAGAAAGGAATGACCTCACCCTGTGCCCATTGGTCATCGACTTTGGAGAGGCCAATAAGGTCCCACTTATCGAAGCCCTGCTGGCGTCAGAACATCCCAAGCCTCGCATTGCCCCAAAGGGGTGCATTTGATGTGATTTTATCCCGCCAGCCCATGGCATGCAGTGTGGTTTGCCAGAGTGAGTGTGACTGCCATCGGTTCAGGAAGGACACGGTGTGTGAGGCTCCTTAAAGGGCCCCAAGAGACCCACTCGGGAGCCTCACTTGTCTGTCCACATGTTAGGCTGGTTCCCCCTCCGCGAGGGGAGCCCAATGATTAATCGCAATGAACTGCGCTGCCCAATAGTATTTCATCACGTCCGGGAGGTCAATGCCTCCATCATACCAGCTCCTCATCAGCTTTTTAAGAGGAATTTGTGCAGTTCCCCTATCCTAGAGTTATGTATGGATTTCCCTTTGCAAAGCCTGAAAGTAGGATGGGGGGATCAGGTAGGGCATGTTGTGAAGTGCATATAAGAAACAGGGCAGTGCCAGTATTTTAAACAGGGCATCTTTCCCTTTGAGAGATACGGGCAAGACCCTCCAGTGTTCTACATCTCTGCGAGGGCGCGCAAGAGGGGGCTGCAGGTTCCGGATGTAAAAGACATCCGGATCCACTGTTATGAAGACCCCTAGATAGTGAAACGCTGGGCCTAAGAAAATAGTGCTAAATGCTGGACACTTCTCACACAATTACGGATAAGTAATTTGCGATAATTATGAGTTAAAACACTAGAAAGAATCACACAAGTTACACCCACCTCTGCTCTAAATAAGGCCCTATTCAGGGGGCATTTGGCAGTTTGTGAGTGCAGATGGAGTAAAGTTATAGTAAAAGCCACTTAAATTAAAAATGAGGGCCAATGAATGTTGTTTGTTTCTGATGGTTGATTGTTGACTCCTAGCACTAATACGGGTTGTCTGAAAAAGTTTAAGTGCTGACGAATTGCCAATGAGGGCCAGATGAGAGTCATTCAGAGCTGTTTCATAATGTAAGCGACAACAAAGGGCCTCTGAGAGTAAGCATAGTCTCTATGATGGCAAATGAGTGCACACTGAGTGACTTCTAGAATCTATGAAACAGTCTAATGGGCAGAGATCTGCAGAGGACCTCTAATGGATGATAGTGGAGGTCTTAGGAATGACTGTGGCCCCATCAGCAGGTCCCTGTCCAAACCCTCCCAGTAAAAGTCCACAGCACCCTTTGTCCAGCATACGATGGTGAGGCAGACAGGCCTTGCAGTACACTGTGCTCCTAACTCATCCTGGGAAACACTTTCAGAGAGAGATGGGACTCATAGAAGACATTGATCCATTCCACACATATCAGCATACAGCATTGAGTCCAGATGCCCCTACACAGCTCGCCATGCACCCAGATTTGGCTTTCTGCTGCTCATTATATCCCCATCTGTATGTTGTGTGTTAGGGAAGCTTGCACTACTCCTCCCTGAGCCTAGTAAATGTGACTATGAGGGACGTGTGCTGTGCTGCTGCTGTGTTGTAATATTAAATGGCTTATTTCACAAAGGTAAATTTGGTTGTAAACATAAGTTCACAACTGGCTTTAATATTTCTACATTTACCAGGAAATCACAGAGGGAATCATGACATGCATCAACCGATTTACAGGTGTATAAATCACTGCAACAAGTGTAGAGATCTGCACAGCTGTAAATGCCATTCAGGGGATAGGAAAGTGAGCATTCCACTTTGTGGTTTGACTTTCCATTTCATTTACTTTCCTACCTGGAAGACTAGGAATTTAACTACAGCACAGAACCAGAATGGATCACTCAATAATGTTCTGGGGAGTAGGTGAAAGGCTTTTTATGGAGAAAAATATGTTTTAACTGATAAAAAGATTTAAAAAAAAAAAGAATTGGCACTTGCACAGGGGATTCTATTGCCCTTGTGCGAATTACTCTGCTGTGGAAACCTTTGTACCGTTCGAAAAGGATCCCATAGGGACACACGACGTCCCCAAAAATACCCCTTGAAACATGAGTCTGGCTCAGCTTTTAAGGTGTACTCCTGGAAATGTTTGTGGGAAAAAAAGTAGGAAACATATATTGAGGTGGAGGCCTCCCTATGTATTTTTCCTACTTTTCGTGAAACATACCTTTGATTATTGAAGGTGAGTGGTGGGGTCAACCTGTTAATTAGGGTGCCTTTGACTTTAGCCTAAAACAAATACCCTATAACTTTTAATGTGCTATGTCAGCTGATGGGACGGAAAAGTCCTCTGCATGGTAATGGATGTGTGCCCCGGCCCAGAGTGCCCAACTGTACTGTTGTCTGGATCTCTAATGCTGATTTTTGTTGTCATTAGAAAACACAGATCCTCTGTGTTCACCATGACATAGGCCTGTCTCACAGTTTGCAGTCTTGTTGGACTAGGAGGGGTGACCAAAGTGCTACCCTAATTGTGATGGAAAGGTACTGCCTTCACCAGGAGTTGAGCAGCATGAGCACAGTGGTGGCAGCATACCGTGTTGTGATCAGTAGGAGTGAACAGGTCCTTTTTAGGTCTCGACCTAGCGATGCAGCGCGAAGCGCTGTCGCTAGCGAGACTTATTGTCGTCGACTTGCTTCGGAAGGGAGACAGGAGATGTGCACGCGCAGGCCGGACTGGAAATGTGAACACGCACGTCCAGGCACGCGATGTGCACATCTCCTGTCCCCCTTCCGTCCTCTCCAGCCGCATTGCACGCACTCCCCAGCTGTCCTTGCACCCCCTCCAGTGTCAGTCAGCCATGCGCCTGCCACCCCCACCCACCCCCACCTTACCGTCGTTCCGCCATGCTTCACGCGATGCCCTGCAGCGTGTCCCCAGAGCTCACGTCACGCTGGTCTTTTCTGGCGATCTCCAGACAGCAAATGTGCATGCTCACGGCGCGTTCTGATGTGCACTTGCCCGGACAGCTGATGTGCACGCTCACGGCGTGTCTGTGTTCGGCAGCTTGTTGAATTATGGTTTCATTATCAAAATGTCCGCCACACATGATTTCAGGTCAGAGCTCTTCTCCATATCGTATCACTCTTCTCTCTCAGCGTCAAAATTGATAGAGAAGACGGACATAGTCGAGTTCAAGTCAGTTCCAAGATGGCCGTAAATATTGTGTGACGGCCGCTGCAGACACTGTTGTGCAGCCTCTTTGTGTCACTTAGCGACAAGGTTTCTGTTGCGCAGGTCTAGATACAATGCATGCCGGGATTTGTAGTTCAGCCAGTGTTTGGCTTAGGCTTTCCTATGGACGCTCCTGCTCCGTGTCGCTGTTGCAGGAAAAACCAAGTCACCTTACAGAGCAGCGCTGGCCTGCTCTTTTTCCTGTCCTGGGGCATGCAGTAACCGGATCCGGAGGTGTCCGATATGTTCGGAAGGTCACGGAGTTGGGGCGCAGGCGGTGGCCCTGGGCGCTCGTCCCGCAGTATCCACTCTCTGGACCACCTCAAGTGAGTGACCGTGGATTGGGGACGCGGTGCAGACGTGGGGTGGACAATATCCACGCCACAGGAAAATACCTTACATAAGTGTCCAGTAGGCCTACCTACCTTTGGCCCATTTGCCAGTCTGATCTGATCCTTTGTTGCTTTTTGTCACAGTCTGTTTTAAATATGTTACATTGAAGCCATATTTTTAACAGAATGTAAAGAAAAGAAACTTGAAATATGCCAGTCCCTCTGGCTCTGACGTAGTAATTAGTACCATTATTTATCTACAGCAGCATAACATTCGTCTGCCCCTGAGTAAAAACGTAAGTGCACTAGAAACCCTGTGTGGTGCTTTGAGCTTTTCAACAGAATATAAAGAGCAGACAGACACAAAAGGCGCCGGTTATTGCACAGTAGTATGAGAGGTTCTTCGGAAGGCACATAAGCTCGTTCTACGGTGGGGCCGGATAGGATAGGTGCTTCTACAGACAACTCAATATGAAGTGTGCACTTTGGGACTTTATTATAAGCTGTCGTCGCGGAACAGTGGACACCAGCGTTTCAATGTTGTTTCCTATAGCACAGGTGCATGAGAGCGGATGTCCTACTGGCTTATGAGCGTAGCTGCTGTGGTCTTCGGGTAGTCCGTGAAGGGCAAGGTTTATAAAGAGGTGGTGCTGATAGGCGATGTCCTACTGATTTTCGAGGTCACAGAGGAACAAGATAAGCTATAAAAGATGTTTCATAAAAATGGATCTGATGGTATAGGAAGTGGTTCTTGGTGCACCAATTTGTTAGAGGTGTGTAGGGATATTTCCCCTACGAGGTGTGTGTGTCTGAGTTCTAGGTATCGGGGAAATTGAGTGGCACTTAGTTCCTCCTTAGCCTAAGGGAGTGCCACGATTAGTGTACCATGTGAGGTCGATGGACATGGTTGTGTTTAAGTTAGAGACAATTATGTAATGTTATTCTATGAAGCACGTGAGCAAGTGCGATACCAGGTAGTGTGTGTGGTAAGGGAATGAAAAAATGGCAGCTGATGCTACTGAAGGATGGGGGGCGGGGCAAGGGGTATAACTGAGGTCGAGTGGCCATATCGATTTACTTCAGTATGACTTTGTGTCCGGTTGCAGGCATGCGTTTACTAATCTTTTTTTATTGTATGTGTTGGTATAGTTGATTCAACTGAAGATAAAACACGGTTTCAAAAGGCACCAAATTGTTAATTAAGCACACATATACGCTGGCGGGCCCTCAACATTTTTAACAGGTGTAGCAGCGAGCCCAGGATGGCACAGTACCTAGTGCGCATGCACCTAAAACATTTTTTGTCGAGGTTGGCACCTGTGTACCTGCCTAGAGAGAGCATAATTAGTTACGCTGTGGCGAGGCTGCTCCAAATAACACTGACCTACTAGGTGACGGCTAGTTGTTAACGCTTGGAACACCAAAGAATCAACACAAACAGCAGGTCTCCAAGTGCCTGCAACAGGACATTCAGGATACTGCGTTGGAATATCACCTAAGCAAGAATGGTGTCAGAACTTTCATATTCACACACTCATCCACCTAAATACATTCACCTCAGTGCCAGCAGTCGAAGTGCGTTAAAAACGTGTAGCAACTGTGATGCTATGTGCAATGGGGGCAGGGTCAAAGGAATGACAACCCGCTCCCCCAATTCTGTTATTTTCCATTCTTCCTCCTTCAGGTAACTATATATAAAATAACACAGCTTAAATAACAAGCATTTGCAATGCAATAGGTCTCGCATTTATGCGAGTTTCAGCTATTGACATTGCAACTAACAATGCTTTTGTTTTCGTTTAAAAACATAAATAAAAGGCATTGTCATTTACAATGCCATTAGCTTAAACTCAGGTAACTGCGAGACCTATTGCATTGCAAATGCTTGTTAACCTGTGTCACCATTTCAAAGTTCTGCTGCTCTGTGCTTAGCTCAATATTGGCCTGCATTGGTTAGATGTAAAGTGCTGCGCAGTACAGGACTGGTGACTCTATGCTGGTGTATGCGTACTGATGAAGGGTGCAGTACAAGTATAGTACAGTGCTGTGCAGTGTGTGCATGGTGAGTGCATGTATTGGGTATATGTATACCTGTGAGGAGTACAATACATGAGAGATTTCAAGCTTTGCAGTGCGTGCGCTATGAATGCATGTACTGGGTGCATGTGTACTTGTGAGACGTACAATACATGAAGGGTGAAATGATGTGCAGCGTGTGCATGGTGAATGTGTGTGCGAGCAGAGTGTGTGCTTGTAAAGGGCACACCATGACATTACAGAAAGGCTAAAGTACAGAGCAGTGACTGCAGATGAATATGTGTGCTGAATGTATGTGTGCCTAGGGTTGCACAATGCATGGAGGTAACAGTACTGGTTAGTGTGTGTGTGCTGTATGCATACACTGAGTGCAAGTGTGCCTGTAATCGTACAATACGTGGAGGTTACTGGGTTCCATTTTGGGAAGCCCAGGCCTACCTGGTGAAGATATGAGGAGGTAGGAATTCCCAAAACAGATTTGTGTATTGCTGCAATCCTGTGAGCTGGGTGTGACACATTGGAGAAGGGAGAGAAGGACTCTTCTTGTACACTTCAAAGGTTTCTCTTTGATTCAGTGAGAGATCACAACCAAAGGGCCTGGACACATCTAAGCAAGGAGATGGGGCTGATGAGGGAATTATAAAGAGCAGGGCTGGGAGCCCATGATTAATGTTTGGATGCACAGTTACTGTGGCTGACATCTACGTGTAAACTCTAGTCACTCCCATGGCCTATGTTGTGGGACTATCAGCTTCGTAGTCTCTCTTGCTGTGACAGACAGCCTTTCAAGAGGAAGAGGGAGAGCAGAAGGGTGTATTTGAAAAGAAACAGAACCCCAACATAAAACGTCAAAGACTTCGACCCTACATCACATTTGGTGTCTGGAAATGGACTAAAAGAAGGGGAGGTTGAGATCCCAAATATTTGTCACCTGCCAAGCAGCCAGATAGGCTGTCTGAGGAGGGGAAGTTCTTCAAGTCTTTTGCTTGTGACCAGAATTGGGGGTCAAGACCTGCTAGTCTCCCTGCTGGGTGAGAGGAAATTACCTAGGGAAGACAAGAATACCTTCTCGGGAGCAGTGTGCCCTGTGAGGGAGAACATTGGAAGGAGTGAGATCCAGTTAGGAGTCCAGCCTAGTTGACTTGAGGTGTGAGGAGACGGGAGCAACACCCATCAGGTCATTGCCCATGTACAGATTCCAGTTGGTGAAGCCCAAATGCCGGGAGAGGGCTGCCATGAAGATGGCCATGATCGGAGTGGCTAGCAAGGCGAGTGAAGCCTGTGTGATGCCGTTTGTGGTGACCCCATATGCCAGGAGGGCTTGCCGTGAAAGTTATTGCTGGATACTAAGGGATGAGGCTTGTGCAAAGTCTAGCGGCAAACCCATATGCCAGGAGTGGCCACCGTTGTACATACTACTATGTGGTGAGGGCAAGCAGCTTGGCCGGTAGTGTTATGGCAACCCAGTATGTCAGGAGGGGCTGTGGATTTCAAAGCTGCTGCGAGGATCGGGCTGTCACCCGAGAACTGTGAGCCGTGTGACCCGTAGGTCACCATGAAGCATCAATGATTGTGCCTGAGTTTCCCCCGTGAACTGAGGAGGATGCTGTGGGTGCATCACCACATCAATGGGACACCAGCAGGGAGAAAATTAATATAATATAAAATAAATATTCTCTAGAGCAAGGGAGAGTCAGATCACATATACCTAGGTACTTGTTACATTCTGACAAAACATATTAATCTTAATATCTGTAAGAAAACGTGTTCAATCGCTCTTGGTATGGTCCAATCAATACATGAAATAATATTGAACTAACCTCAAATTTAAGGTGATTCCAGCGCCTGGATACCCCTCGGGTGATAAGCGCACTATACAAATTCTCATAACATAACATTGGCAAATTATGCATCATATAAACCAGCCTACTGCTTTCTTCCTCGTTGTAGTTCTGTACAAATATAATTTTTTTAATAATTTGAATAGGTCATTTACATTTTAATTAACACAAGCAGTATGTCACCAGCTACGGCACTGCCAAAAAGCTCTGTAGCTAAAGATATCTAAAGACATTCCATCGTAATTTAATACTGAAAGTTTCCCTGATGCAGAGGGCGAGGATCCAATCAGAGCCGAATAAATGAGTCACCTCTACAAATCCTTTTATCTCTCAGTATGGAGCCACTGTTCTGAGCCATAGAGGAAAGGTTGGGTTTCAAAGTAACCTCGTTCTCTAGTAGCAAGCAGTTTCTTCATCCAAGTTCCATATCTGTGACATAATGCATGCAGTGGTCAAAACATTGTTTGTTTCCCTAATCGGTGATCTTTAATTTGGGGGTGAAGCCAAAAAACCAATCTATTGGATTATTTTACTTACAATGACAATAATAAATTGCTTATATAATTCAAATCTATCCTAATGCTGATGAGCTATTGAAACTGTCAGCAAATAAAGGCTGTGGAGGATTGGGAAGACCCAGCATCCATCACTCAGTTTAGCACATAATTTCTGTCGAACTACAAGAGTGAACTTCTTAGCCCAAACAAATAACTCCAATGTGGTCTTTGTGTTTAACTCCATAAATCACACCAGTCAACCTAGCAGATAATGTTTTCATCAAAAGTTTGTAATCTGATTTGAATAAATGAATTGCCTCATGATCCACAGGCTTGAATACCTTTCCCACGTTTTAAAAATGAATTTAGATTTCCTTAACAAAAGGTTTTGAGTGCAGAATTTTCTGCTTGAATGAAGTAAGACTGCTGGAATCAAATAGGGGCTAAATGTGGCATGAATAACATAGAATTTGCTCTTCAAGACATCATCCACCAGACGACAGAGGGAAGCAACCTAATGACTTGAAACTGTTCTATGAGCGACAGTATATTTAGTTTGGTTGAGGTGAAAAAAAATAAGATTTCTTTTTTATCTCATTCAATGGCAAAGGTTTAGTACACTTCACCTATATCTCTGACATAATCCACCCTATTTCTGGACTCCTGATTTATTTAGTTTTTCATCTAGTTCAGTGCTGGATCACTGACAGAATATCAGAAAATAAATATTGTGCGGACAGAATATCGTGTCAAAAATATTGAGGATCAAAATATTGATAAGGTAAGTGCAAATAGTTAAGTATAGATTTACTATTCTTAACTATATCGTCAAGGTACGTATATTTTAGGTATATATGCTAAAACTTTGCTTACCTATAGAAACTTACCTTCCAATATTTTTGTCCTTGATATTCTTAACACAGTATTTTGTCCCACAATATTTTTATTTCTGGTATTCTGTCTAAATTCCTTAGTTCCACCCTTAATTTTACACCAAGACAATAACATATCTATTGTGCTGTCCTCCTATAATCAGGTTTGATACAAAGTTTCCTGATTAACTAATTTTTTCAAGGGTTAAAAGTAGGAGTACAGGATGCAAGGCATCTATCATCAGGAGGCAGAGCTGGGTGGTGAATGAAGGGGCCGGCATAGCTGCCAGTGCAGCTCGCTTGCCAGGTCTCTGCTCTCAGTCTCGGTACCCCCACTTTTGTGCTTTGCTATACTTCATTTTCAACTCTGATTGATGTGACCTTTTTTCCAGCTCTACTAACGCCAAACGTTACCCTCTGACAGGCTTATGACAGGAGTTCATGGAACGGCTGAATTGGCACATATTAAATTTAGGTGAATAATCCAATAATGCAAGTGGAAAAGTTCTAGAGTCTAAACAAAAATAATGATTGTGATACTAAACAAGAATCCAGTGAACTGGGCTATATTATTTTTTGCTGAAATAAGTGTACAAGAATTTGGATGAATGTGCTTCCCTCCAAGGCCAAGACGTCCAAATGTATCAATAAGTCAAAATTTATGGAATATTCAGCAAATGTAACTGTAGACACTAGCCCGTCTTTTATGGATCTTAATATCCAAAAAGGTACATAAAAAGTATATGCCACGATTAATGCATTATTCTAACTCCCTCAAATTAATATTAATTATTTAATTGATAATTATGAAAATAGTGTAATTAAGTTTTAGGTGCGGGTTGTGGGGTTTAGGGTGGGAAGTAATTTCATTATAATTAATTACTTGTAAATTATTTTCAATCATTTGACTGATAATTAATTATGTAAATTGTGTAATTATTTTATTTTTTTATTTTTGGGTATTTGTAGGGGTGAAGGGCGTGAAGGAAATTTATTATAATAGTTAATAATTCATGTTAATTATCAATAATTGTTTAATTGATAATTAATTACGTAAGTTGCCCAATTAAGATATTTTTTAAATATATATATCAGGAGCATATTGTTGGGTTTGTAGGGGTAAAGGGTCGGAAGATAATTAAAGAAAAAGTATTATTAGTTAAATATAATTAATTGTTTAATTGATAAATATGTTAATTATGTAATTAGGATTTTTTTATATATTAGGTGTGGATTGCTGGGTTTGTAGAGATAAAGGGTGGAAAGTTAATTAAATATAATTATTTTATTATTTGTTAATTACTATTATTTACTTGATAATTAATTATAGAAAATGTGTAATTTTAATAATTTGTAAGATATATTTCAGGTGCGTGTTGTTTAGTTTGTAAAGGTATAGGGTAGGAAGTTATTTAAGTACTAATAAATGTAAAAATAGTTATTCATTTGTTACAAATTGTGTTATTTATTATGTTATGTGTTAATTTTGTTCTGCTTTTTAATTGTAAATAAAATTATATTTGTTGCTTGCTATGAATGTGAGAATATAGGGCCTCATTAGGATGGCGGTCGTACTTACGTCCGACCGCCATCCATTCGGAAACGGGTTGCCCGTCGACAAGTCGGGGGTCCCGCAAGCCAAATTAGGATGCAACCGCCACCACGGCGGTCGCAATGTCTTTATTTGGTATTGCGGCTGGTTCTGCGGGCTACAGCACATGCCGCAGTACAAAAAAGAGACATCACACATATCCCTGCACTACGTGACAGGCACCATGCTGTGCCTGCCACATGGTGCAGGGATATGTAGGGGGCACCATAGGTGCCCCCCAGGGCCCATGTCGGTGGCCCAAGGGAGAAGGGGGGCCAACTACGGGCCCCCAATGTCCCTTTCCACCTGCCTTTTCATGGCGGATTCACCACCACCATTGTAGGTATTACTTCAACTGCGACGGACTGGCGGGCTCCTTGAGCAGGTTGGATCTGTGGCATTCGGTCTCTCCGACTGCCAAAGAACCACCGCTATCATAATGAGGCGGGTGGTAAAGCAGTCACCGATGGCGGTGGGCTCAGTGTGGTATTTTAAATGTATCAATATTAGCGCCATGAAATCTTTTGGTGAACATGCGCTTTAGAAGTTTCCTATAGCATAACATAACATAACATAACATATTTGTTTTAATTTAATATATTTTCTAAACATTGTACTAAATTTGTAATTTTTTAATTTATATATATATATATATATATATATATATATATATATATATATATAATCTACTGGCGGTCGCCAGTAGATAGTTATAGTTAGGACCTATTTTCCATAGGAAATCCGCGACATTCTATTTGAAATAACTCTTGCGTCGGTTGACGAATCTTCGCGAAATTTTCAAACTTTATGGCCCGCTCCGGTCCGCTCCTACTCTGAAAGTCTCAGGGTGATTCGTCAAGCGGGGGCCGAGAAAAAGGGGGTCCCAAAACGTGTTTTCCCCATTCATTTTCCCATAGGAAACTTTAGACACGGCTACAGCCCGAACTGCTGAACGGAATTACACCAAATTTGGCAAAGAGGTAGTTCTTGGTTCAGAAAGAACCCTTTTTGTTAAATGGTGTAAATCCGTTCAGTAGTTGCGGAGAAATTAAAAAAATAAGAGTCAAAAATCAATTTCCCATAGGAAACTTTATGCAAGGCTACAGCCCGAACTGCTGAACGGAATTACACCAAATTTGGCAAAGAGGTAGTTCTTGGTTCAAAAAGAACCCTTTTCATTAAATGGTGTAAATCCGTTCAGTAGTTGCTGAGAAAATCAAAAGTAAAAACACATATATATCTGGGCGGAGCCTAACCACACTTGTCATCGTGAGATCTGATTGGCTGTCAGCACTTCATCCTGGAATTGCTGGCAGCCATCTTGGGACCAATATAAATGATAGTACCCCATTGAAATGCATTGTAGTGAATCGAAGATTTTGAGGGTTACCAAAAGGAGAACTATAAAGGGTGATAACAGACTTTAGTTACATTAGAATTCATTTGTTGTTGGTACTATACTAATTTCAGGAATTGTGGTGTGTTCTAAGGTGATTTTACCCTGTGAAAAACCTTCTGCTGGGATATCATGAATCATGTTTGAGAGAAAACTATTTTCACATGCTTGTCCCATACAGTTTTGGAAGGTGCCCCAGAAGGTAAAATGAGAGCATATTTTCTGTAAATTCACATTATCTTTCTCAGTCATGTGAGAATGAAGTCTGACATTCTCAGTAAAACATGTACATCCAACAAGGGCAGAGACTGTCAGTTGATTCCTTTGTGTTCTACTGCAGCTTCCCAGAGTGTTCTAAAGAACAAATAGAGTGCTAACAGCCTTACTTATGACAAAAGTATGGCACACCTGAAGCCATCTTGATTGGAATAAACTGGTAACACTTAAAACATTTAATTTAAAAAGGAACAAAATGATGGGGTTCATCTTGTCATAGAAATTATGGTTAGTGCTCTGGAAAGAAAAATTAGGACATGTTTCAAGTGTGATCTCAAATATCTTCCTGTTATATTTCAACAGGAGCAGCCTGTCAGTTGATGCCTTTGTGTTCTACTGCAGCTTCCCAGAGTGTTCTAAAGAACAACTAGAGTGCTAACAGCCTTACTTATGACAAAAGTATGGCACACCTGAAGCCATCTTGATTGGAATAAACTGGTAACACTTAAAACATTTAATTTAAAAAGGAACAAAATGATGGGGTTCATTTTGTCATAGAAATTATGGTTAGTGCTGTAGAAAGAAAAATTAGGACATGTTTCAAGTGTGATCTCAAATATCTTCCTGTTATATTTCAACAGGAGCAGCCTGTCAGTTGATGCCTTTGTGTTCTACTGCAGCTTCCCAGAGTGTTCTAAAGAACAACTAGAGCGCTAACAGTCTTACTTATGACAAAAGTATGGCACACCTGAAGCCATCTTGATTGGAATAAACTGGTAACACTTAAAACATGTAATTTAAAAAGGAACAAAATGAGGGGTTCATTTTGCCATAGAAATTATGGTTAGTGCTGTAGAAAGAAAAATTAGGACATGTTTTAAGTGAGATCTCAAATATCTTCCTGTTATATTTCAACAGGAGCAGCCTGTCAGTTGATGCCTTTGTGTTCTACTGCAGCTTCCCATAGTGTTCTAAAGAACAACTAGAGTGCTAACAGCCTTACTTATGACAAAAGTATGGCACACCTGAAGCCATCTTGATTGGAATAAACTGGTAACACTTAAAACATTTAATTTAAAAGGAACAAAATGAGGGGGTTCATTTTGCCATAGAAATTATGGTTAGTGCTGCAAAAAGAAAATTTAGTGCATGTTTTAAGTGAGATCTCAAATCCTCTTCTATTTCATTAGAAAATTCTGACATGCAGACTGAAACAATCACTTTCAATACCAGCAGTAGACTTCCAGTTAACTCCTTGGTGAGCAGTAGCTTTACTACAGTGATCTAATGAACAACTAGATTAATAACATTCTGAATTTATGGCAAATGTGTGACACATCTGAATGCCTTCTTGATGGAATCAAAGTAAAAAACTGAAAGCATTTCCTACTGAGGAGACTGCAGTAAATGAGGAAATTAGGAAACTTCATAACAAAGAAGTCTTCCAAGATGGCCACCAGTGAAAAAAGAGCCCAAATGTAGCACAAATATTACCCAGATGTAGCCCACATATAGCCCAATGACAAAAGTGTGCAAAACACTTTTTATTTTTAGTTTTTGCAGTTTTATGTAGTGCAGACTGGTCAGGTATTGGAGCGTTGCATCTTAAAACATGACCCCCTACACTACAAAAACACCACTGCACTACCCTAAACCCTAAAACACTACCCCAGAACGACCCCTACACTACACAAACACCACTGCACTACCCTAAACCCTAAAACACTACCCCAACACCACTGCACTAACCTAAATCCTAAAACACTACCCCAGCACGACACCCTACACTACCCAAACACCACTGCACTACCCTAAAACATGACCCCCTACACTACACAAACACCACTGCACTACCCTAAACCCTAAAACACTACCCGCAGCACGACCCCCTACACTACACAAGCACCACTGGACTACCCTAAAACCTAAAACACTACCCCCAGCACGACCCCCTACACTACACAAACACCACTGCACTACCTTAAACCCTAAAACACTACCCCCAGCACGACCCCCTACACTACCCAAACACCACTGGACTACCCTAAAACCTAAAACACTACCCCCAGCACGACCCCCTACACTACACAAACACCACTGCACTACCTTAAACCCTAAAACACTACCCCCAGCACGACCCCCTACACTACCCAAACACCACTGCACTACCCTAAAACATGACCCCCTACACTACACAAACACCACTGCACTACCCCAAACCCTAAAACACTACCCCCAGCACGACCCCCTACACTACACAAGCACCACTGCACTACCCTAAACCCTAAAACACTACCCCCAGCACGACCCCCTACACTGCCCGAACACCACTGCACTGCCCTAAACCCTGAAACACCAGCCCCTGCACGACCCCTACACTGCCCGAACACCACTGCACTGCCCTAAACCCTGAAACACATACCCTAGCACGACCCCCTACACTGCCCGAACACCACTGCACTGCCCTAAACCCTGAAACACCACCCCTTCACGACCCCCTACACTGCCCGAACACCACTGCACTGCCCTAACCCTGAAACACCACCCCCAGCATGACCCCTACACTGCCCGAACACCACTGCACTGTCCTAAACCCTGAAACACTACCCCCAGCAAGACCTCCTACACTGCCCGAACACCACTGCACTGCCCTAAACCCTGAAACATCACCCCCAGCAAGACCCCTACACTGCCCGAACACCACTGCCCTAAACCCTGAAACACCACCCCAGCACGACCCCCTACACTGCCCGAACACCACTGCACTGCCCTAACTCCTGAAACACCACCCCCAGCACGACCCCCTACACTGCCCGAACACCACTGCACTGCCCTAAACCCTGAAACACCACCCCCTGCACGACCCCCTACACTGCCCGAACACTACTGCACTGCCCTAAACCCTGAAACACCACCCCCAGCACGACCCCCTACACTGCACGAACACCACTGCACTGCCCTAATCCCTGAAACACTACCCCCAGCAAGACCCCCTACACTGCCCGAACACCATTGCACTGCCCTAAACCCTGAAACACTACCCCCAGCAAGACCCCCTACACTGCCCGAACACCACTGCACTGCCCTAAACTCTGAAACACCACCCCCAGCAAGACCCCCTACACTGCCCGAACACCACTGCCCTAAACCCTGAAACACCACCCCCAGCAAGACCCCCTACACTGCCCGAACACCACTGCACTGCCCTAAACCCTGAAACACCAGCCCCAGCATGACCCCTACACTGCCCAAACACCACTGCACTGCCCTAAACCCTGAAACACCACCCCTGCACGACCCCCTGCACTGCCCGAACACCACTGCACTGCCCTAAACCCTGAAACACCACTCCCAGCACAACCCCTACACTGCCCGAACACCACTGCACTGCCCTAAACCCTGAAACACCACCCCTGCACGATCCCCTTCACTGCCCGAACACTACTGCACTGCCCTAAACCCTGAAACACCACCCCCAGCACAACCCCCTACACTGCACAAACACCACTGCACTGCCCTAAACCCCGAAACACTACCCCCAGCAAGACCCCCTACACTGCCCGAACACCACTGCCCTAAACCCTGAAACACCACCCCCAGCAAGACCCCCTACACTGCCCGTACACCACTGCACTGCCCTAAACCCTGAAACATCACCCCCAGCATGACCCCCTACACTGCCCAAACACCACTGCACTGCCCTAAACCCTGAAACACCACCCCCAGCACGACCCCCTACACTGCCCGAACACCACTGCACTGCCCTAAATCATGAAACACCAGCCCCAGCACGACCCCCTACACTGCCCGAACACCACTGCACTGCCCTAAACCCTGAAACACCACTCCCAGCACGACCCCCTACACTGCCCGAACACCACTGCACTGCCCTAAACCCTGAAACTCCAGCCCCAGCAGAACCCAGAACACCACTGCACTGCCCTAAACCCTGAAACACCAGCCCCAGCACAACCGCCTACACTGCCCGAAAACCACTGCACTGCCCTAAACCCTGAAACACCAGCCCCAGCACGACCCCCTACACTGCCCGAACACCACTGCACTACCCTAAACCCTCAAACACCAGCCCCAGCACGACCCCCTACACTGCCCGAACACCACTGCACTGCCCTAAACCCTGAAACACCAGCCCCAGCAAGACCCCCTACACTGCCCGAACACCACTGCACTGCCCTAAACCCTGAAACACCACCCCCAGCAAGACCCCCTACACTGCCTGAACACCACTGCACTAAAGCCTGAAACACCACCCCCAGCAAGACCACCTACACTGGCCGAACACCACTGCACTGCCCTAAACCCTGAAACACCATGCCCTGCACGACCCCTACACTGCCCAAACACCACTGCACTGCCCTAAACCCTGAAACACCACCCCCTGCACGACCCCCTACACTGCCCAAACACCACTGCACTGCCCTAAACCCTGAAACACAACCCCTCAGCACGACACCCTACACTGCCCGAACACCACTGCACTGCCCTAAACCCTGAAACACCACCCCCAGCATGACCCCCTACACTGCCCGAACACCACTGCACTGCCCTAAACCCTGAAACACCACCCCCTGCACGACCTCCTACACTGCCGGAACACCACTGCACTGCCCTAAACCCTGAAACACCACCCCCAGCACGACCCCCTACACTGCCCGAACACCACTGCACTGCCCTAAACCCTGAAACATCAACCCCAGCAAGACCCCCTACACTGCCTGAACACCACTGCCCTAAACCCTGAAACACCACCTCCAGCAAAACCCCCTACACTGCCTGAACACCATTGCTCTGCCCTAAATCCTGAAACACTAGCCCCAGCATGACCCCCTACACTGCCCAAACACCACTGCACTGCCCTAAACCCTGAAACACCACCCCCAGCACGACCCCCTACACTGCCCGAACACCACTGCACTGCCCTAAATCATGAAACACCAGCCCCAGCACGACCCCTACACTGCCCGAACACCACTGCACTGCCCTAAACCCTGAAACACCAGCCCCAGCACAACCCCCTACACTGCCCGAACACCACTGCACTGCCCTAAACCCTGAAACACCAGCCCCAGCACGACCCCCTACACTGCCCGAACACCACTGTACTGCCCTAAACCCTGAAACACCAGCCCCAGCACGACCCCCTACACTGCCCGAACACCACTGCACTGCCCTAAACCCTGAAACACCACCCCCTGCATGACCCCCTACACTGCCCGAACACCACTGCACTACCCTAAACCCTAAAACACGACCTCCTACACTACACAAACACCACTGCACTACCCTAAACCCTAAAACACTACCCCCTACACTACACAAACACCACTGCACTACCCTAAACCCCAAAACACTACCCCCAGCAGTACCCCTACACTACCCAAACACCACTGCACTAATCTAAACCCTAAAACACTACCCCCAGCAGTACCCCTACACTACCCAAACACCACTGCACTACCCTAAATCACTACCCCCAGCACGACCCCCTACACTACCCGAACACCACTGCACTACCCTAAACCCTAAAACACTACCCCCAGCACGACCCCCTACACTACCCAAACACCACTGCACTACCCTAAACCCTAAAACACTCCCCCCGGCACGACTCCCTACACTACCCAAACACCACTGCCCTACCCTAAACCCTAAATCTACCCCCAGCATGACCCCCTACACTACACAAACACCACTGCACTACCCTAAACCATAAAACACTACCCCCAGCACGACCCTCTTCACTACCTAAACACAACTGCACAATTTGTTACAGGCGTTGCAACGCAGGCCTGTGGTGCTTACTGGAAGTACCTAGTGGGCTAGTTGGGCCCCAGGGACCCTCAGGATTCAAGGTGACCTAATCCCCCAACTTAAAACGCACCACGGGGCGCGTTTACACAGTGGTGAAGGGAGGGGGCGGGGCCTCAGGTGACATGTGCGCAAACACGCCCTGTGGTGCGTTTTAAGTTGGGGAATTAATTCCCTTTGAATCCTGAGGGACCCTGGGGGCCAACTAGCCCACCAGGTACCTTCAGTAAGCACAACAGAGTTGCGTTGCAGAGAGTGCCCTATTATGTACTAGGGACTTGCAGAGGAGGTCATGCTAATCACAGGGGTACCCCAACGCATAGTGTTCCCTAGTGTATGTAGGTGTTTTCACTGTATTCTAAGTGTCTTTTAGCATAGCACTGGCTCTGGTTAGTCAGAGTCAGTTACCACCAGTACCCGTCTGAAAAAGTTGTGGGCACAGGATGATTTTGCAACAAGGCCTCTTTCTGCTCCTCTGTTGGTTCTTTCTGCACATCTTTTGCTTCTTTCTGTGCGTTTTTTCTTCTTTCTTCACATGTCCTACCTCTGTAGGCATAGTTAGAAACTAGCATTTAAAAAAACCTTTGAAATTCACTTAAAAAATCATAGGTTTCAGGCACGTTATAGTTAGAAATTAGCATTTAAAAAACCTTTGAAATTCACTGAAAAAACCATAGGTTTCAGACACGTTATAGTTAGAAATTAGCATTTAAAAAACCTTTGAAATTCACTGAAAAAACCATAGGTTTTAGGGACAGTTATAGTTAGTTGGACATTTCATTCGTACAAAACCATAGAAATTCCCCCGTTATAGTTAGTTCAGCTAACTATAACTCGCGCCTCACAATGCACTGCTGATGACGTCACATATTACATCACTCATGACATGGTCAGTGACATCATTGATGACATCACTGATGACATCTCAAATGACATCACTGATGACATCATCCATGTGATAATTTCATGCATCTTCTCACACCCTAATATAACTTTTGATACACCCACTCTAAATTACAGACTGCCATTCTCAAAACCATAGACACTCCAACACCAAAAACTACATACCCACTCACTGATTCTTAGGTCTACACACACATCCACTCACTCACCCGTACAGTCACTCATACTTAGTCACTCAGTACAGGACTATCATATGCACTCATACACCTATATAAACACTCACACACCGCCACTCATCCATAGAGGTACTCACACACCTAGTCAGTCATGCAAAAACTTAATCACACACCCATTTACTCACCTATACAGTTATACACACACCAGCTCACTTACTCATACAAATACTAGCACATTCTTACGCTCTTATACAATCACTGATACAAGTACACACTCATCCATACAGCCACTCTCACAATCACACACTCTCACTTATAGCCATTTATATACTCCAACACACATATATACTGCCTTTCACATATGTAGTTACTCACACATGTACCACTGAGATATACATTCAATCACTAACACACCCATACACACACTCACCCACCCATACAGTCCATCACAGATGCACTCTTGAAACCATGCACCCAGTGAATCACCAACTCACACTTCTATGCACAGAGTCACACACACCCCACCCACACAAACACTCAGGCACCCATACAGATACTCAGACAATCAATCAATAACCCATGTAGACACTCATGTAGCTATTCAGAAAGCCATGCAGCCGCTTACAAACCAACAGACAGACGGATACAGACATTCACACAGTTTAGTCACTAACCCATGCATTCAGTAAGATACATTTAATCACTCACTTGTAGAGTCAGTCACTCACGTACTAAATCATCCTTTCAGACACTTATACACCCACTCATTCTTCAATACGCCTTTCCCTATATATATTAAACATATTTAAACTTTACAGAAACACACAGTCACTGGATGATGTCATCAGTGATGTCATCAGTGATGTCATTTGAGATGTCATCAGTGATGTCATCAGTGATGTCACTGACCATGTCATGAGTGATGTAATATGTGACGTCATCAGCAGTGCATTGCGGGGCGCGAGTTATAGTTAGCTGAACTAACTATAACGGGGGAATTTCTATGGTTTTGTACGAATGAAATGTCCAACTAACTATAACTGTCCCTAAAACCTATGGTTTTTTCAGTGAATATATATATATATATATATATATATATATATATATATATATATATATTATCTACTGGCGGTCGCCAGTAGATAGTTATAGTTACAACCTATTATCCATAGGAAATCCGCGACATTCTATTTGAAATAACTCTCTTGCCGGTTGACGTATCTTCGCAAAATTTTCAAACTTTGTGGGCGCTCCGGTCCGCTCCTACCCTGAAAGTCTCGGGGGATTCGTCAGCGGGGGCCGAGAAAAAGGGGGGTCCCAAAACGCGTTTTCCCCATGCAATTTTCCATAGGAAACTTTAGACACGCCTACAGCCCGAACTGCTGAACGGAATTACACCAAATTTGGCAAAGAGGTAGTTCTTGGTTCAGAAAGAACCCTTTTTGTTAAATGGTGTAAATCCGTTCAGTAGTTGCTGAGAAAATCAAAAGTAAAAAGATAGTGATATCTATGGCCGCGTCGGATTCGCGCACCCTCCCGATCACGAGCTGCATGCTAATTGGCTGTCAACACTCCAAATGAGGAAGTGTTGGCAGCCATTTTGTCCTCGGTAGAACCGAGGGACAGAAACAAGTGCGCAAAGCGCACAAAGGGGGCAGGGTAGAAACACCCTGACCCCTAGGTCTGCTCAGGGGGTCCCACAAGGACCCCTGGGCAAAAAAAAAATTTTTTTTTAAAAAATCGGCAGGATGCGAATCCTGCCGGAAAAATCGAATCGACGCGGTCTCCCGCGCTTCGATGCTAATGGCCCCGGGTGGGCCAAGTCCCGGGGGCATGCTGGGGGGTTAATTTTATGTGTGGGGGCCTCTAAGGGCCTCCCAAGCCCCGGGGACCACCACCCCCGGGGCTTTATGTATAATGGTGCGGGAGGGCTCTGAGCCCTCCCGCAGCCCCGGGACCGCCACCTCCCGGGGCTTCTTTTTATTTTGAAAAACCTGTGTGGGGGGCTCCAGCCCCCACACGCCCGAGGACCACCACCTCCCGGGGCACTAAGAAAAATTACAATGGGGGTCCGTTTTGGACCCCAAGCCCCGAGGACCACCACCTCCCGGGGCTTTCAAAATGTAAGGAGGGGGCCGCGCGGCCCCCTCCTGGAGCCTGTGGTGGCCCTGGGGACCGCCACCCCCAGGGCCGGCTCCTGCAGTGTCCCGGGTGCCTACCCCGGGACACTGCTGTTTGCAATGACAGGACGGGAGCCTCGCGGCCCCGTCCTGTCATTACAAACTGCTTTGGATATTGGAAGAGAGAGCAGGAAACCTGCTCTCTCTTCCAATATCCAAAGCTGATTGCTTTCCACATGGGGAGCAGCATGTTAGCTGCTCCCCATGTGTAAAGCAATGCCGGCTCCCGTAGGACACGGGAGCCGGCAGGACTGTGGGGGTTTGGGGACCCCCACAGTCCCCAACGAGAGGCCAGGCCCCGGGGGATGGGGTCCCCGGGGCCATAGTGGCCACGGAGGGGGCCACGCAGCCCCCTCCCCAAAGGAAAAATAAAGGAAAAAAAAAAAAAGTGCTAGGCCGGCCCCGGAGATGGGGTCCCCGGGGCCTTAAATGGCCTGAGGAGGGGGCCACGCAGCCCCCTCCAAATAAAAAAAAAGAGGCCATGCCCCGGGGATGGGGTCCCCGGGCCAATACAGGCCCAGGGAAGGGGGCCACGCGGCCCCCTTCCCGTTTTTTTAAAAAAATTTAATTAAAAAAAGGGGTAAGGCCCTGGGGGATGGGGTCCCCAGGGCCTAAAAATAGGAAAAAGGAAGGGGGCCACACAGCCCCCCTTCAGGGGGGAAAAAAAAAAACAAACTAAATAAACGATCGGGCCCGCAGGCCCCGCCCCCTTCCTTCACCACTCTGCAAACGCGCCCCTGGCGCGTTTGCAGAGGGGAACGAATTCCCTTGAATACTGGGGGTCCCTGGGGCCAACTAGCCCACCAGGAACCTCCAGTATGCGCCAGGGGCTGCCTTGCAGAGAGGTGTACAGAGGCCACGCCCCTTTACACCTCTCTGCAACGCAGCTCTGTGGCGCTTTTGGAGGTATATGGTGGGCTAGTTGCACCCCAGGGACCCTCAGGATTCAAGGGGAGTTAATCCCCCGACTTAAAACGCGCCACGGGCGCGTTTGCACAGTGGTGAAGGGAGGGGCGGGGCTTCAGGTGACATGTGTGCAAACAGGCCCCGTGGCGCGTTTTAAGATGGGGAATTAAATCCCCTTCAATCCTGAGGGTCCCTGGGGCCAACTAGCCCAACAGGTACGTCCAGAAAGCGCCACAGAGGTGCGTTGCAGAGAGGTGTAAAAGGGGTGTGGCCTCTGTACATGTCTCTGCAACGCAGCCCCTGGCGCATACTGGAGGTTCCTGGTGGGCTAGTTGGCCCGTAGGGACCCTCATGATTCAAGGGGACTTAATCCCCCTACTTAAAACGCGCCACGGGGCGCGTTTGCACAGATGTCACCTCAGGCCCCGCCCCCTCCCTTCACCATTGTGCAAATATTCCTCTAAAATCAGCCGAAATACGAATTCTGATTTACTCACCTGTTATCAGGAGAGACCTCAGTGCTGCATCTTTCAGCCCAGTACTAATCCTGAAAAGTAATTTTAACCGTACTTACCAGTAACTTGAATTTCCTTCCATAGGCTAACATTGACTGGTTTCACTTGGAAATTCTTCTAAGTGTGGAGTTTTGGAACTTTAAAATATTCCTCTAAAATCAGCCGAAATACGAATTCCGATTTACTCACCTGTTATCAGGAGAGACCTCAGTGCTGTATCTTTCAGCCCAGTACTGGTCCTGAAAAGTAATTTTAACCGTACTTACCAGTAACTTGAATTTCCTTCCATAGGCTAACATTGACTGGTTTCACTTGGAAATTCTTCTAAGTGTGGAGTTTTGGAACTTTAAAATATTCCTCTAAAATCAGCCGAAATACGAATTCCGATTTACTCACCTGTTATCAGGAGAGACCTCAGTGCTGCATCTTTCAGCCCAGTACTGATCCTCAAAAGTAATTTTAACCGTACTTACCAGTAACTTGAATTTCATTCCATAGTATATAATTGCCTGCTTTTTGCTGAAAAAGTTTCTAAGTGTTGATTTTTGAAACATACAAATATTCCTCTAAAATCAGCCGAAATACGAATTCCGATTTACTCACCTGTTATACGGAGAGACCTCAGTGCTGTATCATTCAGCCCAGTACTGGTCCTGAAAAGTAATTTTAACCGTACTTACCAGTAACTTGAATTTCCTTCCATAGGCTAACATTGACTGGTTTCACTTGGAAATTCTTCTAAGTGTGGAGTTTTGGAACTTTAAAATATTCCTCTAAAATCAGCCGAAATACGAATTCCGATTTACTCACCTGTTATCAGGAGAGACCTCAGTGCTGCATCTTTCAGCCCAGTACTAATCCTGAAAAGTAATTTTAACCGTACTTACCAGTAACTTGAATTTCCTTCCATAGGCTAACATTGACTGGTTTCACTTGGAAATTCTTCTAAGTGTGGAGTTTTGGAACTTTAAAATATTCCTCTAAAATCAGCCGAAATACGAATTCCGATTTACTCACCTGTTATCAGGAGAGACCTCAGTGCTGTATCTTTCAGCCCAGTACTGGTCCTGAAAAGTAATTTTAACCGTACTTACCAGTAACTTGAATTTCCTTCCATAGGCTAACATTGACTGGTTTCACTTGGAAATTCTTCTAAGTGTGGAGTTTTGGAACTTTAAAATATTCCTCTAAAATCAGCCGAAATACGAATTCCGATTTACTCACCTGTTATCAGGAGAGACCTCAGTGCTGCATCTTTCAGCCCAGTACTGATCCTCAAAAGTAATTTTAACCGTACTTACCAGTAACTTGAATTTCATTCCATAGTATATAATTGCCTGCTTTTTGCTGAAAAAGTTTCTAAGTGTTGATTTTTGAAACATACAAATATTCCTCTAAAATCAGCCAAAATACGAATTCCGATTTACTCACCTGTTATACGGAGAGACCTCAGTGCTGTATCTTTCAGCCCAGTACTGGTCCTGAAAAGTAATTTTAACCGTACTTACCAGTAACTTGAATTTCCTTCCATAGGCTAACATTGACTGGTTTCACTTGGAAATTCTTCTAAGTGTGGAGTTTTGGAACTTTAAAATATTCCTCTAAAATCAGCCGAAATACGAATTCCGATTTACTCACCTGTTATCAGGAGAGACCTCAGTGCTGCATCTTTCAGCCCAGTACTGATCCTCAAAAGTAATTTTAACCGTACTTACCAGTAACTTGAATTTCCTTCCATAGGATATAATTGCCTGCTTTTTGCTGAAAAAGTTTCTAAGTGTTGATTTTTGAAACATACAAATATTCCTCTAAAATCAGCCGAAATACGAATTCCGATTTACTTACCTGTTATAAGGAGAGACCTCAGTGCTGTATCTTTCAGCCCAGTACTGGTCCTGAAAAGTATTTTTAACCGTACTTACCAGTAACTTGAATTTCCTTCCATAGGCTAACATTGACTGGTTTCACTTGGAAATTCTTCTAAGTGTGGAGTTTTGGAACTTTAAAATATTCCTCTAAAATCAGCCGAAATACGAATTCCGATTTACTCACCTGTTATCAGGAGAGACCTCAGTGCTGCATCTTTCAGCACAGTACTGATCCTCAAAAGTAATTTTAACCGTACTTACCAGTAACTTGAATTTCCTTCCATAGGATATCATTGCCTGCTTTTTGCTGAAAAAGTTTCTAAGTGTTGATTTTTGAAACATACAAATATTCCTCTAAAATCAGCCGAAATACGAATTCCGATTTACTCACCTGTTATCAGGAGAGAACCCAGTGCTGCATCTTTTAGCCCAGCACTGACCCTGAAAAGTAATTTTAACCGTACTTACCAGTAACTTATCTTTTCTTCCATAGGAATCCATTGTCTGGTTTTCAGCAGAAAAGTTTCAAAGTGTCGATTTTCACAAACTACAAATATTCCTTAAAAATCGCCTGTATGACTTAAACGCATTTTTTCAACTGTTTACAGGAGATGCACCAGTGCTGGATCCAGGATCCAACACTGAGTAAGAAAAAGTAACGATAACAGTTTTTACCTGCTAAGTGAATTTCCTTCCATAGGATAACATTGGTGATTCTATGAGGAAAAGTTTCTAAGTGTCAACTTTTAAAATACAATAATATTCCTTAAAAATCACGACTGTAACCAAAACGCTTTTACTCAACTGTTTACAGGAGATGTCCCAGGACTGAATCTAGGATCCAGTCCTGTGGTTAGAAAAGTAATCCATAAAGTAACTAATTGCATTTAACTAGAAATTCACATTGAGCTGAATGTTGCATTGTGTTTGAAAATGTGTTGCCCATTGCAACAACTGTAACTACTGTACTTAAAAGTCTATTGCCTATGTGCTAAGTATTTAAACTAAAGTAATTCATTCTGAGAAAGTATTTTTTGTAATGTAATGTATAATGTAATTACAATGTAATTTAAAAAATAAAATATGTAAAAGAAATTGTTTCTAAAAATGTAGTAAATCAGTATGAAAAAAATAATATAAAAATTAATACATTTAAAAAACCTTTGAAATTCACTGAAAAAAACCGTAGGTTTCAGGCACGTTATAGTTACAAATTAGCATTTAAAAAACCTAATTCACTGAAAAAACCATAGGTTTCAGACACGTTATAGTTAGAAATTAGCATTTAAAAAACCTTTGAAATTCACTGAAAAAACCATAGGTTTTAGGGACAGTTATAGTTACAAATTAGCATTTAAAAAACCTTTGAAATTCACTGAAAAAACCATAGGTTTCAGATATGTTATAGTTACAAATTAGTATTTAAAAAACCTTTGAAATTCACAGAAAAAACCATAGGTTTTAGGGACAGTTATAGTTAGTTGGACATTTCACTCGTACAAAACCCGTGAAATTCCCCCGTTATAGTTAGTTCAGCTAACTATAACTCGCGCCCCCGCAATGCACTGCTGATGACGTCACATATTACATCACTCATGACATGGTCAGTGACATCACTGATGACATCACTGATGACATCTCAAATGACATCACTGATGACATCATCCACGTGATAATCTGATGCAGCTCCTCACACCCTAATATAACCTTTGATACACCCAATCTAAATTACAGACTGCCATTCGCAAAACTATAGACACTCCAACACCAATAACTACATACCCACTCACTGATTCTTAGGTCTACACACACACATCCACTCACTCACCCGTACAGTCACTCATACTTATGGTCACTCAGTACAGGACTATCATATGCACTCTTACTCCTATATAGACACTCAAACACCGCCACTCATCCAAAGAGGTACTCACACACCTAGTCAGTCATGCAAATAATTAAACACACTGCCATTTACTCACCTATACAGTTATACACACACCAGCTCACTTAATCATACAAATACTAGCACATTGTTACGCTCTTATACAATCACTGATACAAGCACACACTCATCCATACAGCCACTATCACAATCACTCACTCTCGCTTATAGCTATTTATATACTCCAACACACATATATACTGGCTTTCACATATGTAGTTACTCACACATGTACCACTGGGACATACATTCACTCACTAACACACTCTTACACACACTTACCCACCCATACAGTCTATCACAGATGCACTCTTGAAACCATCCACCCAGTGAATCACCCACTCACACATCTATGCACAGAGTCGCACACACCCCACCCACACAAACACTCAGGCACCCATACAGATACTCAGACAACCAATCAATAACTCATATAGACACTCATGTAGCTATTCACAAACCCATGCAGCCACTTACACAGCAACAGACAGACGGATACAGACATTCACCCAGTTTAGTCACTAACCCATGCATTCAGTAAGATACGTTAAATCACTCACTTATAGAGTCAGTCACGCACCTACTAAATCATCCATACAGACACTTACACACCCACTCATTCTTCAATACGTCTTTTCCTATATATATTAAAAATATTTAAACTTTACAGAAACACACAGTCACTGGATGATGTCATCAGTGATGTCATTTGAGATGTCATCAGTGATGTCATCAGTGATGTCACTGACCATGTCATGAGTGATGTAATATGTGACGTCATCAGCAGTGCATTGCGAGGCGCGAGTTATAGTTAGCTGAACTAACTATAACGGGGGAATTTCTATGGTTTTGTACGAGTGAAATGTCCAACTAACTATAACTGTCCCTAAAACCTATGGTTTTTTCAGTGAATATATATATATATATATATATGTATCCAATTCCAGTCCAAAGTAATGCGATCACTCAAACGATAGACAACAGCAGTTGGTTTATTTATAGTTACGCGTTTCGCTCGCTCAGCGAGCTTGCTCACATACTCCCTTGAAGGAAAATCTGCATTACATAAGGGTTCGCAGAAAGGAAAAAGGAAAAAGGAAAAAAGGACATGTGGCACAAAACATTGTGTAATTGGCATCCATTTTGAAATGTCTTATTCCTGTTGCTAGCTCTAAAATTATACGCATTACAAGTGTAAAGACATGTAAAACTTTAAGATCTGTGGTGCAGTATAAAACCTCCTATTGTACGATCATAACAGTTTCATTTAGCAGTGGAGAATGTTTATCAACAATAGTTTAAACGGAAATTGTCCTATTCCTGTTGTCAATTAAGTCATGTGCATTTCAACTGTACAGGCTTGTACAGACAGAAAGATCTATATTGCAAAATTACACATTCAATTGTATGATCATTGCAGTTCACGTATGGCTGTGGACATGATTACCAGCACTTGCTAGGACAGCCAACTATTGATTCAAAATATGTATATATTTTTTTTCTATATTAAAATATTTATATTTCTTGAAATTTAATACAGTTCTTAAGATTGTTTAAAGGGAACTACTCTCTCTCTTCTGTGGCACAGGCTGAAGTCAGAATAGTAAATTGTACCCCTCCGTAATCCAACGCCTTCCCTACTGTTGCACAGACTGGAATGGAAATAGTACATTTTCCCCCTTCTGTGGCCAATCCTTTCCCTACTGTTGCACAGACTGGAGTGGGAATAATACATTTCACCTCTCTGCAATCCAACACTTTCCCTACTGTTGCACTGACTGGAGTGGGAATAGTAATTATTCCCAATCCTGAGTCTAACACTTTCCTTACTGGTGCACAGACTGGATTGGTAACAGTAAATTGTTACCCCTCCTGAGTCCAACCCTTTCCCTACTGTTGCACAGACTTGAGTGGGAATAGTAAAAGTTACACCTCTTGAGTCCAATGCTTTCCCTACTGTTGCACAGATTGGAGTGGGAATAATATATGGCTTATTATGATGTCGGGTGGAATCACTTCTGCCCGACACCGACTCGGTCAAGGGACCGACCGATATCCGGGCGGCGGTCCTGACCGACTGATTTCAATGTGACCGAAAACAGTTTGGTTGCATGGTCCCTTTCCTCAATGGGAGATTGTGTTACAGCCGTAAACAGGCTATAACACAAGCTCCCATTGAGGAAAGGCAGGTGCAGTTCATCCCTGCACCCCGTTACAGGCTCCTCAAGGGGCCTGCTGCAAGGTGCAGGGATCAACAGGGGGGCACCTTAGGTGCCCCCTTGGCCTCCACCCAGAGTCCGTGCACCAAAGGGGACCCTGCTGGGGGCCCCCCAAACACACTTTCGGACATGGTTTCCATGTCGGGCAGACCAGCATGGAAACCATGTCGGAAACCGTGATTGTAATCTCAAGGACGGAAAGACCCACCCTTGAGATTACTTGCTGGCTTCTGACTGGCAGACGGGCTCTCCGAGCCCGTCAGAAGCCAGCTGAAATGACCACCTGGTTTACCCTCCGACTGCCTCCAACATAATGAGGCGGTCGGATTGTAAACCGACTGGTCCATTATGATGCTGCCCTAAAGGCTCTGACCTAAGGTTGGAGCCTTTACGGACCGTATCATAATCAGCCCCAATATGTGTAATTCCTACTATTTTATAGTTTTGATTATATTGTTTACAATTATATTATTATGATTATACATGATATTATTATGGTGTTTCTGTGTACTTAAAATTATATTATTTTTATTTAGTAATGTTTGTAATATGCAATATATATTTAGTAAAAAAAAAATTTTTTATATTGTTATGTGTAATTAAATTAGTATGATTTAAAACAAATTTCCAGTTCACTTGTTACGGTTTTTAACTTATTGGGTATATGTATTTATATATATATACATATTATTAAACTTTACAAAAAAATAGTAAATTAGAATAATAAATTAAAATCTTTATTTTAATAATAGTTTTAAATTATATATGTTTAAATAAACATACGCACATACTTATATATGTCTTTTTTAAATAAAATAACATTTATATATAATTCTTAATTATTTAAATATATTTAATTTATATAATAATACTTTAAATGTTGATATATTTAAGGTTTACTAACTTAAACTATATTTGTTAAAAAACAATATTTTTGTAATCAATATTAATGTACAGCGACATTTCTTTTCGAAATTTTTGTCATTACATTAGGTGTAGGGAAATTATATTTTTGTGCCTGATATTTTTGACACGATATTTATATACCACGATATTTATGATTTCGATATTATTTCAATGAACCACATTTTTTTTAGCATGAAGAACGTCTTCATATCCAAAAGTGATGAAAAGACACAATTAACTCTTAGCGTGAAATCTACAAGTGCTATGAATAAAAGCTGCTCGCATTTAATCAATTCCTGTTGTTCTGGTTCTCCAGTGATAGAATGTTTTACTCAAGCAACCCCAAATTAGGCCATCTCATGTAGTGGCATAATTTCACGTAAAAAGTGTAATGCGAAATGCAGCAAACCACGCAATTTATACTGGCAGGACTAGATATAATAAGCAATACGGTATTGTCCCCCCCTATCCGACATCTGACATAGAAGCTGAAGGGGCAGCAGGATCATCAATACTTTAAGTTGTGCATTGCTGCATACAGCAGTCACATGTGTTTTTCTTTGAGACGCGTTAGGTTCCCTGGCCTTTAAGCAAAGTCAACCCTGATAGAATTTTTCAAACATGGAAGCCCATCAAACTCTGAAAGCAGCTGACAAACCAGCAGGCAACTGGAAAAAATGCAAACATCATGCTATGGGAATCCGGAAGTTTAAGCACAAATTATTTAATGAGTTTTGTGGTCCTCCTGACAAGGTGCATGATTATTATTTGAGGTGTGTTCTCACACCCCTCAACTAATACTCCAATTTCCTACATGTACTATGTAAAGAGAAGTGCTTATTTTAAGCAGGTTGACACTCTGCATCACTTGGAGCTGGCATACGTTTCCTATATGCAATCACAGGTCCAGATATTGTTAGCAGATAAGGTGACCTCCCAGTAAATATCATAGGTTGCAGAGCTGGACACTGCTAAAGGATCACCAAGATTAAAAAGCAAATCAAAATAAATTTTGAAGATTTTTCTCAGGCTCTTGGAAAAGAAAAAAGAATAGAGACTAAGGAGGTCATTACGATGTCGGGTGGAATCACTTCTGCCTGACATCGCATCGGTCATGGGCCCGACTGACACCCTGTCAGCCGTCCCAACCGCCTCATTAGCAGGTGACCAAACATTGTTTTGTCGCATTCCTACATTTTACTATGGCAGCATGCATTCCGGCCGTAAACCGGCTGTGATGCATGCTCCCATAGTGAAATGGGAGGAGCAGTTCATCCCTGCACCCCATGGCAGGCACCTCAAGGTGCTGGCCACAAGGTGCAGGGATCAACAGGGGGGCACCATAGGTGCCCCCTCCACCTCCAACCAGAGGCAGTGCACCCAAGCTGGTCCTGCTTGAGGCCCCCAAAGACGCTTTTCGACATGGTTTCCATGTCGGACAGGCAGGCATAGAAACCATGTCGGAAACCATCATCGTAATCTCAACGGCGGAAAGGCCCGCCCTTGAAATTACAGGCTGAATTCAGACTGGCAGATGGGCTCTCTGAGCCTGTTGAAAGCCAGCGGGAATGACCAGCCGGTTTCCTTTGCGACCGCCTCCATTGTAATGAGGTGGTCGGAAAGGAAACCGAATGGCCCATTACGATGCACCTTTATGAGCCGCATCGAAATCGGCCCCTAAGTAGTACTTATCTGCTGAGAAAATCCTGAAGAAGGTTGGAATTGGTGGTGCAATCTCATGGCTAGCAGTTGGCTAAGAGATGTCAGCATTCTAGTGAGTTGCTGCACCCAGGCAGTATTACGGAATCAGTACCAATATGTGTAGAGGATTGCACAATTTCTACTCAGTAGCCCTATGAAGGTGCACTCTGACAATATACCCTAGTGGAGAGAAGTAAAGGCAATATGAGAGAAATAACGATGGGAAAGGGAACATTTGGGGAGAGGAAAGAGAAATAATCATAGAGAAGCAGAGTCTGACCATTGGATTTTGGACCTCTGATATGGGTGAATCTGCTATATGATCTCTCACCCACGGTATACTCCTTTTCAAAATTTATTAGAGCTCATCTCAGAATGTCTACTTTTCAAAATAGGGTCAACATCTGTGTGCAACTATGGTAAATGGATCTGTGTAGGTTGCATGCGACATATGCTGACACGCATGTGGAAAAGGCGCTGCGGGGAGAGGGCAGCATTGGCTTCTGGCCCTGCCTAAAATCAGTGTACAGGTATCACTATGGAAGATGGGGCTAACAATAAAGAATAATCTGGTTATACCCTGCCCATGCTCTATTATTCAATTGAGGAAGAAGAAAGAAATGCCCCCTGCCTTTTGCATGAAGGTTAACATCTGTAATCTTTCAAATGTTTTCAAACTTTGTATAAAGCACTCACTAACAGAATATCCGAAAAAAACTATTGTGTGCACAGAATACCATGTCACAAATATCGAGGACTAAAATATCAAGAAGGCAAGTGAAAATAAGTATTATAGATTTAATATTCTTACCTCCGCATTTACATACCGTAAATATAAATGCTATTGCTAAGGTACATATATGTGGAGTTATATATAGTAAAACTTAATATAAAGTTAGATAGAATGATATGCCTCAAAGGACTGTTTTTATGCAGCAAGGTATACCTTCCTGAACAAAAACAGTCCTTCCCGTAAAGCAGACACTCCTGTAATATGGTGCAAAGATGCCTGCTTTGGTGCTAGGCAGCACACAGTGTGCCTGCATAAGGAGAAAGCAGAAATGCTCCATACATTTGTAAATATGGAACATGTTTGCTGTCTTCCTTTCATGCATTGCAACACAGCAAGGGGCTTATTTATCAAAATGTTATGCAACGCAGAAAGCCACCTTGCTGTGTTGCACTACATGAAAGGGAAAGTGCAGGAATGCACCATATTTAACATCATATGGTGCATTAGTGTACTCGCTTTGCTGTGGTGCACTTTTGGCTGCTTAGTGCTAATGCAGGCATCCCCAAGGGTGCCAGCGATGTAAGCAGGATTGTTTTTGTGCAGGAAGGGGCATCTTCCTGTACAAAAACCATCCTGAGATGCATTTTCCTCTTTCTATGTGTGCTGCAAAATGCAGCACACATAGAAAGAGGAAGATACGAAGAGAAATAAAGATGTTTCTCATAGTTACACCTCCCCTGGAGAGGCATTGAATTTTGACACATTCCTAGGTCTACCACTAATGGTAAATCCGGAAATGCACCAAAATCCATGGGTGGATGAGTGGGAACTACCATGCTCCACTCATGTAAAGCCTCCCTGGGGCAGAGTAAAGCAAGACAGCGATTTATGCTGCCTTGCGTTATTCCAGATTTATCAAGCCAAGCAGGGCCACGCAAGGTGGCCTTGCGTGGCTTGATAAATCCATCTAATTTTAGTGTTTCGTCACCCTTGCGCCCCCTTGCATGGCGCAAGGGTGATGCAACGCAATGATAAATATGGTACCAAGTTCCTTTGCTGCCCTGTGTTGAGTGAGATAATAGTCGATGTGCCCCTACGTATTTGCAAAAGGAAATATATTGATGCAGCAACCACAAAATCATGTTGTCAGCAGCAATACTTTATTCACGTTGGGAATAAGTTTATCCTACAGAAGAAATATTGTGAATGTAGGAGATATGTCAGTTCTTGCAGATTGCTGAAAAATGAGCATAGCTCAAAAATTGCCTGTAACTCTTCTGTAACAGAGATGACAGACATTGGAGATGGCTTCCTGGGTAGCTGAATTTTTAGGCTTGATTAACAGTTATTTGTTTCAAAGGGAAACGCACCAGAGTTTAGTAAAGTGTTGCAAATTGTTTTGAACTTTATTATCCATATGTACAATATAAGATAGAGGCAAAACACCAAGGCTACAAGTGCCTACAAGTACATTGTAACCCTTGACAACCCAAAAATTAATTTGTATTCAAAGATTGCTTAAAAATCCGGCTACCTGTAGCACTCTAAAAAGAGGTGCCTACTATTTTTGCTTGTAGTGCACAACTTTCTTAGAATGTAGCAAAGTGCTTTAAGTAAAGCAAGAGCCTGATCTTATGTCACAAACTTTACAACAGAATTTGTGCAAAAGCAGAATTTGCTTCAGTGAAGTGGTACAAATTGTGCTGCAATATATTACCCATATTTACAGTTTAGGATAGAGAAAGGTAAAGTAATTTACCCAGCGTTGCATAATTGTTGTTCAAGTGGCAAGCCAAGGCTATAACCTAGATCTCCTTGTGACAAACTAAGCAAATTAGGCACCTAGGGCCAGATGTAAAAAGCAATTTTACTATCACAAACTATGCAATTTGCAAAAACACAGGGTTTGTGACCACTTTTTGCTATATACTAAACCCATTTTGAGAGTCAGAAAAGCAATTCTGACTAGCAAAATGGGCTTATTGACCCATTCTGAATTGCAAGTAAGAAGGAACAAGAAAAGGGCATCCCCTCCTAATTGTAATTCGGAATGGAATATATCAATATATCAATTGTTGGCAATCACAATTGTGGTTGCAAATCGTTAAAAAGTCACTGATTCTTCAAGGGAGGTGGTACGAGATTGGCAAAGGGAATACTTATCCTAATCTACGTCTCTGAAAGATTTGTCTGGCGACCTTGGGGGCTTCAACCCTCCCCCCATGCACTACCATAGGTGATGAATTTTTCTTAAAAAGAGCACGAGTTCCTTTAAGGAGAAACAACTTTACCGTGTGAAACTGCAAACACAGGATTGATGATCTGTTGTTCCTTGCAGAGCACCATCCTTGGCTGTAGCCAATCATAGGTAGTCCAAAATAGTGACGTCTCTAATTATTATTCATTAGCAGTGGGCGCTCGCAGAGGGAGTGCTGCGGGCGGTGGGGTGGGGCGGGGCGGACTGGAGTCGGACATACGATGGGCAGGAGTAAGGTAAGTAAATAAATTTATAAAACTATTTACCTTGCGCTCGCTGCATCGCCGAGTTGGATATTGTTCTGATGTCCTCATATTGTAACCACCTTGGCTGCCTAACGATTAATCTTTGTCTGTATATATGTATGTACTTCAATCAAACAATATCGCTTTATATGTAAAGCGCTCTGATACCTTCGGGTCTAGATAGCACTCTATAAAACTAATAAATAAATACATAATAAATAAACATCATTTTGCACTGTCGTATTATTACACTGGTCGGTTGCTGCAAATATTGTTGCAAAATTGCCTGGTGGAGGTGTTGTGTTGCGAAAATTGGCACAAAGATACAGCAGAACAGAGATCAATTAGCACTGCTGGAATGCCTTCCTGGGAGCTCATTGTGCAATAATATTGTTCATTTTACAATCAGACAGCATTCTCCAAAACATCTAGTTAGTGCTTAAGAGTGAGTTCAGGCAGACTTGTAGTTTTATTATTGATAAAACACACATTCATGGTGTTTTTGAACAGGTAAATAAATTTGTTAAAACTGCTAGCATCAGTAACCTAATTAAAGCGGTTTTCTAGCAGGGGGCTCGTTTAATGCAAATACATTAGCAAAAGCGAACACATTGGGGAATATTCTCAAGAACTTGCGATAAACATCGCCAAACTATGCTAACGCAATTTTTCATATCGCCGGAAAATAACTCTGTGTCAACGTCGTATTCTCAACATGGCGGTAACATGCGATAGTTTCCCGATAACGCCTCAAATGTCCGCGATACAACTATTGCGACGGCGATAAAAAAGGAAACCCGAACGTGAAAAAAGTTGTGATGGGCCCAACCGCGATAGAAAAATCAGCGACAAGCAGCGACAGGCTTGTAATTCCCATGTCAGGCGGGAAAAATCACCATAAAAGCTGCAAAAAAAAAGAAAAAAACATAACAACTGCGAAGCACAATGGAGGTAGCCGGAGCAAGTACAGAGGACAACCCGAACCCCACAAGCCCCACGGAGGATCAGCCTGGGACCTCGGGGTCAGGGAAGGGCAAGGAGAAGAAGAAGAGGAAGACGCGGTTCAGTCCACAGGAAAACAGGATCCTGATTACGGAGGTGATAGAACACCATCAACAACTGTTCGTCACCTCCACTGTGTCATTGGCAACAAAAAATGGAACATAGCAGTCCATCGTGGACAAGGTGAATGCAGTCGGAGTGCTGAGGAGGACAATGGACAAGGTCAAGAGGCGCTGGAATGATGTGAAGCGCAAAACCAAGCTGAAACTCGCAAACAACCACAAAGCAGCAATGCAGACTGGGGGTGGGAGTCCTGCGCCACAGGAGGAGCTGGATCAGATGGAGGAAATTGTGTCCACAGTCATCAGTGTGGAGACGGTGGCAGGAGTCGGGGGACCGGACACTGCTCAACAAGACCTGACACAACAGCAACAGGGTGAGTAACCACCAGGGACTGGGGGACGGGGGAGATGGGCACAATGGCACACATGCACAATGAAGTATAGCACACTGCACAACCACAATGACTCTGGATCATGCCCCTGATCTCCTTGCCATACTGCAGCACACATAGAAACAGCAAGTAGTCCCCCGTCCACAATGTGCCCAGAGGGGCCCTCCCCACACATCACCAATCTCACAACAAACCCATGCACATGTGCTGAACCCAGCAAAGCTGCGGATCCGTGAGCCCCACTGACAATGCAAGTGACACTGCATGACGATGAGCATGTCTGCAGGCCACTCATCATGACATGTTGCACGCCACGACACCGAGGTGACTGAGTGTGCTCCACATCCAGAAAGGAGCAGGTCACACACTGACACATCCACATGCACAAACAACCCCTGACGGCAACCAGACATCTGCGGACAAACCATGCCCAAGAGTCCCAACTCCCACCAAGAGCCCAATTTACCCAAGTATGCAACATCTCAGCACTGCATAAGCACAGAAGTCAAAGGCACACCGCAGGAAAGGGAGAAGGCCAAGCAAAGTCTGAGCTGCAGGGGTGACTCTCCCACAATGCAGCACACACACAAGCATCAGAGCACATCAACATTGACAACAATGTGGTACAAACTGCAACACTTTCACAACAGAACAGAGGACACAACTGCTGCCGCTTGTGTGTAGAAACTGGCCAATCACATTTGGCATAGCAGGAAACTGTGACATGATAATGGACAAGTACAACCCCACATCCCTGATGGTGCACAAATGTCCACTGTCCCGCTTCAAATAGGCAGCTCCTCCTAAACAGTCACAATCTACATTGTCATGCAGTCTGTTTGGAAACTTGGCCAATGCATGAACATACATGGAACACACTGTTAAACTGCATCTCCCCTTTACATTGCAGAGGGAGAATCATCACCTCCTGCAGAGCAGACCGAACACCACCTCACTGATGACGAGGAGGACCTCCCCACTTTCGACACCGACGCCCTCCAAGAGCTCATGGACAGCTTCCGCACCCCACCCCCAGGAGCAGGGCAGCCCAGCTGCATCAAGTAGACCCCACCCCCTGCACAGACCACACAGCAGGAAGCACCCACCACCCCGGCTGTCTCCCAGGATCCCCACGACCAACACATGGCATTTCTACGCCATGTGTTGGAGGGCCAGAAGGAGATGGCTGAGCAGGTGCGGGTGGGGTTCGAACTCATGGCAGCCAAACTAGATGCCATCCATGGGTGTCTACGTCCCATCAGGGACCACTTACAGTCCCTAACGGACACCCACAGTCTGCTCCATGGTCTCCAACAAGCCATGGCTGACATCGCTGGAGTCATGACTCGGAGACAAGAACACCTGTCTAGTCAGAGTGGCTCCAGCGATCTCAGCCGGGAGTTGGGACACATGCAGAGGCTCATGGAGGACACAGTGCGGATGGACGTGGAAAGGATGGCTGCCATGGCTGCACATCAGCGAGATGTAGCTGGGATCTTCCGTGCCCTGCACATCCTCATTATGGCATTGCTGCCACAAGGCCTGGCGCAGATGAATGCTGCTGCTCCTACACCATCCACATCTCCGCCCCCTGATGTGTCAGTGCCCCACAGTGCAGCAGACATTCCACCTCCGGCACCTGATGTGTCACTGCCACACAGTGCGGCTGACAATCCACCTCCGGCCCCTGATGTGTCAGTGCCACACAGTGCTGCAGCCGAAACACCACCACCCACAGGTGAGGCACATCACACACCAGAGGACGATGATGTGGATGAGACTGCTGTTGTGGTAATGAGGGAGCGGTAGCATTCATCTCCGCCATATGACCTGTTTCAGCTTGGTTCGGCCCTTTGCATCATCACCTTCCACTGTTCCCTGATACACTCTGTGGCACTCACCTTGGACCTCGACATGGACTGCCATATTCTGTTTGGTTACCAATGACACAGCAATCAGACTGCGGACTGAACTCTTCCTCTTCTGATGAATTTGTCCTTCCCTAATGGACTCTGGCTGTCCCTCCATGGGGCAACAATGTCAAGTGGGGTGTGCATGGCCCTGTACTGCTCCAGCTGCAAAACTCCACTGAAAGTGAATAAAACATTCAAATTCAAAACAGATGTGTCATGTCTATGATCCTTCAAGTATGACAGTATGGATGAATGTAGGGTCACTGATTCCCCCTCACATCCATTTTGCACATGTTGTGGGGCTTGGGTCACAGGGTGCAACATTGCCGATTGCGGTCCGGGTGGCGCAGACACTACAACGGAGACACACGCATTGGTTACTTCCTTGACTTGCGGTGCACAGAGTTAGGCCCACCTGAAGAGCTGAGCGGGTGTGCAGCCTTCGGTGATGCATTGGCCTCGATACGGAATCCAGAATATCAGGACTCAATTTGAATTGTGAGCCCTGCTGGAACACAGTGTACGCGCAGGCAGCAGTCAGCACACACATGACTCCGCGGTGCGGTGCCGCAGGTGTGCTGGGGGCCTGTGGCGCGGAATCCAGCGATCGGCTGAGGAGGTTGCACCGGCACGTGGAGGGCCCTCTTGGAGACACGCCGGTGGCGGCAGGCGAGCATTGAGGCCTGGTTGCGCAGGGGCGGGCAGTCATCGCTGGGCAGCGGACCGGTCTGGGGACCAGGGATGGGGTGCAGCAGGCGCACAGGATCGCGCAGACACCACCGGTCACGGCGGCGGCCTCATGGCTGGGTGGGGGGCGCCGCCCTGGCATACACGACCCTGCATGCGCTGACGAGATATGCGCGGGTTGGCTTGGGACGTAGTCACCTCGTCTCCAGTGTGAATACGGCCGTTGAATGTGGTCGGGCACGTGTGTGTAGGCCTATGGTCACGATATGGCGGACACAGAGACACACGCAGTAGTTACTCTGGTGGACATCCCGAAACTGGACCACGCCCAGGGCCCCGGGCTATTCATTCACGACATACGCCGGCCAAGGCCACTCCGCTCAGGCTTACAGGGGGGGACCACATGGCTACATGTCCAAGGTCTTCCACACTGCCTGGGGTAACCTGTTTGCGTCCACTGTCGACTACACTGCAAACACCAGCAGTAGATGTCCACATGGACATGTCTGTGCTCTGCATACTGCAGTCTGTCCAGCACATCTCCGCCACACTTGGCATTGTGTCCTTTCTTATTGCTGGGTCACTTGCCTCCTTCGCACATTCTTGGTTCCCACCTCTCCCCACATTCTGCAATTGTGTGGCAGAGGGGCTCTGCCTTTGTGGATGGTTTGTCTACATGGCTGGCCCCTGTTACCACGGTTACTTGTGTTGTCATGTCCGGTAGTTGGGCATGTTGGTTGGCATGTTGTATGTGATTTTGTTCTGTGTGCTCTCCCACAGTTGTGAGTTGTGTAATTGTGGAGTTGAGGTGTGTGGTGTGTTCAGTTAGGACTTACCAATGAGCAGTGCATTGCCATAGGTGCCATCCTGGAAGCGCTGGTTGATGATGGACTGTTGGAAGATGTATGTATCATGCACACTGCCTGTGAAGTTGGCGACGACATTGGTGAACTGTCCCCGGTGGTCCACTATTGCCTGCACATTGATGGAATGCGTGTGCTTTCTGTAGCGGTAATTGTGTGCAGGGTCGGCAGGGGGCACAAGTGGTACATGTGTACAGTCAATTGCCCCCGACACGTGCGGTAAGGCAGCTATGGCGTAATTCCCTTGCATGGTCTCCAGCTGTTCATGCACAGCGTGGGGGAAGTGGAGGTGCAGGGGTATCAAGATGATACAAACTGTGATGTTTACAGGTATGATGAATTCTGCATGATGAGACCGTAACAGATGTTTGTGTGGTCGTAACTTTCCTTTTCTTTCCTACGGAGGTTACGAGCACACAGACTTCTGTTACAGTATATTTGGACTGGATTCATCATACCTGTATGCATTCCGGTTTGTCCAAGTGCAATACACTGTACCAGATTACGTTTGTGACTATGAGGCGCTTGACCATTGTCACCATTTCTCCGACAGGTTCCTGACTCTGATTTCGGGATATGGAATGGTATTGGGGAGTTCCCGCAGCATTTGCAGTTTATTGGATCCACACGTTGCCCTGAGGAGGTTCCCCGTTGGGAATGGAACGCGTTGGCTGAGCTTTTCATCTTGTTGTTTATGTATTTGTAATAAAGTTCTGTTTTTCCACTACCGTTGACTACTGGACTTCATGACCTGGGGGGGAGGGTCCGGGGGGTGGTTAGGGTGGGTGTTGTAGCCCTCTTGGGTCCCCAGGCTGCATGATCATTGTCTCCATGGCATCTGTTGGTCTTCAGATGTGGCTCTAGGCTGGGCTCCCTTTCATACTGCAGGTTGTCGTCCTGCTTAACACCAGTAAAAGGCAGGTGTTGAATCCCTGCTGCTAACGCGCCTTATCGCCTGTTTTCGGATCGCATCGCTGATCTGGCTGGTCGTTGAGAATATCGCGAAGTGGTGTTTTTGTGTGTTTTTGCACGGGTACGCCTACTCTGCATATCATTAGCGTTAGTTGTTGCTCTCATCCATGGTGATGTGTTTTGCGGCAGCTATCGCAGGAAAACTGGCAAAGTCGGCAGTTTGCACCAGCTTGTGAATAGGGCGATAAGGCTATCGCCACTTTTGCGGCGCTAAAGTGCCGATAAATCGGCAAAGGCTCCTTGAGAATATGCCCCATTATTTTATCTGCTAGATGCAAAAATATACATTCTATAATTTAAAAAAGCTGCACAAGCTCAACTTCCTTTGAATTTTGACAGACGTACTAAAGTGAGGGATTCGGTTTGCATTAAATATTTCTTTTTGGTTTCGCCAAAACCAACACAGAGTGGGAGTTGTGCACCAGAATTTCCAGAAAGGATCATGCAGTTGCAATATGTTTCTTCTGTACAGAGAGGCTTCTGTGCCCGCGCTCACAAGCGCCCTGGAGACGCCAGACGGATATTACTCTGCAGCTGACATTCACAAATTGCATCCATAAACGAGAGCAGAGAGCATTGCTGCAGGGGTTTCCAAAGAAGCTTGCCCTTAAAGACTTGGGCAATTAATGGGGCTGGCATCTTTTATTTATGATAAAACTAAAAGCAGTCGTTCAATGAATGTCTCTATCCTTTCGGTGTTACTTTAGAAAACGAGGGCCGTAGGGAGAAAAGCACAGTGAAAAAATCTATTAGGTATACATTAGCATTTTCTGGATAAAACCTTTCAGTTATCATTAAGAATCGTTATGTGTGTGTGGTAGAGCTAATCCAGAACTTGGCTTTGTTTCAAGAAGGTGTGGACGTAACAGCCATAATTCTCTTTTGCGTAATTACTCGTAATGACAGCACAACTACTCGTAATTATGCGTAATTAGGTGAGATGCGTAATCGAGCATTTAGTGCTATTTTCGTAGTGCAAAAAGCGCCCATAGGGTCCTAAATGGGCCTGAAGACGTTTTTTGCACTAAGATAATAGCTATAAATGCTAAAGATCACAAACCACAGTAGGCAGCAGGCCCTCACTCTCTCTTATATGGTTGTTTCTGTGCTCCTGCTGTAGGATGTTTGCCCCCAAATAACTCTTCTATGTTAAATATGTTCTGCTTTAGGAGAGCAAGGAAGCCTATAATTCATAATCTCCATCCCTTTTAAGGGGACGGGGGTAAATAATCTGTTCATATTGATTTTGGTAATGACGAAAGCCTTGTATGGAATGTGAGAGTGGCTGGACCAATCACATTGCTTAGGAAAATGTCAATTATTACTGTTATTTGTCTATATTCTAAGTTCAGATTGATTGTGACTTATTGGCAGAAACTAGATGGAGAGTTTTTTCAATGATCTTTATTGGGTTTGATGCAGAAGGACGTACATCATGAAATAGACCACAGGTGAACTACATAAGTTTTCAACCAGATATCAAACATGCAGGTACAGTTATAATATAACCATGGTTTTATGGTATTCATTCTTTTAACATTTACATTTGTATTCATCTATTTATTGTATTTTTTATTGTATTTTTGGGGGATTTTATTAGAATTTATCCATTTTTATTTTGTATTTTGATAATAAATTGAGTTGTAAAATGCCATATTTCAACATTTAACTGATAAACATGCATTCATACTCTGATGCATGTCATGATTTTGCAAATCAAGTAGCCAAAAATAACAATATGCTACACCCACAGGTAAATATTAGCATTATACTACAAATATATCTTATAATATGACTACATTTAAAGAAATCTCATCCTGTATTTTAACTCTCAAAACTGTGTATCTGCTCAGCTGTTGGCCTGGAATTCATGAAAGACCGCATGGAGAATCACCCACAAGAAGCCCAATTTTCGGCATTTCTCCACATTTAAAAATAAATACAGACAGAAAACAAAACTGGGGACGTTAAATATAATTCCTTAATTGTAGCGTCCAGGACACAATGTGCTGAATAAAGATGAGCATGGTTCTGTGCCACAGGCCATAAGAGATCCAGCATGTACATCAAACATAACTCAAATGCCAAAGCTTAGGTAAACAGAATAAACAAGAACACAAACATAGGCAAGTTCAATCAAAGACACACTGCATATTGAATGTATGCATCCAAAGGGCTGCAGGAGGAGGCAGGAACAACTGACATTATATACCAGAGGTATTATTGAGTATACCTTTTTACATCCCAGTGCATAATGCAGAACACATAAAGGCTAAGTTAGGAAGCAGCAAAGGGTATATTCCTAAATCAAGCATAAGCTGTGCGAGTGCGTGCTATTAAAGTCACTGCTAATTATCCATGGTATGTGTGCCCACTTCAACAAGATGATAGAAAGCTTTACCAGGAGTAATGGCTTTTCTGTGTTAGAGGTGTATATTTAGCCCAAAAGGACCTTTGTGCCATTTAGCCTATCAGTAACTAGTACATGCATCCCTTCTGCGTATAATATAGTATCTAATGTAGTGAAGATCACAACCAGTCATAGGCAAGCCAGCCCCTGCCCACGTGTGAAAATGCAGAATAACATGTATAAAAGCACTGTCCCCTCCATATTTTCAACTAGATGGAGAGTTGGTATGTTTTTCTATATTTGTTGGGTGAGATTAGGAAGACTATTCCTAATACCATTATTGTCCCTATGCTGTTGGGTATAGTTTGCCTGTTCATGTGATCACCCACCCTCACCTTCAGCTCAGACCCGTACTTGAGGGGAAGGAAATTATCTGAGCAGACGGCAAAAATAGTTTATGCGAAATAGTGTTGAATGATTAGAATGATTCCGCCAATCCGACTCATGAAAATGCTGACATGAAGGGGCCTATTACGATGTGAGTTGGGTAGCCTCCGACCTGCTTTCTGACTAACATCGTAGGTTTCAAATCCGACAGCCTTATTATGATAAAGGCTGTCAGATTTGAAACCAGCCGGTCGGACCGACTGGCTTCCGACGAGCTCAAGGAGCCCGTTGGCTAGTCGGAGCCCGCTTATAATCCCCTATGTACAGCGTTTACGCTGTGGGGATTATGATGTCGGTTTCCTACAGGCTTTTCATGTTGGGCTTTCCGACATGAAAAGCCTGTCGGAAAGCAACTTTGGGGGCACTCTAGTAGGGCCCCCATGTCTCCTTAGGCTCTGGTTGGGGGCCTGGAGGGTAAATCCCTGCACTGTGTGGCAGGCACCGTGAGGTGCATGCCACGTGGTGCAGAGATTTACACAGTCTCCCATTTCTCCATGAGAGCTTGTGATACGGCCGGTTTACAGCCACAGCACAAACTCCCATAGGGAAATGGGAGTATGCGTACGCACCATGTGCGGTCGCACTCTAATGGCGATGTCTGGGCCGCCAACCGGAGGTCGGTCGGTCCCAAGACCGCGGCGCGTACATCGTGATCAGGCCTGAAGTATTATTGTTTGACTTTGTTCTAAATTCAATTTGAATCAGGGATGTGAAGCAGACCTGTCTGTCTGTTGCGGGTTACGACCTGTGGATGGGTGCTAGGTGTGTTATTATTGGAGGTTAATGACATAAACTTCTCTTGTCCCTCGTTATGAGCTTTTACCTTTGGGGCCAGGGTGTTACTTGTGGGCGGGCAATATTGAGTGATTGAAAGCAAACACAAGGAAATGATGGACGGAGCTCTGAAACTTTTCAGACACTCACCCCGTTACAGATCTGGGTTGAATCCATCATCATTCTTTAGCTCACTTCGCCACCTCAGTTCAGACCCAGCTATATGCAAATCAGTCTTGACCCTGTGCCTCATGGGAACAGTCCAGCCCGAACTGCCAAGGCAGCTGTTCCCTGAACCGGAAACAAGCATCCTGGGACCGGTTTCTAGGTAACACCCTTTCATCAGCCAGGCTAGCTTGAATCCAGTGGCAAAGTGAGCAAGGGACCCACGTCTGGGCATACCCTGCCAACTTAGGGCGAACAAAGCAAACACAAGGAGATGATGGACGGAGCGCTGAAACTTTTCAGACACTCACCCCATTACAGATCTGGGTTGAATCCATCATCATTCTTTAGCTCACTTCGCCACCTCAGTTCAGACCCAGCTATATGCAAATCAGTCTTGACCCTGTGCCTCATGGGAACAGTCCAGCCCGAACTGCCAAGCCAGGTCTTTCCTGAACCGGAAACAAGCATCCTGGGACCAGTTTCTGGGTAACACCCTTTTTAGCAGCCAGGCTAGCTTGAATCCAGTGGCAAAGTGAGCAAGGGACCCACGTCTGGGCAGACCCTGCCAACTTAGGGCGAACAAAGCAAACACAAGGAGATGATGGACGGAGCACTGAAACTTTTCAGACACTTACCCCCAGTCACAGATCTGGGTTGAATCCATCCTCATTCTTTAGCTCACTTCTCCACCTCAGTTCAGACCCAGCTATATGCAAATCAGTGTTGAACCTGTGCCTCATGGGAACAGTCCAGCCCGAACTGCCAAGCCAGGTCTTCCCTGAACCGGAAACAAGCATCCTGGGACCGTTTTCTGGGTAACACCCTTCATCAGCCAGGCTAGCTTGAATCCAGTGGCAAAGTGAGCAAGGGGCCCACATCTGGGCATACCCTGCCAACTTAGGGCGAACAAAGCAAACACAAGGAAATGATGGACGGAGCACTGAAACTTTTCAGACACTCACCCCCAGTCACAGATCTGGGTTGAATTCATCATCATTCTTTAGCTCACTTCGCCACCTCAGTTCAGACCAAGCTATATGCAAATCAGTCTTGACCCTGTGCCTCATGGGAACAGCCCAGCCCGAACTGCCAAGCCAGTTCTTCCCTGAACAGGAAAAAAGCATCCTGGGACCAGTTTCTGGGTAACACCCTTCATCAGCCAGGCTAGCTTGAATCCAGTGGGAAAGTGAGCAAGGGACCCATGTCTGGGCATACCCTGCCAACTTAGGGCGAACAAAGCAAATGCAAGGAGATGATGGACGGAGCGCTGAAACTTTTCAGACACTCACCCCCAGTCACAGATCTGGGTTGAATCCATCATCATTCTTTAGCTCACTTCGCCACCTCAGTTCAGACCCAGCTATATGCAAATCAGTCTTGACCCTGTGCCTCATGGGAACAGTCCAGCCCGAACTGCCGAGCCAGGTCTTCCCTGAACCGGAAACAAACATCCTGGGACCGGTTTCTGGGTAACACCCTTCATCAGCCAGGCTAGCTTGAATCCAGTGGCAAAGTGAGCAAGGGACCCACGCCTGGGCACACCCTGCCAACTTAGGGCGAACAAAGCAAACACAAGGAGATGATGGGGGTGAGTGTCTGAAAAGTTTCATCGATCCTTCCATCATCTCCTTGTGTTTGCCTTGTTCACCCTAAGTTGGCAGGGTATGCCCAGACGTGGGTCCCTTGCTCACTTTGCCACTGGACTCAAGCTAGCCTAGCTGAAGAGGGCTGTTAGCCGGACACTGGTCCCAGGTTGCTTGTTTCCTGTCCAGGGAAGACATGGCTTGGCAGTTCGGGCTGGACTTTTCCTATGAGGCACAGGGTCAAGACTGATTTGCATATAGCTGTGTCTGAACTGGCGTGGCGAAGTGAGCTGAAGAACGATGATGGAATAAACCCAGATCTGTGACTGGGGGTGAGTGTCTGAAATGTTTCAGCGCTCCTTCCATCATCTCCTTGGGCCTGATTCACAGAACTAACTTACGTCAAAACGTAAACGTAAACGTAAAGTTAGTACTTTTAGGTATTCACAGAATACACTTACTCATTTTGGTATTCACAGAATGAACTTACTCATTTCGGTATTCACAAAAGTTAGTAGTCCTAACTTTAGGACTACTAACTTCTGTGAATACTGAAATGAGTAAGTTCATTCTGTGAATACCAAAATGAGTAAGTGTATTCTGTGAATACCTAAAAAGTACTAACTTTACGTTTACGTTTACGTTTTTGACGTAAGTTAGTTCTGTGAATCAGGCCCCTTGTGTTTGCTTTGTTTGCCCTAAGTTGGCAGGGTATGCCCAGACGGGGGTCCCCTGCTCACTTTGCCACTGGATTCAAGCTAACCTGGCTGATGAGAGCTGTTAGACCGAAACTGGTCCCAGGATGCTTGTTTCCAGTCCAGGGAAGACATGGCTTGGCAGTTCGGGCTGGACTGTTCCCATGAGGCACAGGGTCAAGACTGATTTGCATATAGCTGTGTCTGAACTGGGGTGGCGCAGTGAGCTAAAGAACGATGATGGAAGCAACCCAGATCTATTACTGGGGGTGAGTGTCTGAAAAGTTTCAGCGCTCCTTCCATCATCTCCTTGTGTTTGCAATATTGAGTGATTAACATCCTCAAAAGAGTGAGTTTGACACTGTTAATGCCCTTAGTGGATTGCAATAACGCTTAATTTTGGATATTTTACAAATACACCTATGAACTGAAACCAACACAGGGCAGAGTGCAGCATAAAATCGCACTATTTGTAAGTATACATTTGCTGTCTTCAGACTCAGCAACATCCGCCAGATGGTTTGAATATAGACACAACAAGCAATTTGTTTTTTTCTGTCCAGGAACGTAATATATTTTTCAAAAAATGTATTTTCTCAAAGGAACAGCACCCAACAGATTTTTTGGTGCTTACGATACAAAAATAAAACTCACCAACTCATGAAATAAAATAAAAGTGCACAAGTACCTGGACCTGTGCCTGGATTTTTTTAACTGAAATAGATGGATGATGATTTATGTTTTTCAGTTTATGTACTTTACTCAGCACATAAGAAACATTATGAACTGTTTAATCACATTAGTGTTTGCAGAGGAAAGGCCTCTCTCGCAATACAGAGTTTAAAAAGTGCACGCTTAAGACTGCTGAGCGCTTCATTGAGTTAAAAAGTATTTGCAGCCAACCACACTAAGCAGTTTTTGTAGAAAATATACAGGAAACGTGTTGGGACTGTGCAGCTTAGCCGGAAGATCGATGCTGTTAAATTATTTAGTATTAGATCCCGATAGTGCACTCCCTACTGTTTTTAGAGGAGAAGACACTAGGAAGGCTTGTTTATCTGATTCAGGACAAGATGAAGAGAAGAGACAGGGATGTGCCAGATATTTTGCTTATAGTTTTCTGGGAACAATAGGAGACAACGCTTTGAAATGCATCGTCTCATGATCATTTTAGGAATGCAATTGAAGTGAAGTAATCAACACGTATGCATACAAGCACTGGCCCAGTGAGAACTTTCTATCTGTAAGGTCGGACTCGCCTATAGAACAATTTTGCAGTGCCAGAGAGCTGGTCTGAAATGTCGGTATGTGGGCAGGGTATTTGGCTGTTTGGGCCTGTTGTATTGTCAGGGGGGGGGGCTGATATATTATACCAAAAATATTATCTGCAGCAAGCACAAATTACCATCTTTATCTCTTTCCTCGTCCCAGTCCATACTACATGAGGTTTTTCCTCTTCCACTCCCTTTTTCCACACCATTCCAAAGCGTTCTTCTCTTTCCACTAACTCTCCACGTTCCTCCCATAAAACACTCCCTATTCCCCAGCACTTCCTGTTTTCTTTTTTAGTGCCCGTTTTCACACTCGGGTTTGAGGGGTTGCAGGGGCACCCCTCCTTTATTATTTTTATATTTTATATGTGTAAGATTATGGGGCATATTAGCAAGACCCACGTTAAAATTATCGCCGTTTTAGCGGCAGGAAACTGCTGCTAAAACGGCGATAATGGGCTTGCTAATATGCGTTATGGAATTCCAATAGAAGCCCAGGTTAGATGTGCAGGACATCTAACCTGGGCTTCTATTGGAATTCTATAACGCATATTAGCAAGCCCATTATCGCCGTTTTAGCGGCAGTTTCCTGCCGCTAAAACTGCGATAATTTTAACGTGGGTCTTGCTAATATGCCCTATGTTTCCTGCAAAGAGGATTTTCTCCCAACACATTCACTAATCCCCTGTGCGATGGCCTTTGACTTTAGCGGGTGGAGAGGATGTTGGTACGCAGCACTGGCCGTGCTGTCACAACAGGAGAAGGTTTGTTCCCGCATTTAGGCAGCCAACAGTATTTTGGTGGTTTATGTTTTAAACATGGTGAATGGTCCCACTGTGTGAAAGTCATCGTTTTTGACTGATACTGGTGGTTACTGACCCTGATCGTGCCCTGGGCTCTGCTAACCAGACCCAGGGCTAGTGCTCCATTTAAAAGGTATATGCTAATTAGGTGCAATTACAATTGGCATGACAACCTACCTGTAAGACCCTAGTGTATGGTAGGGAATGTAGGATAAGAGGACCAGTAGATTTAATGCGCTTAAGTGGGCACTACTGTGGTGCCTGTTGTCATTTTAAAAGCCAGCCCTGCCTTGCAGGTTGCTTTTAAAATAAAGTTATGTACAAATTTGATTTTGGAATTAACAGCACTTCTAAAGTTTCAAACTACCTTATTTTTTGTACATATAAGTCAACCCTATGGTCTCCCCTAGGTGCCCCAGGGGCAGGGTGCCTTGTTACTATAAGCAGGGACATTATAAGATATGTTTTATATGCCCTGGTGAGAGGAAAAACTGCCAATTGGGTTCTTCCCCATTGTAGCACAATGGCTCCATAGGCTAACATGGGAATACTTTAATAAACTGTTGAAAGAAAGGAGCTAAAAATATTCTTCAAAGTATCAAAATGATAGTTAGAATAAATCCAACAACTTAACACTGTTCGAGTTATTTTAACTATCACAGAGAAGAAGTTATAGAATTTGCTTTTCTGATGAGCCAAAATCCAGTCTTCCAGCAGACCTTCTCTGACTGGCCAGCCTCTGCCAGGCTGAACCAAGATGCCTTGATGAGGTGTGAAATGTCCTGGCTGCGGACAAAGGATATCCTGTGGGTGGAGAACTGCAGCTGCAGAGCAAAAGACAGGATGGGGGTGGAGCAGCCAAACCGGTCTTCCAAGAGGGAATGACAGTGTAGGGCAGCACAGGCTCACCCCCACATCATGCACCCCCCGGCCAGAAAGGAGCCCCTGAATTTAGATTGGCAGAGTTGCTGGAAGGGGAGTGTTAGGGAAACATAGCCACACGAGTGGGATGGCTTTGCCAGATATTAACCTCCAGAAGAGTGTTTCTCCATCTTGGATTTCGAAAGAATAGTGCTTTCTGGGTCAAGAATATGTCATACTTTGGAGGAAGTGGTCATACCTGAGGCTGGCGCCCTGCACCCCATTGGTCAGGGGTGCTCCCCTGCTTGTCACCCAGGATCTGTGAATATATAGGGGAGCATTGCCCAGCAACTCAGATCCCTGCCTGGAACTACAAGAAGAACAACTGCCCTGCTGGAACCGTGGCCTGTTCCCCAAAGGACTGTACTCTGAATGACTGCAACTGCTGCACACTTGGAACTACAGCCCTAAGGACAAGGCTTTGCTTCAAGAAGTAAAGGAGTGGACTCCCTGAAAGGAACAGGTTAAAAGAGGTCTAGATGCATCAGCTCCACCAAGAATAATCCAGCTGGAAGCCATCCAGGGGACTTTTGACCCCTACGCTGCTGGGCGCCCAGCCGCTAAGCCTTTTTTTTGGGGCTATTTGGGGTAGTTCACGCTTAGGCCCCTGGAATGTTTTGTCCACATAAGGTATACATGCCAAGTTTGCCTCCTTTTCTTTCAACATCCTGAGGATTCTAAAGGTACCCAGGGTTTGTGGATTCCCCTAGAGGGGACCGAGAAATTAGCCAAAATACAGCTAAATCTTGTTTTTTGGGGGGGGAAATCAGGAAAATATACTGCAGAAGAAAGCATCTGGTTTTCGCTGCAAATGGTATCAATGAAGGGTTTGAGGTGCTAAAATCACCATCTTCCCAGCTTTCAGGAACAGACAGACTTTTGTCAGAAAAAGCAAATTGTACTACACAGTTTTGGCATTTTATTGGGACATGGCCTTTTTTCCCTATTCATTGTGCTTTTAACCTCCTTCCAGTTAGGGGTGGAAATAGGTGTGAACCCAATAATGGATCCCAGAAAGCTATACATTTTTGAAAAGTAGACAAAATTATGAAGAGGTCATTTGTGTACATCCTTCAAGCTTTTCCAAGAGAAAGTAACAAAATAATATTGAAATTGAGTTGAAAAAAACAGCCATTTGTGCCTACATTTCCACCTATAACTTCTTCTAAGTATGGAAGATATTTAAAAGCAATATACCGTTACATCTGATGATCCCTTCTAGTTGTACGGATATATAGGACTTGTAGGTTCACCAAGAACCCGAGGTACCCAGAGCCAATAACTGAGCTGCACCTTGCAATGGTTTTTCATTGTGTACAGAGTATACAGCAATTTATTTGGTAAAATATAAAGAGTGAAAAATAGGTATCAAGGAAACCTATGTATTTCCAAAATAGGAACAACTTATGGGGGGATATTCTCAAGAACGTGCGATAATCATCGCCAAAATAGGTTAACGCAAGTTTTCATATCGCCGTCTATCGCGGGAAAATAACTCTGTGTTAACGTGGCATTCTCAACACGGCGGTAACATGCGATAGTACCCCGATAACGCGGAAAATGTCTGCGATAACATTACCGGGACGGCGATAAAAATCTCAACCCGAACGTGAAAAAAGTTGCGATGTGCCCAACCGCGATAAAAAATCCAGCGATAAGCAGCGCCAGGCCTGCAAGTCCCACAAGTCAGGCTGCAAAAAGCACAATAAAAGCGGCAATACAAAAGACAAACAACTGCGAAGCACCATGGAGGTAGCCGGAGCAAGCACAGAGGACAACCAGAACCCCACAAACCCCACGGAGGACCAGCCTGAGACCTCGGGGTCAGGGAAGGGCAAGGAGAAGACGAAGAGGAAGACGTGGTTCAGTCCGCAGGAAAACAGGATCCTGATCACGGAGGTGATAGAACACCATCAACAACTGTTCGTCACCTCCACTGTGTCATTGGCAACAAAAAATTGAATAAGGCAGTCCATCGTGGACAAGGCGAATGCAGTCGGAGTGCTGAGGAGGACAATGGAGGAGGTCAAGAGGCGCTGGAATGATGTGAAGCGCAAGACCACGCAGGAACTCGCAGACAACCAGAAGGCAGCAATGCAGACTGGAGGTGGGAGTCCGGCGCCACAGGAGGAGCTGGATGAGATGGAGGAAATGGTGACCACAGTCAACAGTGGGGAGACGGTGGCAGGAGTTAGGGGACCGGACACTGCTCAACATGACCCGACACAACAGCAACAGGGTGAGTAACCACCAGGGACTGGGGGGATGGGGGGATGGGGGGAGATGGGCACAATGGCACACATGCACAATTAAGTAGAGCACATCTGCGGACAAACCATGGCCAAGAGTCACAACTCCAACCAAGAGCCCAATTTACCCAAGTCTGCAACATCACAGCACTGCATAAGCACAGAAGTGAAAGCCACACTGCCTGAAAGGGATAAGGGCCAGCCAAATAAAAGCTGAAGGGGCAACTCACCTACAATGCAGCACACACACATAAGATCCAGAGCACCGCAACATTTACAACAACGTTGAACTAACAGCAACACCAGCACAACAGAACAGAGGACACAACTGCTGCCGCTTGTGTGTGGAAAATGGCCATTCGCATGTGGCATAGCAGGAAACTGTGAGATGATAATGTACTAGTACAACCCCACATCCCTGATGGTGTAGTAATGCATGTATGGCCGTGACCCAGATAGGCAGTGAGACACACATTGTCATACAAATCAACACTCATCACAGTTGAATACAAGTGAAGGTGAGTAGACTTTATTAGCATATGCGTGTCAGTACGGGCAAGATAAGTGCCACAACATGCAGACCAATGCAGCAGTATGTCAGAATGTGGAACGTTGCCAAGCGCCGCTGTTCACTCCGGGGGAGTGCCGCACCATTCACAGGTGTGTGTCTACCCACGTTGTTGTCCGCTCATGTATTCGGAGTCCAGGCGAATGCAGCCATGTCCACTGTCGTCGTGGGAGATGTGACCAGAACCCCAAGTCCCAACAAGGTGTCGGGACATGTGCAATGTGTTCCAAACTGTTGTGTCTGCAGGTACGTAGTTACACGTCCATGAAAGCTAGTGCAGCTTCGTAGGCAATCATTTCCAACATGAGGTCGTTGTCGACTTCATCGAACAGGACGGCGAGGCTAACCATTAGCAGGTCCGGACAGATGTGCTGCGTCCACCCCCTTTCACCAATTAGCACAACAGCCCAATAGGGGAGCAGCTCAATTTGGTCACTGCACACGAGGAGTTCTGCAATCTCCCAGGTCCAGCTGCCAGTATGTATGCCAAGTATCCAGGCATCCCATAGACGGGTGTCACGGTGACACTCATGGTCGTGGGCCAACAGGGGGCGCACACACATGTCGAAATCCAGTTTGGCTACCGTCCTGTTGGATAGGCAGACATCTATGGACCACTCGATTATGCACGAGCAACAATGCAACACAGGCTGCACGCAGGTGACGTTGGCAAGGCGTAAGCTTAGCCGGTAACTGATCCACAGCACTACCAATGGCAGTGCCCCCAGTAAATGCAGCATACGTGCACGGTACAGTTCCACGTGACAGGGGTTGTGCATGTGTCCGGGATGGTCTGCCATTGCGTTAGTGGCTCTGGTTGAAGCGGCACTGTTCTGACCTGTGCCAGTTCTGTGGATGAAATGCCACAGCTCGGATCAATGAGTTGTTAAAGTGTGCAACGGTTGTACGCCTGGGATGGTGTGGGAGTAAGTGTGAAGGCCATTCCATGCAAGATTACTCCGAGCAAGTCGTCGGGCTGTGCGTAGTGTGGGAGTCGTCCTCAACTGCTATCGTATCTGTCAGGGGGTGCCGGGCACATGCAATTCTGAGGTCGGATGTGCAGATGTGCTTCCGCCTGATAGTTCAGACAAAGGAGCTTTCATCCCTAATGTCAGTTTGTCATCTGCTTGCATTCATGAAGTGTGATGTAGCTTGTTTGGTGTGGGGTGGGATGTGTGCGACTTTGGGATTCATGTTTGACATGACTTGCATGTGGTAAATGAGCAGCATCACTGTGTGTTACGTTGCCTCACAGCTGCTCCCCCCTCTCCCGAGCCTATTTACTTGTGTGCGCTGCACGGTTGCATCACTTGCACTCCAACGGCACACCATTGTCATGCCTGTCTGTGCATGTCCACACGCCTGACAACAACACTGTGATGTTGGCCGTTGAAGGTGGGCGGCCACGTGAGTGTAGGCCTATGGTAAGGATAGTGCGGACACAGATGTAGAGTTCATGCCTGGCTGAACTCGCGCTGCCACTAAGGCTAGGCATTTGGCTCATGCTGCGGCAATGCAGATACACACAACACTTGGCATGTATGAGCCAAGACCCTGAGCGGTCTTGCGCTCCTTCATTTCTCCGTTCGTGCAAGACCGCCCTACGGGTGCATGCTGCATTGCAAAATTGTCAATTGCGGTCCGGGTGGCGCCGACACTACAACAGAGACACATGCATTGGTGACCTCCTTGTCCAGGCCAGAACTGAACCACGCCCTGAGCCCCAGGCTAATTCTACACACCCCTGCGCAGGACTGACGTACGCCGGCCCAGCCCACTCCGCTTACGCTTACAGGGGGGACGACAAAGCTACATGTCCAAGGTCTTACCCACTGCCTGAGGTGACATGCTTGCGTCCGCTGTCCACAGCACGATGTGTTGTGGTAGCGCCAGGGGCCATCACGCATACATAATGACCACACAGACACACTTAGATAGATAGTGGAACTGGCTACAGGCACATGCGCCCGGCCCCTTTTTATTACCAGGGTCACATGTCCAGTGACGCCCGTGCTGGATGGGTGTGGGGTGAGTGTAAGCCAGCCCTCAGGGAGTGGTTGGTGCTGGCAACAACTAGGACAGTGATCATCGGATCACACACACAGAGTCACTCATGAAGGGTCCATGACTTGCAGTGCACCCGGGTAGGGGCACCAGAACTGGACTCACACACAAATGATTACATCATAAAGGGTCCATGACTTGAGCTACACTGAGTTCGTGGCACCGGAAGCGCTCAGTGGGGGCGCGGCCTGCGATGATGCGTCGTCCGGGCGGGCCACCCTGGAAGCAATGTCTGTTGCCTACTGGACTGCGCCATGAATTAATGAAGACTCAATTTGAATTGTAAGCCCTGCTGACCACAGTGTAGGCCGGAGGCAGCAGTCAGAAAGGGCCCACAGCCACGTGACGATGACTTGTGGTGCACTGAGTTAGTGGCACCTGGAGCGCTCGGCGGGTGCGCGGCCTGCGCTGATGCGTCGTCCGGGCGGGCTGCCCTGGAAGCAATGTCTGTTGCCTACTGGACTCTGCCGTAAATGAGTCAAGACTGAAATTGACTTATGGGACCTGCTGACCGCAGTGTAGGCCGGAGGCAGTGGTCAGAAAGGGCCCACGGCAACGTGGTGTCAACTTGTGTTGCACAGGGTCAGTGGCACCTGGAGCGCTCAGCAGGTGCACAGCCAACGATGATGCGTCGTCCGGGCGGGCCGCACTGGGAGCAATGTTTTTTTGCCTACTGAATTCTGCCTCAATATTGCCACGTGGCGTCGACTTGTGTTGCACAGGGTCAGTGGCACCTGGAGCGCTCAGCAGGTGCACAGCCAACGATGATGCATCGCCCGGGCGGGCCGCACTGGGAGCAATGTTTTTTTGCCTACTGAATTCTGCCTCAATATTTCCACGTGGCGTCGACTTGTGTTGCACAGGGTCAGTGGCACCTGGAGCGCTCAGCAGGTGCACAGCCAACGATGATGTGTCGTCCGGGCGGGCCGCACTGGGGGCAATGTCTGTTGACTAGTGGTTTCCTCCATTAACAGAAATGTGGCACGATTTGAATTGTGGGACCTGCTGACCGCAGTGTAGGACTAAGGCAGTATCCGGCACACACATGACTCCGTGTTGCTGTGCCGCTGGATGCTCTGGGGGCCTGTGTCGCGGAGTCTGAAGGTCAAGGCGGCGGACTCGTGGCAGGGTGAGGTGCGTCGTCCTGGCAGACGCAATGCCCATCACGGAAGAGAACCACGCCCAGAGCCCCGGCCTTTTTATCCGCTCTCCTATGCTGGAGTGGCGTACGCCGGCCCAGCCCACTGCGCTTACGCTTACAGGGGGGGACGGCACAGCTACATGTCCAAGGTCTTCCCCACTGCCTGAGGTAACATGTTTGCGTCCACTGTCCACAACTCTACAAACCCCAGCAGTATGTTTCCACATGGACATGTCTGTGCTCTGCATTCTGTGGTCTGTCCAGCACATCACCGCCACACTTGGCATTGTGTACATTCTTCTTCATGGGTGAGTTGCCTCCTTCACACATACTTGGTTCCCACCTCTCCCCACATTCTGCACTTGTGTGGCTGAGGGGCCATGCCATTTTCAGAAGGTCCGCTGTCTTATCCTATGCTGCCTCGGTTGTAGTCCGGGGGGGTAAGGAGGGGGGGGTCCTGGGGGTGGTGGCGGTGGGTGTTGTGGCCCTCTTGGGTCTCCGAGCTGCATGTTCATTGGCTCCATGGCATCTGTGGGTCTTCAGATGTGGCTCTGGGCTGGGCTCCCTTTCATACTGCAGGTAAGTCGTCCTGCTTAGCACCAGCAGAAGGCAGGTGTTAAATCCCTGCAGCTAACACGCCTTATCGCTTGTTCTTGGTTCGCATCGCAGATCTGACTGGTCGTTGAGAATCACGCGAAGTGATGTTTTCGTGTGTTTTTGCACGGGAACGCCTACTCGGCATATCATTAGCGTTAGTTGTCGCACTCATCCGTGGCAATGTTTTTTGCGGTAGCTATCGCAGGGAAACTGGCGATGTCGGCAGTTTGCACCAGCTTGTGAATAGAGCGAGAAATCTATCGCCACTTTTGCGGCGCTAATGTGCCGATAAGTCCTTGAGAATATGCCCCATAGAGTTTAGAAGCAGTGGTTTTTTGCACATCTCTGAATTTGTGGGTACCCATGCTAGCATGTGAATTAGAGGACATCTTTCAAAATGACTTCTTTTTTGCCCTCTGACTTACATTTGGAAGGCAGAAATGCATAGAAAGTCAATTGGCAATTACACTTGTTCTACTATTTCGTGTTTCCCTAAGTCGCTCGATAGAAATGGTGCCTCACTTGTGTGGGTAGGCCTAGTGCCTGTGACAGGAAACAGCTAGAAAAGCAACATGGACAAATCAAATTTTTCCAGTGACAACTGACCCTTTTTTTGGAATATGCCTAGCTGTGGATTTTGGACCCTAACAAAGCTTGCACCCAGGGAAACCTAGCAAACCTGTACATTGTTGAAAAATAAACACCCTGGGGAATTCAGGATGGGGTGACTTGTGTGGCTCTCACCAGGTTCTGTTATACAGAATCCCTTGCAAACATCAAATCTTGTCAAAAAAACACATTTTCCTCATATTTCTGTGATGGAAAGTTTTGGAATCTGTGGGGAGCCACAAATTTCTAGCCACCCAGAATTTCCTCAAGCCTCCTGATAAAAATGATACCTCACTTGTGTGGGTAGGCCTAGTGCCCACAACAGGAATCGTCCCAAAAGGCATCGTGGACACATTACATTTTTCAACTGAAAACTGACCCTTTTTGGCAATGTGCCTAGCTGTGGATTTTGGGCCCTAGCTCAGCCGGCACCTAGGGAAACCTAGCAAACCTGTACATTTATAAACCCTAGACACCCAGGGAAATCCAGGATGGGGTGACTTGTGTGGCTCTCATCAGTTTCTGTTACCCAGAATCCCGTGGAAACCTCAAGCTTTGTAAAAAAAACACATTTTTCTCACATTTCTGTAATGGAAAGTTGTGGACTCCATGGGGAGCCACAAACTTCCACTCGCCCAGAATTCCCCCATGTCTCCCACTAAAAATGGTACATCACTTGTGTGGGTCTCACCAGGTTCTATTACCCAGAATCCCTTGCAAACCTCAAACTTTGTCAAAAAGTCAAATTTTCCTCACATTTCTGTGATGGAAAGCTCTAGAATCTGAGGGTAGCCACAAACTTTCACACACCCAGAATTCCCCCAAGGCTTCCAATAAAAATGGTCCCTCACTTATGGGGGTAGGCCTAGTGCCTGCTACAGGGAAGGGCCCGAAAATGTATTGTGGAGGCATCAAAATTATCGATCACAAAACAACCTGGTTTTCCAAGGGGTCACCTCCATTTATGGTCCCAGGCTCGGCGGCCAGTTAGGGAAACGTACCAAACCCAGACATTTCTGACAACTAGATACCTGGGGGAGTCCAGGGAGGTGTGGCTTGCATGGATCCCCCAAAGTTTTCCTACCCAGAATCCCCAGCAAACTTCAAATTTAGCTAAAGCAAATTTTCCTCACATTTCTGTGTGGGAAAGTTGTGAGATCACTGGGCTGGCACAAATTTCCTACCACCCAGAATTACCCCAGGTCTCCCAATAAAAACACTACCTCACTTGCATGGTTGGGCCAAGTGCCTGTGACAGGGAAGGGCCCAAAACGTATTGTGGAGGCATCAAAATTATCAATCACAAAACGACCTGGTTTTGCAAGGGGTCACCTGTGTTTTTGGTCCCGAGCTAGGCGGCCATATGGGGAAACCTACCAAACCAAGACATTTCTGAAAGGTAGAACCCCGGGGGAGACCATGGAAGTGTGCCTAGTGTGGATCCCCCAACTGCCAGCCAAGCACCAGTCCACGCACACTGCCAGCCAAACGCCAGTCCACGCACACCACCATCACATTTCTTTTCACAAAAAAGAAAACTAACCAAATATAAGTAGATACAAAACTACCAACACAAAAGCTCTAACTGAATACATCACACTAATGCAAGTAATGAAACTTTTTGCGTGTGGTACATTCTAAAACAAGCAGGCACACAGCGCAGGTTTAGAAGGCCACTCGAAGCAGTACATACGAGTCTCCTTCCGCACACCTCTTCACATACAGACTCTACATCTCCTACTGGGAGAGTCTTTTTTGGCCGTGGGAAGAATGTGATCAGCAAAGTGGCGATCTTTCAATCTACGAGGGTGGTAGAATGCACACCAAATATAACTTTTTATAGCTTTGTGATGCTCAAAGGCTTTATGTTGCAGCGTGCAACCCCGGTGTGCGCTCCGTCCATTTTGCGCATAACATGTAAAGTATATGTTGGACCCGCATCTGGCCCAACCCAGGATGCACAGCCATGAAATTAGATCAACTCACGAGTCATTAAGTTCCAAGAATATTTTTTATTGATAATCCGTTTTGTTTCCTCCACTTTAATCCATAATCCAAGCGTATTCGTACTTCTATTTTCAATTACAAGTTCAACATTTGCCTATCCAGGCTTCTCTTGAAGACAAATGGGGATTCACCATTCCTCATAGTGCAACGTTGAGTAAGATAACCGAATGCATTTCGGGCATCAATTGCCCTTCCTCAGAGGTAACTACAATGAAACAAAACATATAGAAATCACGGGTTCTCATCCCACACTCTTCTGTGCAGTTGTTGCTTAGTTCGCCCCTCACAAATGTCATTTAACCTACCTTTTCATGCATCCCATGAGTAAAAAGAAACAGCATCAATCGTGCAACCATGCGTTTTTTCATGAAAAGAAATGAAATAAAATAAAGTGAAACTCATCAACTTGCTCTGTGACAAACAACCAGCACCCAAAATGTGAAACAAATAAGTGTACTAATGCTCCCCTGTACCCATCAAAATTGTGTCATCTCCTAGCATATTTGAAATAAGTCACTCAAATACACTGTTTACCTTCAACCTTATGCACGTCACAACTTGCCACGCTAAAGTGAATGTGCTGATAAAACGAACGTGAAACCTCTTAATTGTATTTAATTCATGCCACGTGGTGCCCAAAAACATTAAACTTGACAAAATACTCCAATTGCTCCGTACTCACTTACAATGTAAACAAATATACAAAACATTTATCTAAAACAAATGTGCAAACAAATAAATTAACTGAGCTCAAAATATAATCTTCAAAAACACTTCAACAAAAACTTAAATGCTTGACATTAAACAGAAACCGTGTTGATATAAACTACAACTGCAACTAAAATACATCACATTTCATGGCTGTGCATTCCGGGTTGTGGCCAGATGTGGGTCCAACATATACGATCTTTCAATCTAGCCACATCCTCCACCACTCCAACTCTAGGAACACTTGTCTGTTCCACTACAACAAGGCTGTCTACCACAGATGTTTGAAAATAAACAAATGTCATCTTTGACTCTGGAGAACATTCCTTAAATACAGCAAAAGCATTAAAGGTTTGCTAAGTGGGAAAGATGGATAGCCATCTTCTTATACCAAATGTAAGTCTTACGAAGAGCAGTGTAAGGTTCCAACCTCTGATCTACTCTATCAACACCACCCATGTGCCAAATATAGTAGAAAATACACACAGGTTTGTGCACTTCAGTAACCTGACCCCAAACAGTCACAGGTGAATTACTTTCATCATGGATGGTAGTCAACATGTAAACATCTCTCCTGTCAGAAAATTCATAGCTAGAAGTTCATCGCTACGCAAGGCACTGCACTGTCCCTTCTCAAGTTTTTTTACAAACAAGCTCTTATCGGTAACCTATACAGTTAGAGCGGATTGTGCCACAAGCAACAGTGTCCACTTTGACCATTTCTTTGAACAATTTCACACTAGTGTAGAAGTTATCTATATTTAAATGGAGACCACTGTTAAAAAGTCCTCTACCAAGTTCCTACACAATTTTCTCACTAACTCAGAAAGTGGACGGACAACCAGGTGGGTTAATACTGGAATCCCTACCTGTGTACACCCTGAAATTATAGCCATATCCAGCCATACTCTCAGACAGCATATACATCTTAATTCCATAGCGTGCCTTCTTGCTAGGAACGTACTGCCTAAAAACCTAATGGCCCTTGAACAGGACCAAAGACTTATCCACAACTATTTCTTTCTCTGGATCATAGATCTCTGAAAACCGATCTGCAAAGTGATCAAGGACAGGCCAAATCTTATAAAGATGGTCGAACATCTCTTCCTTCATTTTTAGCTTCCAGTCACTGCAAGGGGTTGTCACACGATTTCAGTTCTAGCTGGCAGCAGATCAACAGAATAGCTGTCAGTATGGAATCTGCTCTCCGCTCCTTCTATGAAAGAGGGGAGCATGAACTTTAGGGGAGGAAATGCACAATAAATTGTGGGTGTGGAAGGCGGACTGCCAGTGTGTTTTTTTCATTTTGTGGAAGGACGGTGTAAATGTGGAAAGTGGGTTTAACATGCCATGATATTTGTTAAATACTTAGGTGTGGGAGGCTACAATGTTGCTGTAGATAACATAGGAAGTTTGCCTTCTAACTGGTATTTGTATGTATATATTATTTTGGGGGTAGGCGAGGATGTTGTTTAGGTTTGAAGGTGAGGCAGGCATGGCACCAATTGTATTTTATTCATGTATTGGATAGAAAAGGAGGCTATGAGGATGAGTGAGACATTGTCTGTGATTCCTCCTCCCCTGTACAGCTTATCCATGGGATCAACATATAGTGACCTATTAGGCAGCATACACAATATAGTATCCTAATGGGGATCTATCAAAAATGTGCAGTTAATCTTACCATGGTTCCATGTGACATTGAAGATAACTCAAGCTATGTTCTCATTGTTGATCATGTACATTCAGTCACTTTGAACCTATCGCTGGGAAATAACGCACTGTTGTCAGCTATCCTTCTATATTTCAAGATATTTTTAAAAAGAAGTAGTAATATGCCAAGCAAATTAAACATTTAGGTCTTGGAATAATAACTTATATTAGGAGCCCAAACTTTCCGTGGATGTAGACAATTTAGGGACCAATTACAATGTATGAATGAAGTCATTCAAGGAAGAAGGAGACAGGGTCTTAAAGGACCCAGATAGTGTTTGACATAAGTTGTGCCAGCTGGGCAATTTACATTTCAGTCATTTTTATTTCCTAAAAGCTAAATTCTCATAAACAAAAGCTGATTCCACTTTTTGTCTGAATGTGTCTTGATCTTTTCATCAGCTTCAGGTCTGCGCTTGTTCATGATGCCTGATTGTGATGTAATAAACACAGAATCACGTCGGTGGACTTATCAGTTCTTTTAAGAATTGTGACTTTTCTTAAAGTACTTCCTCATGCAGGCAGGCTGGCTTTAGCTGACTGAGGTGTAATTACAAAGGCTACAAGCTCATACTATTTTTTCCTTATAGCAGAGTTTTTTCATCACACTCAGATTCCCTCAAGTTTTTTATTGTGTCTTTCAAGTACCAGTATTTTTTATGAAAAAAGAACAATAACTTTTATCTGGCAACTGTCCCATCTTCTCATTTGATTTGTCAAAAACAGCATTACATAAAAATTCTAGTGTCCACCTCAAAATAAACAAAGTTGAGTGACTTAATTGGAGTTCCACCAGCCACTGTAATACACTAGGTTGCCAAAAGATAATGGCTGGATTTAGAGTTTGACACATGGGTTACTCTGTCACAAATGTGGTGGATATTGTGTCTGTCTTATTACAAGTGCCTTTGGATGTAACGCACTCGTAATAAGAGGTACGAGATATCCATCACATTTGTGTTGTTGTAACCCATCTACCAAACTCTAAATCAGGCCCAATATCCTCAATTGGAGTCTAAATCAGGCCCAATTTCCTCAATTGGAATTGTTCTAATGCCAATGAAAGGCAGAAAAAAACTAGAACATTCCTCTGTTTCGTAGTCAATATTTTAAACAGCTACCCCTGGCCCAAAGTATCCTTCCTTCAGAAATGGATTGTAAAGAAAACTATCATTATTGGTGATGCTTTCTTTGTACCATCTTATTTTGAAGAGGCGTAGGCACAACTCGGACAACTCTGGCAAAAAGTCTCTCTTATCCTAACAACTTTTTTAGGGCCTGATTACGAGTACGGCGTTCCACAGGAAGGTGCAGTTGGCGCTCTGCATGAGCTCTTCTATGAGCCTAACAGCAGCTGCCGACAGACCGCTACAGGACCGCCTGCCAGACCAGGATTTAACTCCTAGTCTGGCGGGCAATCTTAACACAAATTAGGGGGTCCTACAGCTGCCCCACTGTAGGACTGCCAAAGTCGTAATCAGGCCCTTAGTCTTTTCAAGAATTATTGCTACTCCACTCTCCTGCTGCTGAAGTTGTTGAAACACCAAGAATATTCAGCATTGATCTCACCTACCACACATCTCTTACTCAGTTCTGAATTTCTGATTGTTGCTTCTTTATAGCTCTAACAGAATGAGTGTGTAATATACTCAAAGTAGATCATGATACATGTTGCATAGGAACGCTGCAAATTTAAATGGCAGAATGCCTCCCAATATTTAAAACAAATTTCATATGGAATATCTTTGCTGAAATGCTAGATTCTGGGGTTTTGGGGAGCTAGCTACATTCTACTCTGCTCAGTCGCCTTGGCTCCAGGAACAAACAGAGGATTGTGGTTTTAGCTCTGTGAAAAATATTTATTTTGCCATTCTCAGCATGTTGTTGATAACTTTGTTCATGCAGCCTACGAAGTTACTTTCAAATTAAAGTGGGACTAGAACTTGCTCTTTTGTTACCTTCATATGTTCTACCCACTGAATTCAAATGTTCACAACCTATATATTCACAAAGGTAACACATTTTTATTTTGTATCTCTTTCATACAGGTGGATCCAGTTTTAATCCATGGTAGATGGTCACTCTGTCTATTGCTGATACATCTTTTGGTAAAAACGCAATCAGTGTTTTCCTAAAATATCTAAACTCAAAAATGCCCCCTTTTTCTCAGATTTGCCAAACTGTAGGTTTTTTTAGAAGCAGCACAAACATCATGAAGTTCACTCAAAAACATCCTTACCTTCAGGAAGAAGCTAAATATTGTGGTTTCCTACAACAATAATTATTGCATGGTGGGAGGTTAGAAATATATTTTTAATATCCTCATTCAGCTGCCCATCCAGAACCCAACATAAGCACTGATTAAAACTATCTCAATTATCATTTGGAACCAGCTGTATGCTAGTTTTAATACATTCTACTACTCAAATCTCTTTTTTTGAAAACAATGTTCATAGAATACATGATGAATACCACTCTTTTCATGTTAGCAAGTAATTCAAATGTAACAGAACTAGAAATATGCAGGAGCTCCAGCAGCCACGTCAAATTATCCAAATATTAAATTTCATTGTATATTTTTTTAGAGATTATAGCAACAACTATTTTGAACCAACCAATACATTAATTTTTAGAGAATCAATTGGAAAGCTTCAAAGGATGTAGAGTACCATTTGAAAGTTCCACATTTTTACAACTTGATGGATATATCACACCAGATGCTTCGCATAGGTGTTTCCCCCTCTTGGAGGGGTTTTTCTACTTATGATTGACTCCTATGCATTTCTAAAGTTACTATAGCCAAAAAGGGATCTAAAATAGCAGTTAATTACTCCCGTTTAAAGCAGAAGTAGGTCCAGCACTGGTACTGCAATACCCTCCAGTTGGAAATAACGTAGGTAGCGACTTAAAATAAAACCCTATAGGAAATAATATAAGTTACATTAAGGGGCTGATTAGGATGGCGGGTGGACTTACGTCCGCCCACCACCCTATCGCAGACGGGACCACCCGCCAGGCTGTTAGCGGTCCCCACCCGCCACCCTATCGCAGACGGGACCACCGACAGGCTGTTGGCGGTCCCGTAGTAGGCCTTACGATGCAACCACCACCACAGCGGTCGCAATGCCTATATGTTGCATTGCGGCAGGTGCTGCTGGCTGCAGCACTCGCCGAAATGCAAAAATAGGACACTTTACATATCCCTGCACTACGTGGCAGGCACCATGCGGTGCCTGCCACATGGTGCAGGGATATGTAGGGGGGCACCATAGGTGCCCCCCCCATTGCCCACAGCTTAGGGCCAGAAAGGAAGGGGGACCCGCTACGGGACCCTATGTCCCTTTCCGCCTCCCTGTTCATGGCGAGTTAACCCCCATGAACAGGCAGACAGAAAGGGGCATCGTAATTCTACGGAGTAGCCTGCTAGGCACCGCCACCATTGTAGGGAATACGAGTCCCTCCGCCGAACTATGGCGCAAGGAAGTCTGCATTACCGCATTGCTGGCAAAAGTACGCCAGGACAAGGAGAGAGGAGACCACCCCAACATCTTAATAGATATGTTGCTTTTGCTGCCTTCCACCTTCACACAACAATTTTAGTTGCTGTGCTGCATTGTGTGACATTTTAGTAATTCTGGCATGCAACCAGTAATTAATTTAAATATATAAAAATATATTACAAATATTTAGTTAAAGTTTAAATTAAAAAATACATTCACATCAAAAGTAGAAAAGTTCATTTTTATTATGTATTAATAACTAAAAGCGATGTATAGAATAAAGTAAAAGCAATTTAATTATAATTTATTAATAAATATTCTTACATTGTTTTCTTAAGTTAAAAATGTTAAAATATTCTAGAAATAAATAGTAAATGTTTTATTTTATATATATATTTGTAACATTAAATTACATTCATTTATATGTTGAACTATTTTAAATAATTAGTTTAATTTAGCATTATTTCCTATGGAGTTTTATTTTAAGTCCCTACCTCGGTTATTTTCTATGGAAGTGCACTGCAGCATGAGTGGTTGGTCAGTGTGGAGCTAGAATTTCTGTTGTTTCTTTTTTGACAGTGGTAACTTTCACTCATAAATTTGGCTCCATCCCCCTTTTCTGACATGTAAGTCTACAGATTTGGACAACTTTACAATTGTGTTTTGTGAATAGTCAAAAGTAGCAAAGTTACTCAAAATTGTAATAGAAAAGTTTAATGTGTAACTTACTCACAAGTGTAACTTAATTTTGTGACTGGCCCTAAAAGTTACTTTCATGTTCTCTTCTCTATAGTTTTAGACTGCTGTCGGCGATTTACTATTTATAGGCAACTGTTGTTCCATTGCCTTCTTGCTAGGTTGTGTCAAACATTCATTGGTGCATTTGTAATTATTTGGGAATGTTCAGTTCCGAAAGTTAAATGAATGTGATTGTATGCAACCATAATTTTACTGGGAAATCGATAACCTTGTACATTATTTTCAAGAGCTAGTTTACTAGCAACAATGAACGCTTTCAACTCTATAGTCACAGTAAATTACAAGGGGCAGATTAACAGCTCTGTGTTTGCTGTGAATGAATATCTGCCAATAAAATACTATTTCACCATAAACAATGCGTTTTATCTACGATCATTTTGCAGATAAAGAAGCAAAGGCATCATATTGCAGTACAACACAAGTAAGACAGAACTGATTAGAAATTGCGAGGTAGGTGAAAAAGAACAGAGAGTGTCAAAGATTCAGAAATATGCAAATATACAGGAGCTGTTCTGTTACCCGACCAGGGCTTTCTGAAGGTCAGGGACACAATGTCAGCTCCTCCACAATATTAGATGGTGCAAGTCATTTTTAATTAAGTGTTTTTTACTGCCATCCTTTTATATAAACTTTCAGATTAAACGTGTTTTTTCTGAGGTTACCTCGCATATGATTTTACTGAAGTGCTGTAAATGTAACTGCGTACTCATTAAGGCCTTTTCAATATTTCAGTCCATCATGTTACATTTATGTAGTTTATTAATATAAATCATAACAAGAAAGAACTTAATGAACCCTTTAAAAAAAAATGACAGCATTTTCAAGTTCTTTGTTTTAAGGGATCAATTCTCGAAGGATTCGTTGTTACATAGAGCGTACCCAGAGCAGCATACATTGTGCTTGCAACAAATGGGGATGATTTTCAGAAATCAAAATGTGCGAGATGTATGTGACAAAACCTTTTGGGGCCTATCACAAAGGTAACTGTATAAATTTACACATTGTAGTAACTATTATTGACAATTCACTGTAGGAAAGTACCTCTTTTTTGCATGGTTATCCCCCATTTTTTGCCTGATGCCTGATGTAATTTCAAACTGTAAGTGCACTGGATACAGGGCACGAGTTGGGGGAACATGTGGGTGGATGGCGTCCCCCCACTATTTTTACAGTGTGGATGCCGTCCACCCTGCTCAAAAGATGGTCACTCTAACAAGTGTGCACCAACCAAGCATGTCCAGGAAATTGCGGCTGAACCCGGAAATTTCTCGGACTCACGGTCACCACGCCCCCTGCACTTACTTTCATCGACTGCGTTGATTTGCCCGCCTATCTCCCCAATACAGGGCTGTCAATCTTGTGTAGTATGCGAAAGCACTACCTATGAAAGCTCTGCCTTGCCCTTGAAACCTGCCCCCACCGCCTCGTGACCTTGCCGGACTGCCTACCAGTGCACGCTGTGAGTCTGGAACCAATCAGTGGAATATCAGACGTCACTGGAGGGGCGTGTGTGCAACTCTGCAGACCCGCCCTCGTGCTGCTATGCCCTTTACTTTTTGGGCTCGCCTCTTCTGGCTCCTTTCCTTTTGTGACATGACACGGACAGGATATCGTTGTGGCTTTCCCTCCCACTCGAGACTCCACTTCAATTCCTGGCCTCGCCTGTTGCCTGACCTGCCTGGCCACTCATACAAGAAGGCTGAACAGCAAAGGATGGGAAGCAGAGTCAGCTCTTCCTCTGCTGCTTCGGCCGATCCCATGCTGCCAGCCTACGAGTGCCAGAGTCCCTTTTTACTCCACCCTTAATTGATCCCATTGGCAGGTAAGTCGAGGGGAAGGGATTTTTTTAAAACAAGCTAGCCACACCTCACCTGTCTGTTTAGCTCTGTGTTGTATGCCCACTCACTGCAGGTTGGTACTATAGATGGGGCCTGTGACCCTGCTGAGTTCCTACCGAATGCCCTATTGTTTTCTATGTTTAGGAGAAGTTATCCATGACGCCGTAAATTTTCAGGGTAATGCAGAAAGGCATAAAACAGCAGCAGCCATCAGCCATAGTAACTGAGACAATATTTCACATTGCAAAGCCATTTACAATTTGCAGCGCTCCTGAGTGAAAATGGAAATATTTAGGAAGCCGGAGGCAAACATCCTGCAACAATTTAAAAACATTTTACATACAGGCCAGAGGGGAAGGGAATTTTTTAATACTCCCAATACCCCTATTGTTTGGAAGAATTAGAAGTTATCAGCGGCATGTGGGGATGGTGGGAGTAGTTTGAGGGTTTGCACAGCTCGCGGCACTTCCGCTGAAGTGAGCTCTCTACCACCAGTCTGCCATGAGAGGACCCTGGGCCCAGTGAGTGGCATGGACTGCTGGGCCTCACAGGCCCTTAGTACGAGCCCACTGTGAGTGGCCCGGGGAGTGGGCATGCCGAAATTCACAAAGACTATTGCTGGGTCACGGGCCCAGTCTATAATACCAGCCTGCAGTGTGTGGGCCCTTGGGGAACAATGATGCCCACGGACTGCTTCTGGGCCACGCTCTGTAGCAGATTGGGGACTTCAGGTTTGGGTCACTCCAAGTCACACGGCCAGCTGCTTGATCATTTTGCTGTCCTCTGGGTCACGCAGTCCCCTTTAAATAAGTAGTCTGCCGTGAAAGGGACTTGCATGGAACACACTGACAACTGTTGGACCAAACAGCCCCCCTCAAAGTACATTCATGGGGGACTTTGTCATTTGTCATGATGTCATTATGTAATATGGCAAAAAGACCCTCTTCGTTGTCAATGTGGCGTGTTCCAATTGTCTCCTGCCACAAAATGAATTTCTCATATTCTGTTTTTTTATTAAAGAGGCTCTTCATATAGGGAGAGTGAGTCTTATTCCCTCCACTCCAGAGTAGTGAGTCGTGTTCCCCACAGTGGTGGGAACATGAAGCGTATAATATTGCAGACAGGCATTTGTCGTTGTAGGAAGGTAGGATCCTTCTGCATAGTTACCTCCACTTTTTGCCTGGTGCTATGCTGTTTTTGACTTGTCTGACTGGGATCCTGCTAATCAGGACCCCAGTCTCTCTGCTTTCTACCTTAAATTGTTGTGGTTAGTACTTAGGTACATCCCAGATTGGATACTGGGGTACCCTTATTAGTCCCTAGTATATGGTACTAAGATACCCAGGGCATAGGTACCCCAGAGGTCCCCATGGGCTGAAGCATGCATTATGCCACCCATGGGTGACCATTCAAAATGGAACTACAGACCTGCCATTGCAGCCTGTGTAAGCTGGTGTTAGCACCACATACTAAACATATAGGTTTCCTATATCTAGGGTCACGGCACTTAAAACCTATAAGTCACCCCTATAGCAGGCCTTATCAATCCTGAAGGCAAGGTGCTTGGTTCTAAGTGTGAGGGTGCCCCTGCATGAGCAGGGCACCCCTACAGCCTACGGAGTCCATTCTCCCGGGTTGTAAGTGAAGCAGCCATATACTATATAGAGGGGAATCGTGTAATTACGGAATGACCATCTCAAAACTGGCTGCAACGAATCCTATCATGTTTGGTATCAAACAAGTTGGAATCATACCCCCACACCATAAACTGTGTGGGAGGTATGATTCCAAGTACTGGAAGAGCCCTCCGTTAGGCTCTCAGTGCTCCCGGTACCGGCCTTCTTGACCCAGACAGAACAAAATGGTTGCTGCCGACCAGAGACATGATTCTGCCCTCCTGCTGCTGAGCCAAACTCGAGCAAGGGAAGGCAGAACAATAGGCATCCTGTCACAGGGAGGTGTGACCACCTCCCAAACAGGATTTAGTGCATTGGGGCAGGGTGGGTGCACTGGCCAGCGCCACTCAGTCTGCATGAGGGGCACATGTGTTGTCCCCATGCATAGTCCAGTTCAAACCAGCTCTGGGAGTTGTTGGCTCCTGCTCTGGCCTGAAACTGGACAAGGACATGGGAGTAACCTCCCCACTGTCCAGACCCTTCCCTGGGAGGGTCCCCTGAATCGTCCCAACCCTTTCCTTAGTGTACTTAAGGGCTTACCTGTGGGTGGGTCCCTAGATTCGTCGTGGGACAAGATTCAGATCAGACACCACTTCTTCTTCTGCCATCTGGGCACTCTGGACTTCACTGGACTTTGTTTGGGCTCGACCTTGTCTCCCTTCCAGTCTGCTGCATCGTCTGTGCCTGTGCACCATACAGGAACCTTCCAAGGCCTATGGGCATCAAAGACACCTGATGGAATCTCCCTTGGAGTGAAGGAGTCACTCCCCTACATTCGCAGGCACTGCAACTAAGTCGACCGGTCTACTGATCCTGAGCTCCTCCGGACTCCATAAGGTTCTGCAACACAGGTAGTGGTTTTCCACAGCCCCCAAGGCCTGCCCTGTCCTCTCACCAAGTTTGAGGCCAGTATCCCTCGTGGGGTTGCAATAACCGAAGCCCTGTGCACCACGTCAACTTGCAGTTGCAAAGGCTTGTTGGCTTCCTTCCAAGAAGATCTTCAGGCTCCAAGTAGCCCCAACCTCGAGCATCTCCAGAGACCAGAATCTTCAGCCACACCGCATCGTTGTGCATCGTGGCCTGCATCTTTTGGTGAGCTGCTTGAGGTCCTCTTGCGAATCCAGTGCCTCCGGCCTGTGGGTCTATTTGAGGGTCACCTTTGTTTCTTTTGGGCTACCCTGATTGCTCAGGGCATGCCCTGACTCCCCTATTTGTGGTGAGTCCCTTGGACCTTGCTGGTCCCGAGATTGCACCTTCTCCGACTTCTGAGTGGGTTGTACACCGACCCCTCAGCAATCGACATTCGACGTGGGACAGCTTGTGCATGGCTCCTGGTCTTCCTCAGCATCACCTGGTCCTCACAGCTGCAGAGTCAAGGTCATCGTCATCTCTCCTGCAACATCCGACATCGGAGGGCATTCATCTTCCAAGTCTCCTGGTCACTCCTGAGTGACATAGACTCTGTCCCCTCTGCTTCCAGGTACCTCTCATCTAGAATCCATCTTCAGATTTCACTGGACACTTTCTCCTTCTTCAGCAGCGGCACTTTCCTGAAGTCCTCCATTGGGTTTGACAGCGGTTTCTGACACCACTTCACACTTATGCACCCGGCTTCCCTGGTGTAGGTAACGTGGGTACTAGGGCATCCACTGGTGAGGTGGCTCTCCATCCTTCGGTCTTCCACTGGGTTTCTTCAATGTCCACTGGGAAGGGTCCCTAATCTTTAAAATTCCAACTGTGACATACACATAGAGTTGTACGGAGCACGTGGTTGTGCTCCCACACTGCACACGCTCTCAGTGGGGTTCCTAGTCACTCACCATGAGTGTTTCCTTGGGTCCCCAGCACTTCTGCATCCTCTCGACCTTGTCTTGACCCGAGTCGTAGTTCTTATACCACTTTCTTTGTATATGGTTTGGTCCCCCCCTAGGGTCCACTGTGTATTCTGTGCTATTTACTGTGTTTCTTTGCAAAGTATTGTGTGCATTATGATTATCTCCAGGTAGGAGATATCTAAATGTGTTAGAGAGTATTATATAATAAATACATATTTTTATGAATACCTTGTGTGGTTCTTTTTCACTTAATCTATACTATAAGATTTCATTCTGGTAAAACAAGCTGCTTTACACTCCTTCTGGGCTAAGCCTGAAGGCTGCTCTCCACATCTACCACTTAAAGAGCTTTCTAAGGTTGCCTAAGACCTCTTAAATCACCATAAGGGTTGTCTGGACTGGTGCAAGGTGCCCACTTACATTAGTGGATATCATATACCAGGCCCGATTCTCACACTCGGTGTAAATGATCTCCTCCTTAATGTGTTCATTGATGGGCCGTGATCTCAACCCGTACTGTTAATGTTTTACAATGGGCACTCCTCGGTTACCATCCAGGGTTTGGTCTGATAAACATCTACTCAGTGTCATATCTGCGAGCTTCAATAGTGGATTCTGTCTGTTCTCTTTGCCGACATACACCATCGATGATCATCCTATAGTGCTGGGAATGACCTTTCATTGTATTTTGTGCAAGCTCTCTTGAGTCGCGTGGAAATAAAGTGAAGTAATAATGATAGGATTGTCTTGTGGTTTGTGGCCTCCTGGTCTGCCTTGCTATGTTGGCTTAGGCCTGGCTGCCATGATGCCTTTTTGCGCACGGTACTTTGTGCCATTGTTTGTTCAGCTTCTGCTTCTGCCAGGTTATTTTAGAACTGTCTGCATTTCTGTCTTTCACCTTTTCTCCTGTTCCCTTTGGGCTACGTCTGCACAACATGTACAAGGTCGAAAAACAACGTCCCTTGTTCCTGCTGATGTGGCCAGCCCCTCGCACTTAGACACAACACTATGTACAGCTGCCATGGAGAAATTTGGGTGCTTTTAATATTGTGATTTTCACGTTTAGAGACACTTGGAGAAAAACCTTTCCAGAGAGAAGAGCTGTTTGTGTCTGATGATGTAAACTTTGCATCTAGATATTGAGGTATGGGAGTTCGCTAGTCAAAGCCCAGAGGTCTTCTATTTTTATAATAAACTAGCTACTAGCACGGGGAGGTGGTAAGGTCATTTAGCCCTATATCCACTGCTTTATGAAATGCTTTCCCCGTTTGTATTCTATGGAGTTGTAACTATGCTGATTATATTATCCTTATGCATTATGCTGATAGTACTGGCACGTGTACTGTATCTTAGAGCACGTTAGTTGAAATAAACATTTTAAACTATACAGTGTCTCTTCTTACGCGCGTTGTGGACAGGTATGAGTGAGTTATGAAAGGGTGTTCTTGCTCCTGCGAGTCCTGAGAGAGAGATACTGTGTTCTGGGTTGTCTAATCATTGGTAGCATTGTTGCTAATGAGGACGCTACAGCTAATCGGGTTGGGGTTTTAGGTGCTAAGGTTTATGGTTGGCTCACCACCATATTCCGAGGTCCTAATATCCTGTGCATAGCTCTGTGTATGTGCAGAATCCCCTACGACATGGCGCAACCAACGAGTGGGCTGCTTATCTGCGAGACGGCTTGAGTAGTACTTGTGCTTGTCCATAACTCCCTTCGCAGACGCTTCCGGAGCGTGTGTGACGGTGATACCTCCTATATTGACGTTTTTATAGGTTCTTTCAAGCTTGAAGTTGTTAAAAGGTTTTTAAAGAATACCCTCTATTGTGCTGCCTCACATTAGGTTGTCAAGAACTTTTAGCCTGAAATGGCTGTTCAAATTGTGGCACATAGCCGCGCAGCACTCCGTGCTCACTTAACAGTGAATGGAGTGCCTGACGCAGGTGTCGATTTGATCTTTGTGGTACAAGCAGATCCAGCTTACCACTTTGAGGTGTTTTACTCTTGGGTCACCTTTCCGGCGGTGGATGGGACTGATAATATGTTCCATGAATATGAAGCCACCGTTGTTCCTAATCACTATAGACCATATAGGAATCTTGAAGTACCGCTCACGGCTTGGCAACACCGTGTTTGGTTTGATGGCGCCCTCCCCAACCGGTTACCACGGTTCGTTTAGGCCCCTTATCAATTGATGGGGCCACTTGGCCTGTCTTGGCCGGGTATACCCCACATCCACGTTATATGACGGTGGCAGTCGCTGAACTGCGTAATATGCATTCGTCTTTGATACGAGTACATAGAGCTTTAGTACAATATGTTACAGGCAACATCCAGGGAGCCCCGCCTGGAGTTGCGGCCCATCCAGCTGGTGCAGGCGGTGTAACCATAAGTCCTGTCATGGTGAATTCGGTGATGGGCAAGCGCCCACAAAATAAGGATGATTTTCCTTATTGGCTTGCAGAAAAAATTTGACCAGCTGGAGGCAGTTTTTCCAAATAACTCTCCCGTGGAAAAACACAGAATTCTGACGATTAGTTTACCAAAAGACTTAATCCCCGAGTTGGCAGACTGCAACAACTGGGGTAGGGTATTCGCAGCAGCATATGCGAAGTGTTTCGGCACTCCTTCCATGACTGTTCTCCCCTCTGTAATTAAACGTGTGCAGGATGAGCATGGCCCTGAAGCGGCTGTGGAATTAGGGATGAGACTGGTGGGAGTGTTCGACGTAGTGGCTGATTTGATCCTTGCAAATGTCAAGGGCGATGCAGTTAACTTCCAAGTAACTAATGCTTTGGCTTTGGTCCCAGATCCGGACAATCCGCGCGAATTACCGGAAAATATAGCTCAGGCTTACAAAACCATTGGTCGCAATAGCCTGGGAGTTAAGCCTTTTGCAAAATCGCAAACACAATCGCAACAACAACCAAAAACTCAATCTGAGAAGGATGAGAAACCAGTTTTTACTAAAAAGAGCTGGAGGTTGAAGAAACAGGGTAAGCAACAGAAGAAGCCGGGGTCGCGAGGCGCATCCCGGTTTCTGTCTCTTCTGAACGCACATATGATTTGCGCGATAGGGCAAGAATTACATCTCTAGAGAGATTTCAAGTCCCTGATTCGCGTTCTCCTCGTTCTCCACAGGCACCAACATCTTCGCACGCTGGTGGAGGAGATCGCCAGGATAGAGGAAGGGGTCGAGAGGCTCCACAGGGACAAGACCAACCTCGACAACAGGTCAGAGGGAAAGCAGAAGAATTTCAACGTTCTCGCCCACAATTTCAGAAGAAGAAGGTTGCCGCTGTAACAGCGAGATATGCCACAGACGGTGAGAACGAGGCTCCTGAATTGGACGTGGGCAGTGACCCTCCTACACAGCGCCGCGGACGTTACCATAGTGCGGGAGGCGCTACGTCCTCATGTGGAGGCGACAGCAACTGAAACATTCATTACTGTTGAGACGGCAGACACCAGAGTGGCACCCCCTGACAGACTATATAATATTGTCATTCAAATTGAAGGTGACATACAGCGTGTTATTAAAGGGATTTTTTGGGAAAATCTGACCTCTTCATACGACATTTTGTTAGCGGAGGCGGATTGGCCGCCCCCATTCGTACTTGCTGCGCATAAAGGGGAGGAGCTAATCCTTCCTAGATTTTCTCGTCATGTCCCACAGGACAAAGCGGAGGCTCTTGCAGCTGAGTGGGCTGTGTCCCTGGCTCCAGCGTTATACTGCAACCACCTGGGCTGGGATGAAGACTCTCCCCCCCATGAAATACCTCTGCGGTCCCTACCCCAGCCACAACCCCAATATCCCATCAAACGGGAAGCTAAAGGTCCCGTTTCCGAAATTCTAACCCAGTTAGAATATCAGGGAGTGATTGAAACATGCGTGTCCCCTTTTCGCGGTTTCTAAACCCGATGGATCGTACCGCTTAGTTTTGGATTACCGACATTTGAACTCTCATTGTCGGACCTTTGCGGTACAAAACACCCACAGTTCTGCGCTTGTAGACCGTCTGCTTTATGAAATGCTTTCCCCGTTTGTATTCTATGGAGTTGTAACTATGCTGATTATATTATCCTTATGCATTATGCTGATAGTACTGGCACGTGTACTGTATCTTAGAGCACATTAGTTGAAATAAACATTTTAAACTATACAGTGTCTCTTACGCGCGTTGTGGACAGGTATGAGTGAGTTATGAAAGGGTGTTCTTGCTCCTGCGAGTCCTGAGAGAGAGAGATACCGTGTTCTGGGTTGTCTAATCATTGGTAGCATTGTTGCTAATGAGAAGCTACAGCTAATCGGGTTGGGGTTTTAGGTGCTAAGGTTTATGGTTGGCTCACCACCACATTCCGATGTCCTAATATCCTGTGCATAGCTCTGTGTATGTGCAGAATCCCTACGACAGGATATTTTGAATAAGTGGAACGATGTGTTGAATATCTCTACACAAATAATACGGTTAAGACTAGTTCTGTCGTGGAGAGAGAGCACGTAAGGTGAAAAATGTTATTGTACAGCACACATTCCAAATATATTGGCTAAAATCTCATAGGTTTTGCTGTCAGTTTTGAAAGGAAATGCCTGCAATGGTGCAGAGTCGAAATATCGCCGCAAAAATATCGCGGGACAGAAATATCGCCGCAAAAATATCGTGGAGAAGAAATATCGAGAACAAAAATATAGTTGACAAGAATATCGACTGACAGGTAAGTAATATCGATTACATAAATATCTCTGTAATAAATATCGTTTACAAAAATATAGTTTACAAAAATATCGATTTATTAATAATTTTATGTATTTTAGTGTTTTTAATGAGAATTGTTTGTTATTTTATTATATGTTTTAGAGTTTTACTAGTTATTAATTTATTTTAAGTTTAATTCTGCATTTTTAGTTCCGTAGCGGGTTGTGGGTTTATAGGGGATTAGGGTGGGAAGTAATTTAATTTTATAAGATTTATTGAATAATTAATGTGTTAATTGATTAATTAATAATAGTTTAATAATTAGTTGTTAATTAATTTCAATTAGTAAATTAATAAATAATTAGGTTAATTGCTTAATTAATTTTAGGTGTGTGTTGTGGTGTTTATATGTGTAAATTGTGTGAAGGGTGGTAAGTAATTAATTTTTTATTGAATAATTATTAAATACTTTTAAGTTAATTACCATCAATTAATTAGTAATTATTAATTGTAATTGTGTAATTAATTTTAGGTGTGTGTTTTGGTGTTAATATGTGTAAATGGTGTGAAAGGTGGTAAGTAATTAATTTTGTATTGATTAATTAATAAATAATAAATTAATTTTCATTAATTAATTAGTAATTATTAAATTTAATTGTGTAATTAATTTTAGGTGTGTGTTGTGGATTTTATAGTGTTAAATAATGGGTAATTTTTTTTTTATTATCTTTGTTAATAATAATATATTTAAATGTATATATTAATTATGTTAAAATTGGAAATTAAATGTAATAAAAATGTTGATGGTTTTATTTTTTATTGTTTTGGGATCCAGCGCTTTCCCTACTGTTGCACTCACTGGAGTGGGAATAGTAAATTTTACCCCTCCGCTAACCAGCGCTTTCCCTACTGTTGCACTCATTGGAGTGGAAATAGTAATTTTTACCCCTACGCTATCCAGCGCTTTCCCTACTGTTGCACTCACTGGAGTGGGCATAGTAATTTTTACCCCTCCGCTATCCAGCGCTTTCCCTACTGTTGCACTCACTGGAGTGGGAATAGTAATTTTTACCCCTCCGCTATCCAGCGCTTTCCCTACTGTTGCACTCATTGGAGTGGGAATAATAATTTTACCCCTACGCTATCCAGCGCTTTCCCTACTGTTGCACTCACTGGAGTGGGAATAGTAATTTTTACCCCTCCGCTATCCAGCGCTTTCCCTACTGTTGCACTCACTGGAGTGGGAATAGTAAATTTTACCCCTCCGCTATCCAGCGCTTTCCCTACTGTTGCACTCACTGGAGTGGGAATAGTAATTTTTACCCCTACGCTATCCTGCGCTTTCCCTACTGTTGCACTCACTGGAGTGGGAATATTAATTTTACCCCTACGCTATCCAGCGCTTTCCCTACTGTTGCACTCACTGGAGTGGGAATAGTAAATTTTACCCCTCCGCTATCCAGCGCTTTCCCTACTGTTGCACTCATTGGAGTGGGAATAGTAATTTTACCCCTATGCTATCCAGCGCTTTTTCTACTGTTGCACTCACTGGAGTGGGAATAGTAATTTTTACCCTTCGCTATCCAACGTTTTAACTACTAATGTTTTATTTTGTTATTAAATGTATGTATTATTTTTTAAAATAGTTTCATATGTTAATTAAATATAGAATATTTTATTTTAAATTATTTATATATGTGTTTATTTTATTTTTATATAATTAAAAAAGTTTATAAATTAAATAAAGATAATAGTTAATAAAATGTATTTAAGTAAATATATGTAAATATTTTTTTGTGTTTATATTTAATAAATTAAGTTTATTTGTTATAATTAGTTTAAATATATATTAAATGTAATTTATTTTGTTAATAATTTTAATATTTTTTAATTAATTTATTTTAATGTATGTTATTTTTTAAAGTCGATATTTTTTACATCTATATTTTTTACATCTATATTTTTGAGTCGATATTATTGTACTTACCTGTTTAAGTATAGGAATTCAATATTTTTGTAATCGATATTTTTACATCGATATTTTTTTCAACTATATTTTTGTAATCGATATTTTAACATGGAACCGCCTGCAATACCCTTATGTCACGGTTTGGCACCACACTCGTATCTCCTGCAGCAAATCATGTATGTGCTATTCCCTGAGAGCTGTGGTCTTGTCTGACTAGGCAGGCCATGCAGTCCTACAGGTGGCACTTCCTCCCACAGTCCACTGTGGGTTTCACTTGTGTCCAGGGGGCCAGTCCAGGTTGCCTAGTGCCAAAGCTGGAACTAGGGTTAAGGTCTAGAGGGGCCAAAGAAAGTAATTTTGCCACTTACCTGTATTTATTGGATGGCAGCACCCCCGTTTCTTTCAGTGGTGAACTTCAAGATGTGGATTCTTTTGTATAGACTAATGTAGTCACCTCAACTAATTCGTATAATTTTGCAGCGCTTACTTACTGGTCATAAAGAGCCAGAATTGTTCTTTATGTGGCAAAGAACTCTGAAATTCAGAGGTTTTTCAAGCAAACTGGTGGTGGAAGGATGGATGCTCTTGAGGTTTTCCTGTGTATAGCACAGTAATGGTGCAGGACGATGCACTATGTGACCAACTGCTTTTGCTTAGACCATATATATTTACTTTACATTAGGCCTCTGTATTTCTTTACACCACAACCAAAGTTATAAAAATGCAATGGGGATTCTGCATTACAAGGGCTGCAACTCTCAAGATATGCAGCACCTCATGGTTAAGAAAATGAATGGCTGCTACAAATGGTGGCTCTGGCCCAGTGCTACATTTGAAATAAAATAAGAGCCAGGACTCTCGTCAGGAGGCCACTGCAGCTTGCACCACATATTGCCCCTGCCATGCTGCCAATGATGTGACAACGCAACTCTTAACCATCACACTCCTATAAGTGTAACAATTCGGACTATTTCAGACCCCAAAACTATAAGAATGGCTTGGGAGGCAGGTAATAGTCATTTTTAATGTATATTGAATTAATAATTAACTGTTGTTGGGGTCATCTCTAAATCAGCCAGAAGGCGCCACCATGCGGCAGACTGTCACAAGCACTTGTGTTGACAATTAAGTGCCGGTGCTGAGCAATGGAAACCCCTGGCTCAAATTAAACACTGCGCTGGCTGCGTCTTTCAGAGCACTTCTAGGACAACATCAGTCTTTTAGAGAGCTTCTCAGCTAATGGTGCAGAATTTATTGTAGCCCATAGTAAGACTTACACCATTAATGGCCAGGAAGAAACTTTGCTTTCAAAGACCGAAACTTATTTGAGGAGATTTGAGTAGTAAGGAGCAAGCCATTTCTTTTTGAAGGCTTTCATCAATGATACATATGGATTATCCGAAATCTGGGAATGCACACAAAACTGGACAAAGACAGCTTTAGAAGGAGAAAGAGGAAGGAAAATAGGCCACTTTCAACTATAAGCAGCTTGAAATATGTGCTCATTGTTATCCTCTCCTCTTAAGAGGAGAGTAGAAGAGTAAAGATGAAAGATGAGTGTTAAAACTTGCAATTATATCCCTCTCAGCCCATGGACAAATAGCTGAGCCAATTGTACTACTGAATATTGGCCCTCAGAATATCATGGTACAGGAATATTGTGATCAAACAAAGGGGGGGCAATAGAGGGCAAATAACCAGGTCGCCCTCCACTCACTGAACCATACAACAAATTACCTGATTATGGAGGAACACTATACATTTTCAGAATACCGGGGGCCGTCTGAATCTATCTCTGCCAAAAAGCTGGCTTTGCCAGAATGCCAGTCATGCCCAGTTCCAAGTGTTCAAATTCAAAAAAGTTTGTCAATTCACCAGATATCGTCACAGGAATATTGTGGACAGAATATTGAGGAACAAAATATCGAATAGTAAGTGCAGGTAGAGAAGTATAAATTACCTATCCCTAACTCCACATCTATTTACCTTGAAGGTATATGTCCCTCGAAGGTAGATATATGTGGAGATCAAAATTAAGTAAGCAGACAGTTTTTTTCTCTTTTGCCCCCTCACCAGTGTGATGCCAGAATTAGGAGATCATTCATCAAAATCTCACTATAACATTTAGAGTCATTGCAAAAAAGCCTATTTGACATGCAGCATTTATTAAAAAAATGGATATATTGAGACAATAAATACATATTTATATTTCACACCATGTCAATTCAGTGCACATCCTCTAACCGGCAGCACTATTGCTACTATCATTTAGGCAAGATATAACGGTGTGGAGATAATGAAGGTTCCATCGCACAAAAATCTAATAAAAAATTTGGGAAAATGTCATACACATACAATATCTGTTAAACTTGGTGACAATGCAGGCACGGAGTCCCAATAGAACTGCCCTGGATGAGACTTGCTCTGCGCCTAGCTGAAGCAGCACCATCGGGCACAGTCTGCTGGGGCACATGGCCACGATGCTACTATTGAGAGTAGTGTGTGGAATAAGGAGAGCAAGCATTGTCGTATGTAAGTGCTGAACTCTACTCATCAGAGTAGTTGGCAAATACCAATCTGTGCTCATTTTTAGCATGGCTTTTCTGTCTTTGTTTACTTTAATTATCAGTTCAAGGCAGCTCCAGAACACACTTTAAAGAAATATTTCCTTAGATTAACTGTTAAAGTATGTACAGATGGGAGAAAAATGCCAGCTTAAGGTGATTTTGCTAATTTTTGTTCTAAATGGGACATTAAGGGGTAGTAGGTTAACAATTTTTTATTTCAGGTGTTTTGCAGCAGTTTCAAAATATTGTATAGCTTCTCATTGCTCAAAAGGGTGCAATTTCTGATATCTATTGCTTTCCAAGAAATTTGTAGCTTGGTTTTTACTGACGGGAAAGTGTCACTCTAAGTGTCACACCTTTGGTCGTTAAATGTCACTCATAAGCACACTGAAACCATGGAAATATCACACATAAGTATCTTGGAAACTTGGCAGCTATTTACATGTTTTCAAGCTATGCACTATCATCCCATTATTTTGTGCAGCTGCACTTTACAAGCGCGTAACATAGCTTGAGAACAGCATCTTTTGCTTCGCTGTTGACCAATTCTTCTCCGCACATCATGCGTTACCTTTCCAATTGACTTCCCTCTTAATTCCCTAGTGACATTGTCATCAGGGCAGGGGAGCAAGGATGTTTCTAAGTTTAGGTTTAAAAAGGATCACTTTTCAAAGGTCTCAATGCAGTCATTAAAGGCAACCTGTTGTTCCGTCAACATCCAAAATCACTTCAACCTCTTCAAATAATATTTGGGTGCTCAAAATTGATGGATATCTATGAATGCCTCAGAATCATTTCTAAGGAATGAATTCCCATGGCAGCAGGATGCCACTAGTCCTTCAACTACGAAAATGCTTACAATTGCCTAATGTGCAGTATTTTATTTGTGCCACAGCTTACAGATGGGATCTTGGGAGCCATCCTATTCAACAGAGCCCCCTGCCTTACGTGCACACCTGAAGCCCCACTACTTTGTCCTGCTCACATCTACCATGGTCCCATGCACATCCAGGAGACAACACAGATCACCAGAAAGCTGCACAGCCGCCTACTGCCACTCAGGAAACTTTGGCTTCTCTCCCTAGCATGAAGGCTGCATCAGTTGTAGCCAAGAGAAGTAAAAAGCACTGATACTCCTTGCCAGAAATGTTTGGTTCATACCACCAATCCTTGTAATTTAATGTTCATACATTACATGGAAAACTAAATGAGCAATATCACAAGGGTAAATTTGAAGATCATTAATTACTAATTGAGGGGAATTTTCGTTTTTAAAGGGCATTTTGTGACTTTCTCTTTTTTTCATTGTAATACCACCACAAACCTGGATGGGTGGCTAACTGGGCAGAATGTCTTTCTAAGCCACAAACATTTTCTAAGTGCAAAGTAATTCACCTAGGCCCAGTAATGCTGAAAATATTTTTGCCAATCAACTTTGTAATTTTTCTGCTCACCAACCATCAGTCAATATGAGAGTGACAAACGCAAAAAATATTGCTGATCCTATGCTTTCTGGTTTCTACAGAAAATAGCAAAAGCAAATCCAGCATTATGGATTTCTTTGTAAATGCGAACAAGAGATCACCGCTCGATTCTGAAGTAGCCTAGTACAGCCCAGTGCATGCTTGCAAGATGTACCTGCACAAGATTCAGAGATTATGATGTCAAACCAAGCATCAATTCACTGGAAGACTATACAACAAATGTCCAAGATGGGGGTGCCAGTTTTGAAAGGGATACCAGCTTTCCAGAGTGTTGGGACCACAGTCAGTGGGTTCAATTTAAAGAAAAGTATCCATGGCTAAGCAGTGAAAATGGATGCCTTGGGTACAGCATATCCAGTGAAGTTAATCTACTTGGAGTGTAAGCATCACAGAGTGTGAGTATGTCTAGAGAATGGATCGCTGGGAGCATTGCTGCATCTGGTCCATCAAAAGCTAGCCAGTTAACCTCACTGCGGAAACAAATTCATAAGCATAAACTTTCTAAACCACATGCTAAAGCATGCAATATCCAAGCTGCATCCAAGAAGGAGGTACTGAAGTCAACTATCCTAGAGGAGCAAAGGCTTTCCCATGCTTCAACAGTTAAGGTTTTTCACACTCTTTACTTTTGTGCAAAAAATAATCGCTCCTTTTCAGACTTTCCAGATCTAGTAGCCTTACAGGTTGCTAATGAGGCAGATATGGGTTCGATTCCACACAGCAAATATACTGCAGCACAGATAACTGATTGTATTGCTAATGACATGCGGAGAAAGCTTTGCATGGGCATCATTGAACAGGCTCCAAAAATCTCTGTTTATATTGATGGATCAACAAACTTTCTTTCATGACAGTTTTAATTATTTATATCCGTGCTGTAATCAATGGCAAAGAGCCCCTCACCTTTTTCTTTGAGTTGGGTGAGTTGACTAGGGGAGATGCTGAGTGCATTGAGTCTACACTTTTGAAATGTCTTGAGAAACATAGATTTTGTAACAAGTTCCTTGCAGACAATTGGATAGGGGTGTGCAGTGATGGTGCCAGTGTCATGCTTGGGTGAAACTCTGGTGTTTTGGAGAGGCCATGTTCAAAATGCCCTCGCCTTGTAAAGTGACACTGTCTATGCCACCGGCTTGGGCTCAGTGTAACGGACATGGTTGACACAGTGCCAGGCCTTAAGCACCTTGTATAATTTTTTGAGAAACTGTATGCTGTGTACCACCTGTCCCCCAGAAATCAGCGGGAACTCTCTGCATGTGCAAAAGAGTTAGAAATTACAATTCTGAAAATCTGGTGAGTACTTTCAGTTCGGTGGATTGCTTCTAACACAGGGCAATATGAGCAGTGTGAGAGTCATACCCAGCCCTTCACCAGCATTTTTTTCAGTCCAGTTTAAGCACTTCTTGTGATGTGAAACATCGGTCTACTTTCAGCGGGTTGAATTACATCCTGACATCTTCTGATTTTTTGCTGAATATGGCTGGTGTTGCAGATGCTGTTCATGAAATTGGGCTCCGGACGTGGGTAGGTCCCTCTCTTTGGAGCACCTGATTGACGGTGACTCCCTCACCGTCATTGTTGCGGTTGTTTTGGACATCCAGGATGTAGCCCTACGTCTTCCCCTAAGAGGTTCGTTGAAGAGCGATTTCTCTTGCACCTCTTTTTTCCCCTCCTTCACGGACTTCCGTTGGAATCCACGACAAAGGGATGGTACTCCTTAGGACATCCTTCTGACCGTCTCCTCTACTTCAGAGTAGATTAGGTTTTTTCCCCCAGTCCTGATGAAACGCCACTCATCCATTAGGAGATTATAGGCGTGAAACATGTCGACCTTTTAACCACCTTCACCTTTCACCACACACACTAGGCTGCAGCAGGTTTAATTCTCCTAGCCAGTCACTACTCTCGTAGTCTGTTTTTAGCCATAGCATCAGTGCCCAGCTATTAAAGGTTCTTAAGGGCACTCATAGCTATTTTTAACACACTCACTGCACCCACTCGACTCTATACACACCTGCCTCTCCACCTCATCACATAGGGCCTCCCGGCTCACAACATAGAAGATCTCCGGCAAAGAGCCCCCCTGCGGGCCCGTTGGACATTGCAGTGCCGGCCCAACGAGGAGATGCCCTATGTTGAAGCAGGACACCTCTCGGGGTGTGTGAGGGCCCTTGCTCCTTATTGGAGCTCTCCCCCCCTGTTCCTTCTCTTACGTGAATTCTGTTTCCTTCTGACCTTCCCCCCCTTCCTTAGGAACTGCATACCCAATTGTTTGACTAATTAAATTCCAGAGCAACTGCAACCTGTTTTGAGGGCTATAAACACACTTTCTGTGACTTCAAGTGACTGCGAAAGGGTTTCAGTACTATGAACTTGATAATGTCACCCATACGAAACTGCCTTGGTATCGGACGCCTTTCCTCATTAATGTTTCTAAACCCCTCCTCTGCTGCATTGGAATCTAATGGTAGTTCTCAACAGGTGGTTGATTGTTCATTGCCATGCAGATGATACTCAGTCTAGAAAGGTAGATCCTACAGCCAAGCACAATAAAAGATATGCAGACGCATGGGCGTTTTTTACTTGATGGTGTTCAATGATATAAGGAGTCTCACTAATTAGTAATTTTCCATTGTCAAACATCCTGTGTCAATATAGCATGCCCCATAATGCCTGTACTAACAGATATGCAGAGTATTTGGTTGATACTGTACAGTGTGCAACTTGCATTTTTTTAACATGGTCACACTGTATTAAAATTGCGGGTATATCTAAAGGTGGTGTTCTAGGTAGCATAATAAATGTTATAGTTTTGATATTCAGAAATGCAGTTTCTAGCATGTTATTTTTTTAGAATCATTTTTTTGTTCATGGTGCCAGGTTTAGTATGCCTAGCTTGCACCTCTTAGTGGCTTGACTAATGTAGTTGTACACCAAACTTCACCCACATTTGGGCTGTTAATTCCTCCAGAAAGGACCTTAAGTCACAGGCTTAAGTACTGAGCAGCTTCTATTGTTAAATCTTCCAATACGCTCAAATGATAGACCTGCTGCACATGTGATGCCACTTCCTGTGATGTCACGTGCCGTGATGTCACATGCTGTGATGTCACTTCCTGTGATGTCACACACTGTGATGCTACTTTCTGTGATACTTCCTAACTTGGAGAAGCCCCCCCACTTCTTTTTTTAGGACTTTTGCTCTGACTGGGTCCCTGCTAACCAGGTTCCCAGTGCCAGATCTCTTTCCTAAAACACTGTACCACGATTGGCACAACTTCAGATACCCTTGTAAATATAGTAACTGATACCCCTGGCACCTAGGGCATGGGTACTGAAGAGGGTTCTCTGGGGCTGCAACACTGGTTGTGCCACCCCAGGGCCCCCCTCACAAAGGCCATGCAATCTGCCATTCCAGGCTGCATGTCTTGGTGCAGGAAAATTGAAGAGTCAACATAGCATACAGTCCTGTGTGCCATGACAACCCTACACTGCATAAGATATAGGTAAGTCACCCCTACTACAGGCCTTTAGCCATAAGGCAGTGTGCACTATAGCCTATGTGTGGGCATATCAGCATGATCAGATATGCCCCTACAATGGCCAGTTCATTCTGTGATGTCGTAGGTGAACCAGGAAGTCATAAAGAGTACATGGGCTGGATTTGTCAACACATGTTTCCTAGCTCCATGAAGGCTTCACTGATTTCTAAAATGTTTGGTACCAAACATCTTGTCTTAATAAATCCTCACTGTTACCAGTGTTGGATTTATTAGTAAATTCTCACAGAATACCCTTTTAGAAGGTCCTTTGAAACTCAACCAAACACTAGTGGGGTCTCTGGACAGTTTTCACCAGCCTGTCACCACCAGATATGTTTCTGACCTCATGGGGTAAGAGCCAGCACTTAGAGGACAGAACCAATACCTGTTCTGGGCAGGCATGTTTCAAACCTTCTCCAGGACAGGATGGCCTTCGTGGACGGGAAGCTTCAAAGGCAATGCCACATTTGAAAGTCAAGTTATTTTCTCAGCATCTGGTTTTGCCCTACTATAGATTTGTAGCCTGCTGACAAGAGCTATACTAGGCGTTAAGGTCCATGAATCCAAGTCATAGGTCTGAGTCACAGGCGAGGGCCTATAACGAGTGTGATGGTCTTTCACAACCAGCATAGCACGATGCATAAGGGTTATAAGGGTATTGGAGTATTTAACCCATTAAGGCTAGAGTGTTCTAAATTAAACATGGAGAAATAGAAAAACAAACATTGGAATGTTAAAGCACAAGACATATAATAGTCATTTTTGTCCCTGGCCCACACCTTTATCTTCAGTGATGTTTCCGGCATTCCAATGATCAAATCAAAAGTATAGCTGTTCAATAAAAAGTACCCTAAAAGGGTATCTTCCAAGAGTATATAATAGCTTATAGACTATCCAGCAAATAGAAAATAAATTCCCGTGCAGAAGAATGAGGAAATATGACATCCAGACAAGGATGTACCTTCCCCTGTCACCTTTGGAGGGTATTGTCTAAAACTACATGGGAGGGTTGTGTAATTTTCTCTGTGTATTTTTCACTCATTGAATGCCCATGAAGTCAGTCAGGTACAGACTGATAATCGTTTTTAGCCCCCTGTTGGAGCAAGTCATCGACTACATGTTAACAGGCCTTTACCTCCGGAGATTGCTAATCAGCTGCCTAATGAGCCATGTTCCTGAGCCCGCTCGTTTAATTAATAGATTCTTGGGGGAAATAAGTGATGAAGCCGCTCCTCAGTTCATTCCTCTGCACATGTTCTTAACTCCATCCAAACAGGGTAGGGGCCTGCTTTCAAGAAATAGAAATACTCCATTGTAGAAATATGCTTCATTAATATTTTACACACCACAGTGCGGTATGAGTTTTAATTGTGTGTTAGAAAATCACATCAGAGTTTAGCTTTGAAAAATTATGTCATGTAATAATTAGAGATTAAGTGGTGTTTTGGTCCTGCCAATAAAGTGCACGAGGCCTACATTTCCTTTGTATTTGAGGCAAAGCCCGCTGCACGTCCATGTAAAGGATCTGAGGCTGTGTAGGAAGAAATTGAATGTGAATTTTTGTCGAGAATTTCTCTAATTATGTGGTTGGTTATTTTATAGTCGAGTGGAAGCTATGTGTTAATGAAACGGAAGTACGACAAGATCTATTACTGGCGTGCCCTAGCTCAGCTCTATGATCGTCCTGACAGCACTCAGGTTTCATTACACTGGAGATCCTCTCTTTACATCCATCTGAAAAGCTTGCTGTTTTCCAGATTCTCTCTACAGCTCTCATTCTATGGTGCTCGGATTTACTTTGCTGTAGAATATTCCTAGGATAACTGTTACCGCACCGTGCAATTTTATGTCACCATTTTGATTACCAAGGTCAGAATTAGGAATAACAAGTGGAATTGGGGAAACTGCACCTGATGTCTAAGCATTTTCTCTTGTTCTCTCATCTTTATTCGGCGTCCCTAGTGGATTATCTGGTGAAATGTGCATGGGGACAAATAACTGGTTTCTACCACAAGACCAGGATCGAAAGGGGAAAGTAAATAGGCACGGGCACAAAAATAAATGTGACCCCCCCTCATTAGTGAATCAGATAGCTAAAACTGACCCACATTTGCAAATGGGGATGTTTTGAACTTTTAAAGACACGGTTTGCAAAGTATGGGAGACTTAATGCATTTGTGCTTGCTACAGTATCTGTTTGTGTTAATATCAGATATATCAACAGAAAAAAGGCAGACTATAAAACAGGCCCCCAAGCCTCCAAACAGGGCCCTTACACTTACCTATCTGATCAGCCCCTTAGGCATTGCCTGATTTGTCCTAGAGGCCCGTCCAGCCCTGCACAAGACTCGGAATACTGGGTTCAGTAGCATATATTATTTGCAAATCAGTCTCAGGAATTCCCTTGGCCTTAGAATGAAGAGTTATGAGACCTTGTTTCTTCCACATTCGAAAGCAATCCATCCCACAGCTTTATTCAGAGTTCATTAAATCTCACCCCAAAGGCATGAATTCCATGCTCAACCCTTACTGATCCTTCTTTCACGGTTAGGACATCTTGTTTACAGTCGCTGGCTTTTCTTTTATTAATTATGCTTATCGGGTTCAATTGTCGAAGTCTCTCACCTGATTTGTGTAATGAAAACTCAAAACTGGTAGCTGTTTCCCAGATTTCTTATCGCCTGGCTGTTCAAGTCGGACTGTTCTTATTTGATCAGGATCTCGGCTAATTTGCATATGGCTGGCCTCTGCCTAGAGTTGCACAGTGGGCAAAAATGATGGATTGCAATGTGGTCTCAGCAACGACGAGCCTCTGAGAATAATACAAGCATTCCTTCCATCACTTTATTGGTCGTTGAAGTAGATGTCTTAAATTTTTTACACAGATTTCTCTCATGAAAAGCGTGCTGCTTTGCAAATTTGCTATCAGGGGTAAGTCCAAGCTACATTCTTCGTAACTACGCTCAGCACAGAAGACACTGGAACCCTAATATGCTGGGAGACTACACCTTCTAATAATTCACGATCTCACAATGGAGCTGAGTAATGGAAATCAATTTCACTTTGTTGAAGTGGTGGGCTCTAGCACAGCAAGCCCCTGCTTAGTTTTTAATTGAAGTGGAGGGATGCTATTTGAAAGGATCTCATGTACTTATTTTATTTAAACAAAATTGCAATGTTAATTTACTATGATATTAATGTGTATATTGTTTTGGGATCTGTATTCCATGTCCCAAACCAAGAATGATTATATTACATTTAGCACACATGGAAGTTGTTTTTGTTACATTTGAACTATGCAAACACTCGACAGAGGGGTGGAAGGAGAGAGTATGGTTATTGCAGGTTAGAGATGGCCTAAAAACCTGGATATTCGACTGACAACTCCCAACAGCAGCACCCCCCCCGCCCCCACCCCCACCCCTCCCGCCCACACCTGGATACCCGCGCGGGTGAAAAGCAGTGCTCTACAAATCGTTGATTGATTGAAACAATAATAATGGCATGTAGGTCGGGGAATGTGGCATTATAAGCTATTGTAGTTAGTGTATGCTAAACTTCACTCAGTAAATGTTAATGGACTTTCAAGTACCAGGAAAAAAGTTTTCATGCATTTTGATTCCCTTTGTCAGGCATGCCAATAGTAATTGTCAATCATTACAGAGGCAAGAGGGATGTGGAGGATGAATGATGGGCAGTTTATATTATTGAGCTACTGTCCTTTTACTGGTAACTCTGCCTTACTGCCATGTGAGAATAACACCTGGCACTGTGCATGGTGTACATGGGAATCCCGAACGTTTCCCAATGCCAGAGTCCTCTGGGCACGCTATTTATCCAAAGCACAATGTGGATTCCACAAGAATGAGTGGTGCTGGCACAATCCACTAAGGATCGGAGATCAGCCCAGTCTCCTTGGGCCAAGAGTGACTTGAAGATGCTAATGAAGGTGCCACCCCTTTCCTAGTGGCATCAGGGTCCCTCATCCAAAGCCATTACACACAAATGTGATCCTGGGCTACCCAGCCCCTGACTTAAATACCCAGACAGTATGTCCTTCACCATCCACCCCTGTTAGGCACGCCTGAGACACACAGTCTACCTCTGAAGCCTCTTGCTGCTGGGAGGGGAGTTTGTTGCTTGTAGCCTCCTTCTTGCAACCACAACCAGGGTATGTACTCACTAGCATGCCAGTAGGTTTCTCTAGCACACAAGACCAGGTAATTTTTTAGTTACTGAGCTTGGAGGCAGTCAAGTGGATTCAAAGCAGTACATAGCGAGCAATGATAGATTCATGCTGACATCATTCCTGTGTATGACCAAGGCACAGGTCAAGGTGTGGTTTCAGAATGATCCAGAGAAAACAGAGCATGCTTCAATAACAATTCAAGCCTTCGAGGACCACCAGGCAGGCATCGGAGATGATTCAGCCAGTGAGCTGGCTAAGCGTGGGCCAGCATGTGCTCGGATGACCCTGGATGAGCAGTATTGCAACAGAATCTCCAGGAGTTCCTTTCTCGTTCTGTGCACACATGTGATATTGACAGACACCTAGGGCCATGTTTGTGATCCAGTTTGCATCGCTCAGGCAATGTGGTGCAAGAGTGACGCAAATCTTCAGTCAGATTTTTGAAGCCACTCAAAGCCACTGCGTGGCTCTGAGTAGGTCCAAAACTCTGGACTGGGAAGGCATTCCATGTTCCCATGCAACTGCCATGGTTTTTGATGCCTTTCCAGATTTAGAAAGACTTTGCACAGCTGGGAATGCGCCACAAAGATATGCCTCCCCAGGAAAGTAGTAACTAGGAGAAATATTATTTCTCCTTGTTACTTCTGCTTTCTCTATATGCTGCATTCTGCAGCATACATAGAAAGGGGAATATGCCTCTCAGGAGTGTATTTGTGCAGGAATGTGTCCCTTCCTGCCTAAAAACAATCCTGCATGCAACGCAGGCACCCTTGCACCATGGTGCAAGGGTTCCTTCATTGGTGCTAGGCAGCCCATTGTGCTCCAGCGCAGGAGGAAAATTCAGGAGTGCTCCGTATGCCTTAAATACAGTGCATTCCTGCCCTTTCCCAGTGATGCAGTGCAGCGCAGCACAGCACAGCAAGGTGACTTGCTGCGCTGCACTGCACCACTATTATATAAATATGCCCCTAAGAGCCTGGGGTGTCCATGCAACTTGTAAGGATTGCCTTTGCTGAGGTGTGCAAGCATTCTCCGATGAGAGGTGGATCCTATGACAGCAACAGAAGCAAAAAGTTTCGGCAATAGAACCTTAGGTAATACAGTAATAATACATTTCCGTTTGACAAATTAAAGACGTTTGAAGAATAACAGAATTTGGTATTTCATTAATTAGTGTCCCTCTGTATCCTATATCGTGGATGAACTCAATACATCGTTTGCCCTTATGATCCAAAGTGGTGGAGCAATGTTGTGAAGCATTGCCCCATAGATATGCATTACTGGATCAGGTTGAAGGAGCAGACATACCTCACAAAATTTCGTCCAAATTATCTTCACATTTTCATACTTTTGTGAGTGTTATTGGTAACAAAATGATATGTAATATACCTCAAGGAACATTCGATATAAGAAAAGGAACACTTTTCTTTAAATGTGTGACTTTCTACTTCAGTAGTCCAATTTTTCACTAATTACTTATAAGCATGTAGTAAAGATAAAAATGGTCACAGTGGTAAAACATATTTAGTATAATCTGTTTCAGAACTATCGGAAAATAGTTATTTTTTTTAATCACTCTTTTTTGGAAAACACAACACATCTTTTGCAAAATATTTACTTGACACTGTCAGAAAGCTAGAACAAAAGTGAATCACAAACCATAAAAATCACTATAGTTACCTGCCACGTTTCATTATAAATAAGGTTCAACATCAAAAGCGAGTTAGCAAGAGGGGTGTACACACTTCAACTTATGTGTACTTTGCTGTTTATTACAGCATTATAAATGACTGCAGCAATCCAGCCGTTAAAGCTCTGTACCAACCTTCTTGGCATTAGTCAAAGGCCAAGGCCAATAACCTGGGAACTGAACCATTTGGCAGGTCTAACCTGATGTTTTAGCTTACAAGGCTAATACAATATTCTGGCAGAAAAAACAGCAGCTCTTGGCAGCTTCTCCATGCCTTTTTTGACCAAGATGCCTACAAAGGTGGGTGGGACCCCCGATTGACATGAGGGAGTCCCAGAGACAAGCTCTGGGAACCAGATCGAAGGCTGCTCTCAGGTCAATGAAGGCAACATAGAGATGGTCCTTCAGAATCTTGATATACTTCCAGAGCATCAACAAGAATCTGAGTAACTGTTCCCACTTTAGATTTAAACCCAGCCTGGAATGGAGAGAGGATGTCAAAGTCGGTGACCCACTCCTGAAGTTTGACCAAAATCTGGCAGCAGAAAAACTTCTGTAAGATGTCAATAAGGCTAATAGGCCTATAATTATTTTTTTTCTTTTTTAGAGTTTTATATAGCGCAAACTAGACCCGAGAAATCGGGTATCAGAGCGCTTTACATGAGCACCAGTTTCGTTACAGATGGACACATTCATTTTTGTTGGGCTCGGGGAGATTAAGTGATTTGCCCAGAATCACAGGTTGTTGAGTGTCTTTGTCGAGACTCAAACCCGGTTCCCCATCTTCGAGGTCGACCGCTCTAGCCGTAAGGCTACATCCTCTCCTACTTGGGTCGGGTCTGCCACCGTTTTTGAAGATTGGGATAATCACCAGTCCTCTCCATGAATACGGGAGGGGAGCACTTGACATGATAGAGTTAGCAGGATATTGATATATGGGGCCCAGATCTTGATCTCACAGCGGTTTAAGTCTCCAGGGCTGAGATCTAATCCGGGTGCTTTCCCTAGTTTCAGGGACAGAATCGCTTCCTTGGTGTCATATAAAGAAAAGATGATAGGATCCAACACCACATAGGGGCCGATCCCGATTCGGGCCGGAAATCTCTCCGACCGAGCCGGACCCGGAGAGATTTCCGACCGAATCGGACCCGTGCAGCCCGACCGAACGAGTACGATGCGCACGTATGCCATCGGACTCGATTCGGTCGGACTCCCATTGAAGTCAATGGGAGCCTGCCGTACAACGCGTACGCGGGCTCCCATTGACTCAATGGGTGCGAGGCGGACAAGGGCGCCCCCTACAGCGTGTACGCGGCGAAGCGATTCGCGCCGTACACGCACAGGTAGAGGGGACCCATGGGTCCGCCCTGTGTGCGACTCGCGCGGCTACGCGTACAGGGGGTCCGACACGGACCCCCAAAGTACGGCTCCGACAGCTCTTTCGAGCCGGACTGCGCGGCTCGGTCGGACTGCTCGCGGCGCGCATCGTACTTACCCGGCCAGGGAACGTCTCCATTGCGCGGTGCGAGTCGAGTCCGAGCGAGTCGGTCGGTGCGGTTAGACCCGGGAACGAGTCGGTCGGAGCGGTCGGGACGCCCGGACGAGTCGGTCGGCGATTTCGCATTGTACTCGCTCGCCCGGACGCGCGTACGAATCGGTCGGGAAATAGGGCTCCGAATCGGATCCGGTAAAGCCGAATCCGATTCGGAGCCCTACCGGCCGAGATCGGAATCGGCCCCATAGTCTACATTAGGCTGCAAGTGCAAATCAGTGCTAGAAGTCAGTGATTTAGGGGAGGCATAGAATAGAGATTGCCAAAGTGTTGGTCCCAGGTCTACGGGTGGATATGGTGGACTGTTGTAGTTCGGGTTTCTGAACTAACATGGCCATAATATTCCAAAAGGTGGAAACATCCTTCCTTTTGGAGGCTTCTAGCAAATCCAATCAGTTTTGCTCATCCCAGTTCGTTTTGCTGGCCTCTAACACGTTTTTGTTCACATTCCTTGCCTCATGAATCTGCACAGCGCATAAAGACTTAATGGCAGTTGACAAATGTGTTTTGGCCTGTCTGTAGCCCTGTGGAAAACCAGGGGGTGGACTCAGAGATAGATCATTTGTGTGTGCCAGTGCCCACCTCCACCCCCGCCTCCACCTCAAAGAGGCGACTTAAAGAGCCAAAAAAGTGGCCATGAAAGGTAGAGATCGAAATATGTCCTACGTCGGCATCCTCATAGGGAGAAAGAACTGTAACGAAAAGGTTATAAATATGGCCAATCCGCATAGGGCAGGAATTGATTTTTGGCCACATGGGAGACCTTCTGGAGTTTCAATGTTTACATCCCCAGGCAGCTTGTTCTGGTGCAAAATATCAAACAGCCCTACTTTAAGTGTGAGGTGAAGTGGGTTATGACCGCTCTCAGACCTATTAGTAACACAGAAATCCAACAGCCAGTTCCATAGATCAAAGGATAACAATATGTAATTTATTCTGCTTTTCACTGGATCCCTGGTGAACGTGAAAGTCCTAGTATGGCCAGAGTCTGTTCTGCCATTGCAGACCCTATAAGCAATGGTAAACAGGGCCGTTTTTGTGGCCACTACAGAAGATGTTTTTAAGGGGATGGAACTCAGTTCAGGGATGGCCAGGTTACCAGCTTGATATAATCCAGCGGCTCGAAGGTGATATTAAAGTCAACTCTGAGAATTAGCTTAAGTTTGTGGTCACGGACTCTAGATGATTATCAAGAATAGTCAGGGTTAAAGAGAGGCTGTTGAAGCCCACTCTACGGTTATAAATGTTGTAGATATTAATAGTGGGTCCATTACTACCCCTTACAGACAGCCATAGCATGTCTGACAACTCAATTTTTAGTTGCTCGATATCCCAATTAAGTGAACTTTTGACCCATTTCAGGAGGCCCTCGGAGGGGTGGGTAGACATGGAGGGTAGCGTAGTAGCAAAACCAGACCTGTGTAACGGGTCTACTGCTTAGGTCTCCTGGAAGAGGCAAACATGGAAGGAATCGATAAAGTTGCCCCATAATGGGTCGACCAGCTTGCTACATAAGCCAACCACATTCCAGGAGAGGATCATCAGTTGTCCCAAAGGTCTCGCATGCTCCGGTATGGGACTCAATGGACCCTCCATGTCCCCTAAGCCAACATCTACCACTGTTGCCATTTGGATGTCAAACCTTTAGCGACAACTATGGTAGGCTCCAGGACCAGGGTGCCATGGGCAGCTATGGGTGCAGTCAGTCCACACCACTCAACTGTCCATCCCTCCTAGTGACACCCTTCCTCAATCGGAAGTGGCCTTCTCTCCCCCTAATGCTGCTAAAAGCAAGCGGGATTCAAGTGTCTGTTCTGCGGATATCTCGAGTTTCAATTGACCGCAAGCCATCTACAATCTCCCTAGAGGCCACTGACACTTCAATGGAGTCACATGGCTAGAGCTCTGAGGAGTATCTATGGATAATCAGGATATTTTGCATGATAATTGACTGGCACTGGTAATTGTCCCTTAGTCAATGTAGAACTTTGTTATGTAGAAATTTCCTGTCATTGATTAACTTAAATTTGTAATGACCCTTGCTATATCTGGTCTGAGTTAGTCTCCCGCTGCAAGTGAGTCCACACGTGTCCCTAGCTGAGAACCCAGTCTGTGCCCCCCTTCTATGTGTCACTCTGGAGGATCTGGAGGCAATAGTTCTGCTGGGACCTGCTGAGCTAGAATGGTCATGGAGGTTATGGCCACGTCTGCAAGCTTGCTCAGCTGCCAGTTCTTGTTCCCTTCCTCGAAGACAGGTATCTTGGAACAGGTGGTCAGGGCAGGCTGGTGCTGTCCTTCTAGAGTCCAAGAATTCCATGGTTCTATACTTCCTGAATAGTTTGGGAGTAGGAAGGGCACGGGGATGTTGGGGGATTGAACTAGATCTGTGTAGCGGTGTTGACTTTACATTCTAGGGATTTGACCACCTCCTTTAGGTCAGCAACTTTATTGCACAGCGCTAGTACAATTTCGTAGAAATTGGTTGTTGCATCATACAATCAGGTGATAATACCAGCATCCACTCCCCACAAACAGCCGCTGGTAACCCTCCTGTAGCACTTTCCATCAGATTGGGTAAAAATGTTTGAGAAGACCACTACTGGTTCAAGTGTGTGTGGGTGAAACACAGAGGGAGATTGGCCATCCGTAATAGTGTTAGCTGCAGGGACTAGGTTCCCAAGAGATCTACTCTTTCCCATCTGTATTCTATCAGGCTTCTTCCTAAACATATCAGAGAGGGTAGCTTTCTCACACTTCCCAGGTCAATGAGGCAAAGTGGATGTGGGTGGATTCAATATTGTCTCAACCTCCTCAATCAAATCATTAGCTTGATTGAGGGTACAGAATCTCTAGCCTTTCTAGCACACTTGTTGGGTTTGTTGGGGGGGGGGTACAGCATCAGTGGCTTTCCACTTACTTATAGCTAGGGATTAGTAGAGAGAGAATACAATAACAATGTTGTTCACACCCAAATGTTACCACCAAAGCACTGTAACAGCTGTTTCCACAAGCAAACCACTCCGGTCCCCCAAACTGAGAATGAGAGTGCATCCCACACAGTAGTATGAATTCACCCCTGCTAAAAGAAATAGGGAGCAATAACAGATGGCGAACAAACGTTAAAGTTGTATGGGCTCCCTCGCATTGTAGTATCAGGGGGTTAGGGTTTACAAGCCAACAACAAGCAACCAAGGTTAGAAAAAAAGTGCGGATTCAGCCATAAGCCAATCCCTCTAAGTAACTCAGGCGTGCATTCTCCCTGTTATGGCCTCCAACGACACAGAACAGGCTAACCCTACAACCCTAAGCAGCACAGGACAGGAGAAATGCCACCGATAAAATAGAAATAGAACCCAGTGGATTGGGCCATGCACAGTGAGGGGCGTACAGCCTAACACAACCTCTGGAGCAGCACACAGAAGAATAATACCAATGATCCTCAAAATACTAAAAGAGTTGCTTACATAAAAGTCCATACAGTGTCCAGAGCGGCTCTGCAAAAGACAGGTGGTCCCACCTCAACCAGAAAGCATCCTGGAGAGTCAATACTCACAGAGGGGACGTTAGCAGAGTGAATAGTAGGGGTGTCAATACCTTATATGTGATGTAGAATAAACCATCAGAAAAGCAGCATACAGCACCTGGACTGGATCTTCCTGGCAACGGCGGGCACAGGACAGGCCCGCCCTCGGCCCATGCTAGGCTTTGCTCTTCTCCCACGCTGTGGGATTGCAGAGGCCCTTAAGAGCGCATTGTAGGAGGCCCCAGACCCTCAAGCAGCAGCGTGCAGCCATCTCCTGGCATGTGGAATAATGGGGAATGGACTCTCCATGTGCCCACAAGGTCACTGGGGGTCAGACACCCCAAAACGTCGCACCAAGGTGTCCCACACGGTGGGATTGCAGAGGTGCTTAGGGGCACTTCGGAGGAGGCCCGTCCCCTCAGGCAGCAGCCTGCAGCGCTGCCTCCAGGCATGTGGAATAGTGGGGAATGGAGTCCCCAAGTGCCCACAGGGTCCTTGGGGATTAGACACAACACAACTTTGCACCAAGGAGCAGAGCAACAAATATATAGATACATAACTACATAGAACTATATAGATGTATTTGGAAAATAATAAAGAGATATAAAGATGTATTATATAAAGTCCCATGTGTACATGTATGAATAAATGATTAGAAACTTTGACTTTCAAGTAATAATAAATATAAAGCTAATTTGTGAATGTTTAAAAAAAACATTTTTGGGAAATTTTATGTTTTTTACAATTTGTTTAATTATTTATAAGTGTTTATTTTTATTTAATATGTTCCCATTATTTCAATAGTGAAGCACCTATAGATACAATTGTTATGATCATATTTCCATATTGTGATGGATAAAATAAAATAAAACGGAGTCCCATAATGAAATATTCAAATAACTTATATAACTTGTCACATATTGTGTTGGATAAAATAAAATTAAATAGAGACCCATAAGCATAAACGCAAATAACTTATATGTAAACTATGCAGTGACCTATATACATGTTAAGGATACAATAAAATATATATTTTAAACAAAAATAATATATGCATTTGTCAAGTAGATCTATAGGAATATCTATATATTGTTTAAAACATAAGTAGTATATATATTTGTACATAGAAATGCACATATCTAAATACATAAAATATTCAAATCATGCATGTTTACATACACAGGCACATGCTGTACATTTGTGTTTTGAGTATGGTGGTAATGTAGGAAAGAGCCAATTCTTGACTAGTCTTCTGAAGATAAGATAGTTATCCGTGGATCTTATGCTTGGGGTTAGTGAACTCCATAGTTTGCTGCTTGTAAACAGAGAAAGATGTACCACCCATGTTTTTTTTCTTGTATGCTGAGGTTTTGAGGTGAGGTGCCAATTTGGAGAGGATGTTCCTTTGTTGTATGTATACTTGGTGATTTTATTCCTGGTAAAAAGTGGTCCAGTTCCATGTCTTGCTTTGTGAATGATACAAAGCAACTTGAAGGCAGATCTTCTGGAAACCTGTAAACAATGTAGGGGCCTTCAAGGCAGGAGAGATGTGGGTTTGTGGCTGTACATGTAGGAGTAGTCTGGCAGCAGAGTTCTGAATCCATTGTAATCTTTTCATAGTTAATAAGGATGACCCATGTTAGAGACTATTGGTGTAATCAAGACAGTATAAGAGAGATAGTAGCTTGGCCTTTGTGTGGAAATCTTAGTTGGAGGAAGATGGGTCACAGAGTTTTTATAGTACTGAAGCTTGATCTTGCTAACGTATCCACTTGGGCATTCATTGATAACTTGGAGTCCATGGTAATCCCAAGGTTTCTTACTTCCTTGGATAATTTAGGAGGTGGTCTCAGAGCGACAGGCCAGGCCCAGAGTGGGTCATCATTTTTCCAATCGCCACATGTGAGTATTTCAGTTTTAGACATATTCAATTAGAGAAGTTTCTATGTCATCTACTGATCAATGGCTCTAAGGTAACTGAAGATTTTTGAGTTTACAATGTCTTTGGGGCTTTATAGTTTATGAAGTATTTGTGTGTCATCGGAGTAGTTAGAGCACGTGAGCTGAAATTAATTGATCATTGCTGGCACTGACTTCATGTAGATTCATATGATGACTGTTAGGAATCTTCCTGATAACACAGGGTGTGGGAGAGTTGCTGGCAACGTTTAGGTGCTCTAATACTCTGATTGAGCTTTCACAACACAGTTCCCAGGACCTGGTGGCTTAGTGGACTAATGCATCCACTGTATGAATCTGGGTTTGAGCACATGGTCAGATGTTCACATTGCAGAGAGTCCACAGAGGCTTTCATCCTTCCTAAGTCAATAAAGTGACTACCATTGAGTTGGGTAACATTAAACATCTGGTACTTTAGGGTCAAGATACCTTTGTGGGTGAAAGTGTGCTTAACAAACACATGTTTTGTCATTATTTGACAGAAGCAAGCTAAAAGTTCAGTTGATATGTCCTCCGTCACTGTTAATGAATGTAATTGAAGCTCAAAGCAATTGTCTACTGAGATGCAAGGATCATCAAAAACCACAATTTAGTTAAAAGAATACTGAATAAAAGATATGAACCTAATTTATGAAAATCTATAGTTATGTTATTATAAGATTTGCACCAAATGAAGGATATGGAAAAAGTGAAGGAAATCAGTATGGACCTTATTTAGAATTTTGGTGGCCAGGATACTCCATAACAAACTTGTTCGATATCCCAGTTGCCATATTACAAATGCATTATATGGAACTTGTAGTATGGTAGACAGGATATTAATCACATTCGTAACAGAGTCCCTGTCCGCCAATAACGAAATGAGGCACATTACCCCAGCTATGGTTGCTTCCATTGTAGTCTTCTGTTTAGCATTGTGAATTAGCACAATTGCTTGTTCTATTTTTCAGTGTAGAAATAACAGGTGTAATAGCTTGAAACCACTTCTGTTATTTCAGTGAATTTGATTTGATTTCTTACACAGAACTTTTTTCTGCTAAACTCAATATTTGAATACAGCAACGAAAGGACTCCAAATTGAAAGTAGGCAGTGTAGTGCCATTTTCCAGCTGCCATCTTAGGATGGGGGGTCTATCTTTACTCACTAGCAATGTCCTGGATGGTCGAACATCACTTAATCATATTGGCTCAGCATCTGTGCTGCGGCTGTAGTAGCTCCTAAGACAAGCTCAACTGCAATCAGCCAGAGGCCATGCTGCTTGAATTACTTCAATGTTTTTATCAAAATCAAGTGAGCATGCAAACACCATATTTTCCTCTAGGTTTCTCCTTTCCTTGTTCCCAACTTCCATCAAACTCCAGCAGGAAACTATCCGGACTCTCCAAGCTGAAAAAGTCTATCAACATTTCTATTACAGAGACACTCCTCCGCAGCTAAAAGGAAAGACCTAAATAAATAGCATCTTCTTTTTAACCACTTTATTTTTAAACTTGAAAAGGTTTATACATACAGCAACATTCTACATCAAGAAATAGATGCCGGAGTATGGATATTTCTTTTAAGTGGAATTTTCTATTTGGGAGGCTGTTCTGGATTTGGAATCCATAACATGAAGGCCAACCGTGAGAATCAATTCCAGTATTTGAAGGCCAGGAGTCTGTCATGCTTCATAAAGGTTCAGGAGGGCAGCTGAATGGCCTCAAATGTCCCCATTCGGTGTCACAATAGTCCGGTCAACTTCTCAAGTATACAGATGGACCACACTTTTTCAAATCACACGGACAGGGGTAGGGTGGCAGGCTGTTTCCAGAACTGTGCAAGACCTATTCGGGCCACCACCAGCAAGTGAGTGATGAGTTAACCCTGTGAGGTAGTTATAGGGTAGACACTGAAGTCTTCAGGATCACCCAGGAGTAACAGCAAGGGGTGTGATGGTAGAGTAATCCCCAGCATTGCCCTAATCTGGGAGACAATGGAAGACTAGTAATGTTGAACATGGGTGAAGGGCCGGGACATGTGAAAAAAGGTGCCTCTCTCCCAGTAATTCCTCCAACAAGCCCCAGGGCTCCCGAACATCCTGTGAAGTCTGGTTGGGGAGAGGAATCACCTGGGGAGACGCTTATAAGCATTTTTATGTGTTATGCATATGGATAACCTAGCAGCTCTCTGCCAGATTTTATGCCACGTGTCTTCAGATATCGCCATGGCCAGGCCTCCCTCCCGTCCATGGATGTAACTGTGTTTTCCTTGGATGCCAGTATCCTTTATTGCTAATTGTAATCAGGTGATCCCCTTACGAAGTATTTTGTTTGCAAACAGTGTTTCCAATGGGGTCTTCTCTTGTGCCACTTTGTGCTGCACCATCCCAAAACCCGCCCATGTAGAAATTGTGTAATTCTAAAGTCATCTGCTCTTGTGAGTTGCCACCCCTCCTGGGTGAGAAACTCCCTATCCCGGTACAAGTCACCCAGGACTGGGGGGCTACCATTGTTCCAGTCACTAAAATGTCGATCCATTAATCCCGGTGGAAAATTTGAGCTATGTACTATACGAGTGAGTGGTGAAGAATATGTTGTGGAAACGTTTTTGCAGGTGACTTGATGCCAATGGTCTGGGAAGAAGAGTTGGCACACCCGAGAGGGTTCCTATGGGGAAGCCAGAGAAGACTGTGTATTGGTATGTGAGAGAAGTGCTGCTCAACATGTAACCAGCCCCTTCCATGTAGGCTGTGGTGCCATTCCAGAGCAGAGTGGAGTTGGGCCACCTGTACATACGCCTCTGTTAGGGAAGCCCAGGCAACCCACCGTCGTCCGTCTAAAGAGAGAAGCACTAGCCACGTTCGGGGATTGGGCTGTCCAAACAAAAGTGAGGAGTTTGGTCTGGATCTGTTGAAGAATGGGCTTCGGGAAGCATAACAGGAGAGACTGTGCTGTGTAAAGGAGTCATGGGAGGAAGTTCATCTTTGCATCTTTGTATAACACTTGCAGCAGGGGTGGGATTGTGCAATGATTGGAGTCAGCCATGAAGTGCTGTAAGTGGATGCCAAGGTATTTAATTGATTCCCGTGTCCAGGTAAAGGTGTTTTGGGTCAAAACTGTTTTGGGTGTGTTATACACTGGCCGCTATTCCCATGCTACAAGATTTTGCATAGTTGATCAGGAAGCCCAAGGCATCCCTAAAGAGTGCCAAATACTCCCTCAAGGCGGGGATCGAGGAGTCAGGCTCGGTGAAAAATAATAAGACATTGTCCACATACACTACTAACTTGTTCTCTTCTGTGTCCACTTGTAAACCCCGCAGATTTGGATTCTTCTGTACACGTTGAATAAAGGTTTCTATTGTGTGTGCAAATATCAGCAGGGAGCGGGGGCAGCCTTGTCTTGTGCCCCTAGTAATGTGGATGCAGTGGCGTAGCTAGCCCTTGTGCCACCCGTGTCAGTCACTGCTTTTGGCGGCGGCGGCGTGAAAGAGCAGGGGTGTGGTGGTGGTTTCTGCGTGAATGTAAGGGGCATATTAACTTATATTTGTATGCTCCGTTTTTGAAAATTTGGCAAGATTAGTTTCTTCATGTGTGGGCTTAAAGGGGTCTTATCGAGGACCTTGATTATGGACTGCCAATCTATTCTATCAAAAGACTTCTGCGTTGAGTGAGAGAAGAAGGCCAAGATGGGTTCTGGTGCAAGGATCCCATTAAAACTACCTGTGAGCAGTTCAATGACAATGTGCATTAAGGCCTTATAGAAGGAGGGTGTAAACAGTCGGGCCAGGAGACATGCCATACTGTAAATTCCATATGGCTGATTGGACCCCCTCAGCCCAATTTCATATTCAAACGGAAGGCTTTCAACGTCTGCCAATTGAGTTGAAATTCCCTCCAAGTATTGATCTTGTGTGATAGAGATAGTTGCTCTCCTGTGAATAGGGTGTGATAGTAAGATGTAAAACATCAAAGGGTGTTTTTGGTTTGAGAATGGGAGACCCCCGGCAAGTCTACTATTTGGTGAATGTGGTTTGTTGGCAAGAAATTGGTCAGCTATTCCCATTTTTGTAATATGATTGTTTTATTTAAAGCAATTTCTTGGCGGTATCACACATTAACAGCTGTGCTAGTTCCCCTCTTCCTTTATGAGTAGCTCTGTAAGTGTGGGGGAACTTGTCCAGCTTATGACGTATCTCAAGCCCTCGCACCTCATTCTCTAACTCTTGTTTCTTTTGTTTCTGGAGCCTTTCAAGGGTTGAGGTATGAGAAATCATTTCACCCCTAATTACTGCCTTTGAGCATCCCAAAAGTTATCTTGACTGACCTTGCTGTTATTGTTCTCTTGGAAGTAATTAATCACTGCATCTTGGATTAATTCCCTTACAACTATGTCCACCTCATTCAGCACCCATGGGGGATAGATTTGAGTGCATGGGGTCACCATGTCCAGAGAAAGCTAACCGGTGTGTGATTGGAGGGTACTTTTGGGAGTATATTCATTTTAGTAATTTGTGGCCTCAATGTCCTGGAAGTGAGAAAAAAATTTATGCGAGTGTATGATCTGTGGACACTTGAATAAAATGTGTATTCATGGTTGTCTTGATGTTGTTCTCTCCACATATTCTCCCAATTTAGTTACTCCATGCCTCGAGAAAAAGAGGAAGGAGCCTTAGGGCACATTTCACATATGGGTGATCTGTTCAGTATCGTGTTGAGGATGCAATTAAAATCTTCCTCTTTTACAATCTGTCCTTTGGCAGTGTGTGCTAAGCAAATCCACGTAGAAGTGTTTTTTCCATTCATTCAGGTGTAAACTGAATATGCAGATAGCAACAAGCTCTCTAGTCTGCCTTGTATTCTCAGCCCTCGTCCATCCCTGTCTGCCTGCCTAGTCACCAGCTCAAAAGCTGGTCCCTTTCTAGCTTATCAGAGGTTGTGCAGCCATTGAACAGAGCTGTCAAGGTCAGAGATCACTTTAGTCTTGTCTTGACTCCATGGTTACATTTACTTCCAAAACTCTGTTAGGAGTGCTTGAATATCGGCTTTAGTAGTAGGTGCTTACAGGTCACTATCCGAAAGTGCCGTAGCTCCAAAAGGGGAGACAGCCGCTAGGGTCTTCTGGCTCACAGTACGCTCATGGCTGGGGTTATGCAGCATCTGTTTAATGTGGAGGTTTCTGGAGGCTTAGCTTTTGTGAAGGTCATGATGCCCAATGGTGAAGGGAAGCGGGCAGTGCAGGCCATCAACCTCCAAGCTGGGATGGAACTATTTCCTTGTAGTCCAGGACATCTGAGCCTGTGGGGTGTACGTATGTGGCACAACGCTCTGCACCTATGAGGAGGACCATTGTTGCTTGTGCAGCAGGGTTGTAGTGGTTTCCAGCATGGTCTAGGCAGTATGGAGGAGCGGCAAGCACCAGCGTGTAACAGCAGAGTTAGTGAGAATCTATCCCCACCAAGTACAGCAACTCACGGGCCTCCCAGGCACTCTGATGGGAAGCACATAGCTCAGCAGTCCATGCGGGGCCCCCAGTCGTAGCGGGCTGCATGGCATATCCCATATAAGAACTTTGGAAGTAGGGGGGCCCCTGTATACAAGATAAACTTGCCAGTAACAAGGAAAATATGAACTGGGGAAAAGACCTAGGCAAATCACTTCATATATATGTGTGCAGGCAAAGAAATCTAAAACGTGAATAGTACAATTACATATATGTTAAAAAACATACAGGTAACATATATTGGTATTATCAAAATATTTATTCATTTTTTTAAAAGATTTGTTTCCCTTATTTCTTTAGATAAATATGTGTAGATATATGTCTGATATTTTTTGCTGTTGACACAACATACCACCAGCTTCTTTCCATTATTTAGCTACCCGCATTGTGCATTGTTTTCAAAGAGCAATAATGTTTCACCAATTGATGTAATATATAAGTAAAAAGAGAACAAAACGTACACTATTGTATTATATGTGCAACCTTCAATGTATTTACTGTGATTTTGGGCACTTGATAAAATTGTGAAAATTCTTTTAATACAAAAAAAAATCAGACATATATCTACATATATTTATCTAAAGAAATATGGGAAAAAAATCTTTAAAAAAAAATTAATAAATATTTTGATAATAACAATATGTGTTATGCTGTATGTTTTTTAACATATATGTAATTGTACTATTCACGTTTTAGATTTTTTTGCCTGCACCCATATCCCATATAAGAGCAAGTCCTCATATGCCCAAAGCGCAGGTGGGTGATGCAAAGCGCATCAGGCTGCAGAACCGTGCCAACCTTCTAGGCTCCTGTCCCTCCGGGTAAATGGTGTATGCCAGGCCAGGAGTCCCCAAAGCAATCTCACATAGCCGTGGCCTGCCCTAAGCCACCCCTCTCCACAGACACCAGGTCGACAACTACCAAGATAATTTACAGGGTCCCACAGGCCCCAGATCTGGGCTGCCCCGATGATTAACAAGACCCGTCTGCAGTCATGGCGGCCAGCTTTATGAGGCGTGGAAGATATGAGTGATGGCTTTGAGTCCAAATACCACATAGGCAGGCGACCTGAAGCCTGCCAGCCTCCTCAGCTCCCTCTAGATGGGGGTCCAGGTGTAGGAGAACACAGTAAGCCCAGGATGGACAAATTGGTGTGGCGTATCTGAAAAGCCACAGGGCATTGGTGAGGTAAAGGGCTCCGCACAAACCTTTGTCATCCTCCTAGAACTGTCTCTTCCCTGATTTAAGGGCCACAAGCTGCCAGCCTGCTTCATAGAAGGGCCCTTAGTGCCCTGCAACAATAAGGCCTACGCCGCAGCCAATAGGTGAAGTGGCTGACCCTGCTCCACGTCCACCATCTTCATGAATCATGCAGGCGGCGACTCCAGTCCTCTGAATTGTGGGCCCCGGTGAGAAGTGTGTCATCCATCAGCCCTCTCAGTGCTCATGGGTCAGAATCTGCTCCTCAGAGCCTCACGCCACCACAGAAAGTTTAGAGGTAAAAGTACATGGCAGAGGCTCAGTCTCCGGGCTTTGTGGGATGCACCTTCAAAGGTCCATGCTCTGCCATGCCCCCTTTAATAGCATCTTAAGACCATGATATTTAATGTGCAGTCTGTTTAAATTCAGATTCCAAATTGCAGTCAATTTTACTCTTCTTGACTTGAAATTATTGTTTATGAAGGAAACTTGACTCGCTGACAATAGTGCAGCTTATGTAGAAGATCTTTGTAGGAAACGTGAATATAATGTGGTATGGCTGAGTGGTCTTACCATGTAATATTATCACAAAACCCCAAAGATGGTCCTCAGATTCACACTAATAAATCCTTAGCTCAGGCCTGGTAGAGTGGCAAAGAGCAGTCAGACTTTACTAGAGGAACATGCGTTAAGCATTTCAGAGTACCACTAAGGGCGATAAGTAATTGACACAACTCGAGATAAATCCAACACTAATTTGTAAAAATGGAGTGTATTTTTTATCTTAATTTAGACACCAAAATGAATGGAATAGTATACATATAACTGGAGTTATAGATTTTTGAAGCAATAATAAATCAGTGCAGTAAAATACATAGACAAAATCTCATTGCGCTCATGGCAAAATCCACTAGCGACAATCAGTCATTTACAGGTCGAGTTACTTGGAACCTTTATAGGGGCAAGGTCATGCAGGTCCCAAAACCAGGCCACAACAGTCAGATCAATTTTACCTAGCCCTTGCAGTCTGAGTGCAGAGTTGTTCTGGCTTTTCCTGGTGCTGAACTGGAGCTGTGGGTGGTGCTGTTTTTACTGCTTACACGGTGCTGCAAGAATCAAAATGCAAAAACACAACAGGTACACAGCTTCTGACATTGGATGATGGTTGGACAGTGTTCTCTGCAGATGCAGCGTCGAGTGTTGGGGTTGGTTACCAGATTGGCAACCAATAAGCCTTGGCAGCGGTAAACACAATGAAAAGCTTCTGGAACTTCAGTGGGTCCGGGGGAGTGACGTAGTGGTATTAAACTTCGGGGCACGCAAGACTACTACTCTCACAATGCACTGTACCACGTATATTTGGGAAATCCCTTGGAGGGCCCGATGGCCAGCGATTATTTGAATCTGGTGAGTGTTTTTACCTGCAGTTTGCAGGGGACTAGTGCCAAGAGTCCAGGGGAGATTGAGGGTGCTTCTGGTTTCAACAAGGGTCCCTCCCTTTGTGAGAGTTGAGTTTTAGCCAATGACAAGGGTCGGTCACTCAGTTCCAAGTATGTTGCCACAGGGACAAAGTATCCCTCTTTTGCTTTGTGCTGGTGGGTTAAGCCCTGATGTCGACAACACGTTTCCTCTTGGTTCTTATTTGAAGTAAGTTTTTCGGATCTGAGGTTCTGGTGTCAGGGGGGTCCCTTAAATCCTAGATTTAGGGGAGTTAGGGGTGTGCAAGCTAGTAGCCAATGGGCAGCTAGTCTCTGCAGCTTGTCTGCTCCTGAGGTGACCACATCCGGTTGTGTAGGTCACCTTTTCTACCCAGAACACAATATTGCCCTCCAAAAGATGGCAGAATTCAATTTTAGGTGTACAGACCAGGCTGCCCTTCCTAGAGGTGTAGCCAGACTTTCTGGGGGTGTACGCCTCCGGCATAGTTAATTTCCCGGCTGGCCCGGGTGCAAGCACACCTGGGGTAAGGGGAGGGGTATTTCCTCCTCTGGGGGACAGGACAGACGCATTTCAGAAGTGGTGCAGCCTTTAAAGCTCACCACTCTGATATGCCAATTCACTAGCCTGCTGCGTCCTACATCCTGCCCAGCCTTTATTTCTGACTCCTGGGAGTGATCTCACTGTCTAGCAAAAGGTCAGAATCCTGTATTGGTGGCATCAGGCATGGGAAAAAGTAAACTGGCCAGCCAGAGCACAGTGAGACTGGGGCAATCAAGTGGGTATCCTCTAAGGTGCCACCTGGGTGCATGCCAGCCTTCCGTGAATAGCAGATTTGTGTCAAGGGAGAGAAGGCATTTTGTTTGACACCAAACTCAATATATTTAGGTGGGACCATAATGGACCTAGCAACCGGAGTCTGCCCTGGGGCAGGTCCCATGTTAATATATGGACTGCCTATCACTCACAGTGTACTTTAATGGCAGTTAACACTGCTCCTGCAGTCTGCAATGGCAGGCCTGCTGTCAGTAGTTTCCTTGGGTCACCCAAGGTGGCACAAAACCGTGCTGCAGTGTTGGGTACCCCTTTACCACCTATGCCCTGGGTACCCCTGCTACCATATACAAGGGAGTTATAAGGGGGTAAAGTCTCTGTCAGTTGGGAGTGTCAATTCACACATAACAGTTTTAGGGAAAGAGCTCTTGCACTGGAGCCTGGTTAGCAGGATTCAGAGCACTGGCAGAGTCAAAATACAGCATTTAGTAGTCCAAATGGGGGCCAAAAGTAGGGGGGATTTCTGCAAAAGCCCTGTTTTCTTACAATCGTGTACCTGCATATTTCCAAATATACCTATAGGACAGTGCCAAAAAGATGGATAGGGTGATTGAGGTACTGATAATTGCTCTTGAATCAGTCAACTTCGAGATTACTCAGTCACAAATAGACATCAAGTTTGAGACACTCACTTCTTGCTTTACCAATAATACACTAACCGTTAATTGTATCCTGGCCCATAGGCCTCTCAATCTAGCACTGTCAAAAAGAAGCAACCTAGTTTTATAACCATTATATTTACACATTAGTATCCTATGTATTCCCCTATATCTACCAAGCACTTTTTATTGCAGTTCCCAGAGCAAGATTGCTACCTTCGGGGACTCTTTCCTATTTGTTAGAAAATGGGGTCTCGAGGTGGCAGAGGTAGGTACCTTTGTCCAAATAGGGACCCTTGCTTCTAGTCAGGGTAAGGGGGATACACTTCTAAAATAACCCCTTCTCACCTCCTTGGTACCTTGGCACGAGCAGACAGGCTTATCTCAGAGGCAGTGTGTAAAGCATTTGCGAACACATACAGTAATACAGTGAAAACACTACAAATGGGCACCACACCAGTTTAGAAAAATAAGTCATCCTTATCTAAACCAAACAAGACCAAAACAGCAAAAATTCACAATACAGTAATAAAAATAAGACTTTCAAATGGTAGAAATAGTTCAGTTCAAAGCAAATTGCAGATGCGACACTTTTCACACAAAGTACCTTGGATGCATCGCACACACAAACAAAAAGGGCCGCAGGGAAGGTGATGCGTTGGTTCCTTACACTCAGGGAAGGTGATGCCTCGGTTCCTTGCTCGGGGGGAGGTGATGCGTCAGTTCCTTACTGCTGTGCAGGGGAGGTGATGCGTCGGTTCCTTACCGGAGAGGAGGTGATGCATTGGTTTCTTACTGCGTGGGGAGGTGATACGTCCGTTTCTTACTGCGTCCCCCAATGATGTGGCAGACCTGGCGCCTCGATGCGATGCGACGATCCGGGGCGATGCGTGAGTTCTTGCAGCTGCACGCTTTTCCAGCTCCCAACAGCCAGAACAGCCTCAAAAGGCCCAGAACAGCTACAGGCACCTCTTGGCAGGTCAGAACTCCCAGCAAGGTAGTACAGGGGAGCTGGGGGTGAAGTCTTTGTGTCCCTGAGACTTCAGAACAGGAGGCAAGCTATTCTCAAAGTCCTTGGAGATCTTCCTCAAGCAGGGGACTCAGCAAACAGCAAAGTCCTTTTTCCCTTTCCTTGGAAGAAAGTAGCCACTGCAGGCCAACCCCAGACAGCAAACAGCACAGGGGCAGTATTCCTCCTCAGTTTCTCCAGCTCTTCTCCTTGGCAAAGGTTCCTCTTGATTTCCCAGAAATGATCTGTGAAGTCTTTTCTATCCCTGAGACTTCCAACAGGAGGCAGGCTCTACTTCAAGTCCTTGGAGAAAACTCTAACAGCAGGATGATGAAAACCCAGTCCAGTCCTTTCTCTACCCAAGACAGAAGAAACCACTGCAGGCCAACCCCAACAGCACACAGCACAGGGGCAGCACTCCTCCTCCAGCTTTCCCGGTTCTTTTTCCTGGCGGGTTCCTTAGTTCAGCAGTGATCTAAAGTTCAGGGGTCTGGGCTCCCCTTTTTATAGCACAAATTCCTTTGTTCTCTAGTGGCAAAGAAGCTCTTTGCCGGCCAAAACCAGTTCTGTGGGGGCACTTTGCAAGTGCACAACAACCTCCATTCAAAGTGTAAGCACTGGCTCCAGACGCACCACAGGGGGGTGGAGCCATCATTGTGGAAGGCAGGCACAGCCTATTCAGGTACTGGTGCTACTCTTCCCACCACACCAAATGCAGACCAGGCCTATTCAACCTAGCTCTGACTCATCCTGACTCTCTGGAGCCACTGCACGTCCCCAGCCCCTGTCACTCCAAAGCCAGACAGTCAATACACATCCTAGCAGAGGCACACTGGATGGCTAAGCAAGAAAATACCTACTTTCTAAAAGTGGTATTTTCAAACACAGAATGTAAAAATCACCCTCACTAAAAGATGCATTTTAACATTCTGAGTTCAGGCATACTTAACTTTATTTTCCTACCTTGTTCCCAGGGGTAGCTAGGCTTATAAGATGCTATAAGCAAACTCCCCATTCTATCCTATGGGAACAGATAGCCTTGCAATAGTGAAAATGAAATTGACAGTATTTCACTATCAGGACATGCCACACACATCAGGGCATGTCCTGACTTTCACAGACACTACTCCCTGACCACAGGGGTACCTTGGGACTACCTTAGGGGTGACTAACATGTAAGAAAAGGGAAGGTTAGGGCCTGGCAAGTGGGTGCACCTGCCTGGTCGACATGGCAGTACTAGACTGCACAAAGGCTCTGCAATGGCAGGCTTGAGTTACATTTACAGGCTGCTTATGTGGGTGGCACAACCAGTGCTGCAGGCCCACTAGCAGCATTTGATTTACAGGCCCTGGGCACACACAGTGCACTGTACTAGGGACTGACTAGTAAATCAAATAAGCCAATTATGGAAACACCAATCCATAACAACAATTTACAGGGAGAGCATATGCACTTTAGCACTGATCAGCAGTGGTAAAGTGCCCAGAGTCATAAAACCAACAAAAACAGGTCAGAAACAGAAGACCACAAAGCAAAAAATCTGGGGATAACCCCGCTGTAAAATCCAGGTATAACACTATTCTATAGAAGCTGCGAAGCTCTAAAATGCTTTATCGTAAAAGAAGCAGATATAAGAGAGCCCATGGGTGGAAAGGTAAATCGCATAGTCGTAGCCCAGTCAAGTTGAACTAAGGGATCAAAAGCAGTTTTCAGCTACCTTGGCTTTATGGGTCTTTAAGGAGAGACTGGCACCATTGTGACTATCCACATTGAGGATAGATGCAGTGGGAGCTGGAATAGGCTCATGATTTTGTGGTAGTCCAGTGATTTTGTGCTTATAAAGTCGGAGGAGATGGGATCAGGAGCTCAGTCTTAGACTGACTTAACTTCTTCAAATGTTGATCATCCACTAATGGGTGAGAGTTAGACAATTGGCTGATTTAGGTTGATTAGGCCCAAAGGCACACAGTCAGTTGGCTAAAAATCAGTTGGGTTTTATTCGGCATACACATGAAAGTGTACCCCTACCTGGTGAAGTAACTTGACTAAGGGACGCATGTAGATGTTGAATAGTGGGGATAACAAGATGGCGCCCTGGGTGATACCATGGCAGATATTTGGGCTCAGACCCAAAAGGGGTAGGGCAGCCACTTGATAGCGATGGTCAAGTAACCCCGGCCAAGAAGCAAAGCAGTCACGTGCTCTACAAATAAAATAACGTTGCATAAAATGACCAGCAGAAGTTATCTTTTGATTATCCGACTCTGGTAATAAACCTTCCAATCAAGAATGGATAGTTTGCAATTGGAAACAACTTTTCTACTTCTGCAGAAAAAAGAGTGCTTCTTCTCCAAAACAGGGACTCGATTTGTGGGGAAGGATTTGTATTTTATAGAGGAAAGCTCCAAGAGCTTATGTGTAGTTTCAAGCATTTGCGTCACCCAAAATAACCTTTTATGGCAAGTTCTACACCCATCCTACTCTCCTTGTGTTTATCACATGCACAATTGACTGTTAAATCAAGCTGGACTCGCTTCATGTGCAGGTACACTCTCATCTGCTTTGCTATACCAAATGTAAAGTGAACTAGGTTTCATTCAAAGTGAGCACCACCTCGCTGATGATTGATATTGTGCTCTGATGCTAATCACCAGAGGACAATATTTTCTGCTAAAGAGGTATTATAGCACCAGGATGGTCATTGATGTTGAATGCTCATCCCACTAGTTTCTAATTGACATTCATTAATCATTTAAAAGTAATTTCTTTCTCAGTATCGCTTATATTCAAGGGAATACAAAGGGAAAGTGAAAACTTTTTGTAAAATTTGATTTCGAAGAAAGGTAATAAAATTGCTATTCAATTTATGAGTTTTATACAGTTATGCATTTATATCACATGGGAACCTGACATCCCTGTATAATAGCCTATCTGTAATGTCCTTATAACAAGTGACTTTTGACGTTTCTAGTCGCCTGCAATAAAGAAATGATGTCACTGTTCAAATGTAATAACTTATTACAGTTAAGTTTTGAATGCCCGCTTCGAGAGTCAGCAGCCAAGGGAAAAGCAGGGCACAAAGCATAAAAAGCTGCAGTTTAAACAGTGAAAAGGGAACCTCTTCTTTTCATTCTTTTGCTCTCTTTTTCTAGATGAACAGTAATCGTCAGAAAGGCGATTTTTATGGCAACATGTTTATTTTTGCACGCTTTAGGTAATTACAGCAGAGATAGAATGTTTCTACACTTTCTGAGCAGCAGCGTTTTTCAAATCTGACTTGATTCTAATGCTTATTGCTGAGTTTAATTTTACACTACAGATTATAATTTAATTCCTCATGTTGCAAACATCCTACTTCTTTCATATAATAGAGCTGGACATCTAGGAGTTAAGCTGTTTTTGAGAAGCGTTATGGTTTGACCATGTATTATAAGCAATAAAGTATCCACTGACGGCTTTTAGCCTCTATATGGTCACAGCACTTCATGGTGACTTGCAATATCTTTACAATGTATGACAGGGGTGAACTTTATCCCGCATATAATAATTAATGATAATAGGGACTTTTCTTTGATCGGGATGAAATACCAATTGTTTCACAGGTTATTCGTGGGACTGATACATCCTAAAGGTACTTACTTAATCCATTTAAAGGGCTTATTTGCTCAATGGGACACACGCTTATGTTGTGCAATACTTTGGGGCCCTCATTTATGGGGTTTTGGTGTAGGGCTGCCAGCAAGTCACCTTGCTGAGCTGCCCTACGCCAAAGTGAAAGGGCAGGAATGCACTGTGTTTATCCAATGCAGTGCATTCCTCTTCTTTCCCCCTGTGCTGGCACCGTTTCAGCAGTCTAGCACCAACGCAGGCACCCTTGCACCATGGTGCAAGGGGGCCTGTAATGTCACCTGGATTGTTTTTGTGCAGAAAGGGGCACTCCTGAGAGGTGTTTTCCTCTTTCTATGTGTGCTGTAGAATGCAGCGCACATAGAAAGAGGAAAAAAACTAGGAGAAATAGAGATATTTCTCTTCATTATGCCTCACTTCGGGAGGCATAAGATTTTGACACACTCCCAGGTTTACAAGTCTTTGTAAATCTGAGAATGTGTCAAAAACATGGGAGTTGTGTAGGAACACCCACCGCAATGCCCATGGAACACCTCCCTTGTGCAGAGTAAGGTGATGCAGCAATTTGAGCTGCATTGCCTTACTCAAGATTTATGCGGCCACAAAAAATCACGCACAGTGGCTTTGCGTGGCTTCATAAATCTAACTCAGAGCCTTGAGTCACACATGTACCACTTTGCGTGGTGCAAACGTCATGCAAGGCTCTCATAAATATGCCCCTGGATGTCTGAGGGGCGTATTTGTCAATGAGTTGCATCGCCCTTGCAAGGGAGCTCTAGGACAACGCAACTACTAAGTTAGATTGAAGGCATGCAAGGCCACTGTTAGATTTGGGGGTCTCTAGTTGGCAGAGGTAGGTACCTTTGTCCAAATAGGGACCCTTGCGTCTAGTCAGGGAAAGTAGGTACACTCCCGAAATAACCCCTGCTCACCCTCTTGGTAGCTTGGCACGAGCAGACAGGCTTAGTTCAGAGGCAGTGTGTAAAGCATTTGTGAACACATACAGTAATCAAGTGACAACACCACAAATGGACACCACACAGGTTATATATTTATAAAAATAGGTATACTTTATATAGATTTATCACAAGACCATAAACGACAAAAATAATCCACAATACTGTTAAGAATACTTAGTTCTGATCAAAAAGGCTTAATTCAAGGTTCTATGCGAGTCGGTAGCCTCCTCCGGCTACGGCGATGTCGAGAACAAACAGAGTCTAACAAATCCAGCTGACCGCGTCGAGACGGGCCAACACAGCGTAGACAGACTCGGTCACAGTACCTTTTACTTGAAGCGGCAGGCACGGGCGTGCGAGCCGGATGGCTGTTCGTCGCGGTCGCGATGCAAAAATGGAAGCGTTGCAGGACGCGTTGTCCCTCGATGCGGTGCAGGCAGCGGCTCGTTGACGTCGTCGAGACGGAGTCGGTGAGACCAGGGCCGTGCGTTGCAGGGCGAGACGGTGCTTCGATGCGGTGCTGGCAGGTTGCGGTGCGGCGACGGAGCCGGATTCAGGAGCTGGCGTCGATCAGTCCGGACAGCGGTGCAAGTCGGGCGGTGCGTCGCAAAGCGTGCGAGCGGTGCCCAACTCCGGTGCGGTCACAGGACTCGAACTCAGCAGCAGTGACCGTGTCGGTCGGACCAGTTCGATTCGGCGTAGCGAAGCGTTGCAGGACGCGTTGTCCCTCGATGCGGTGCAGGCAGCGGCTCGTTGACGGAGTCGGTGAGACCAGGGCCGTGCGTTGCAGGGCGAGACGGTGCTTCGATGCGGTGCTTACAGGACACCGAGTCGGTCATGAGAGTCGGTCACAGCTCCCTACCTCTGCAGCCACTGAAACAGAGTTTCCAGCAGCAATTCACAAAGGGGGTGAAGTCCAATGGTCCTGGGACTTCGGTCAGGGGCAAGCTCTCTTCCAAGCCCTTGGAGATCCTTCACAAGTTGATGAAAGTCACAGCAAAGCAAAAGTTCCTTTCTCCTTTCTTTGGCAGTCAGGCAAACCCTGCAGGCCAATCCCCCAAGTAGCACTTCAGCTTAGGGATAGTCTCTCCTCAGTTTCTTCTTGGTTCCGCTCCTCAGCAAAGGTTTCTTCTTGTTCCCAAAAGTGATCTAATTTTCCTGGGATCTGGGTGCCCCTCTTATACCCTGATTCTCTTTGTTCTCTGGAGGCAGAGAGGCCTCTGCCTAGTCCAAAACCAGTTCTGGTCAGTCCTGGAGCACTTTGTTTTTCTGACTCCTTCTTTCCTTTCAGAATGTGGGGCAGAGTGCTCAGCCGCCCGGCAGGAGGTGGAGCCAGCATTGTGGAAGGTAGGCACAGCCCTATTCAGACCCAGGTGCAACTCCTCCCTCCACTCTGGATGCAGGTCTTTCTATTCAGCCCTGGGCTGACTCACCCTGTCTCCTGTAGCCACCCCCAGCCCCTGTCACTCAATCTCCAGACAAGGAATACACAACCTAGCAGAGGCAGGCTTGGATAGTTAGGCAAGAAAATACCCACTTTCTAAAAGTGGTATTTTCAAACACAGAATGTTAAAACCAACTTCACTAAAAGATGCATTTTATCATCCTGAGTTCAGGCATACTAAATTCGTTTTTCTACCATGTTCCCTGGGTCAGTTCTGACTATAAGGTGTAATAGTCAGTCTGCCCATTCTGGCCTATGGGGAGCAGGTAGCCTTGCAATAGTGAAAAACGAAAATGGCTGTAATTCACTATTAGGACATGCCACACACACCAGGGCATGTCCTACCTTATACTTACAATGCACCCTGCCCTAGGGCCTACTTTAGGGGTGACCAACATGCAGTAAAGGGAAGGTTTAGGGACTGGTAAGTGGGTGTATTCACCAAGTCGACATGGCAGGCCTAGGCTGCACACAGGCTCTGCGATGGCAGGCCTGAGACACATTTTACAGGCCGCTTCTGTGGGTGGCACAACCAGTGCTGCAAGCCCACCAGCGGCATTGGATTTACAAGCCCTGGGCACACTGAGTGCACTGTACTAGGGACTGACAAGTAAACCAATCATCCAATCATGGAGTCACTAATACATATATCAATTAACGATAGGGAGCACTTGCACTTTGGCACTGATTAGCAGAGGCAAAGTGCCCATGAGCATCTAGTCCAGCAAAAACATATCGGCAACAGTGGAGGCATTACGAAAAAATGGAAGGGAGACCCACGCCAAGGATGCCAGGTCTAACACGTGTCCCCTCCAGCTGAAATGTGGGGAGAACTATCCTACCCCTAGGGAGTTCTCATCGCTAAGGCGGAAAAATCTGGACAGACCATCAGCATTGGCGTGTTCTGTACCAGGGTGGTGTTCCACCGTAAAGTCCATCCCCTGTAGGGAAATGGACCACCTCAACAGCTTTGGATTCTCACCCCTCATCTGCATCAACCATCTGAGGGGCCTGTGGTCTGTCTGAACCCGGAAGTGAGTCCCAAACAGGTATGGTCTCAGCTTCTTCAGTGCCCAGACCACAGCAAATGCCTCCCGCTCAATAGCACTCCATCTCTGTTCCCGGGGAAGTAACCTCCTACTGATGAAGGCTACAGGTTGGTCTAGGCCCTCCTCATTGATCTGTGATAGAACAGCCCCTACACCATGCTCTGAAGCATCGGTCTGAACAATGAACTCATTGGAGAAGTTGGGTGCCTGGAGCACAGGCGCCGTGCACATGGCAGTCTTCAAGGTGTCAAAAGCTTTTTGACAGGCGTCAGTCCAAATCACTTTCCTGGGCTGCTTCTTGGAAGTCAGCTCTGTCAAGGGGGCAACAATGCTGCCATACCCCTTGACGAATCTCCGGTAATACCCGGTGAGTCCTAGGAAGGCTCTCACCTCTGTCTGGGTCTTCGGGGCTCCCAAGCCAGAATGGTATCAATTTTCGGTTGGAGGGGCGCCACCTGGCCGCTCCCAACCTGGTGTCCCAAGTACACCACAGAACCCTGCCCAATCTGGCACTTACTCGCCTTGATTGTGAGGCCTGCCCTCCGCAGCGCCATCAACACTTCCCAGAGGTGGCGCAGATGTTCTTCCCAACTGGCACTGAACACTGCGATGTCATCCAGGTAGGCGGCACTGAAATCCTCCAGTCCAACCAACACCTGGTTGACCAACCTCTGAAAGGTGGCAGGGGCATTCTTCATCCCAAAGGGCATCACCCGGAACTGGTAGTGCCCATCTGGTGTGGAGAATGCTGACCTCTCTTTTGCCCCATCAGTCAAGGCGATCTGCCAGTACCCAGACGTTAAGTCAAACGTGCTGAGGTACCGCGCAGCCCCTAACCGATCTATGAGCTCATCAGCTCTGGGGATGGGGTGGGCGTCAGTCCTGGTGACGGAATTGAGTCCCCTGTAGTCCACACAGAACCGGAGTTCTGGTGTGGCACCAGGCGCGGCAGCCTTTGGAACCAAGACCACGGGGCTGGCCCAAGGGCTGTTAGAGGACTCAATCACCCCTAGCGCAAACATCTTGGAGACCTCCTCCTTGATGCAGGCTCTGACCCTGTCAGTCACCCTGTAAGCCTTGTGCTTCACAGGAAGACTGTCCCCAGTGTCCACCTCATGGACGCACCAATGAGTGACACTGGGAACCAGGGAGAACAGGTCAGGGAACTGTCCCAACAGTTGGCGACAGTCACCCTGCTGCTCAGGTGTCAGGGAGGTAGAGAGGTTTACTCCCTCCACTGATCCATCTTGCTCTCGGGCTGACAGGAGGTCAGGAAGAGGCTCGGTCTCCTCCTCCATTCCATCATCTGTAGCTAAGAGCATGCCCACTTGGGACCTCTCCAAGTGGGGCTTCAGGCGGTTCACATGCAGGACCCGCAAGGGGTTCCTGGGAGACTGCAAGTCCACCAAATAGGTAACTGGACTCTTGCGCTCCACCACCGTAAAAGGGCCTGTCCACCTGTCCTGGAGCGCACAAGGCTCCACAGGGGCCATGACCCACACTTTCTGACCAGGCTGAAGCTCTACCAGAGTGGCATTCTGGTCGTACCACCGCTTCATCTCCTCCTGGCTGGCTTCCAGATTTGCCTCAGCAAGTTCTCTGAAACGCCTAGTCTGGTTCCTGAAGGCCAGCATGTAACTGTATACATCCTGGGGAGGTTTCCTGGGAGATTGCTCCCAGCCTTCCTTGACCAAACTCAGAGGTCCTCGCACCGGGTGTCCATAGAGGAGCTCAAAGGGACTGAACCCTAGAGACTTCTGTGGCACCTCCCGGTATGCAAACAACAGGCATGGTAAGAGGACGTCCCATTTACGCCTCATGGGTTCTTCCAGACCCATAATCATGCCCTTGAGGGTCCGGTTGAATCTCTCAACCAGACCATTTCCTTGAGGGTGGTAAGGAGTGGTGAACTTGTAAGTTACACCGCACTCCTGCCACAGGGACTTCATGTACTTGGACACGAAGTTGGTACCTCTGTCAGACACCACCTCTTGAGGGAATCCCACACGTGAGAAAATTCCCATCAGTGCCCGTCCCACCACGGGGGCCGTCACTGTCCTCAGAGGGATGGCTTCAGGGTACCGGGTGGCATGGTCCACCAAGACCAGGATAAACCTGTTGCCCATGGCTGTCTTGGGGTCCAGTGGCCCCACAATGTCAATACCCACCCGTTCAAAGGGGGTGCTGACCACAGGGAATGGCTGGAGAGGAGCCTTGTGCTTCCTCCCACTCTTTCCACTTGCCTGGCAAGTCTGGCATGTCCTGCAGTGAGTGGTGGCACTCCTGCGCATCTGGGGCCAATAGAAATGGGTAACAAGCCTGTCAAAGGTCTTGTCCTGCCCCAGATGTCCCGCTAACGGTACATCATGAGCCAACCCCAGTAGGAAGGCTCTGAAGCGCTGGGGTACCACCAGCACACGGGCTGACCCAGGCTCAGCAACCTTAGGCTCTGAATACAGGAGACCATTCTCCCAGTAAACCCAATGTGATCCAGACTGATCACCTGCTGCCTGGTCTGTGGCCTGTTGCCGCAGACCCACAAGAGAAGGGCATATGTTCTGCTCCTTGCAGAACTCTTCCCTGGAGGGTCCTCCTTCTTGCTGCCAATGGGTCAGCTCAGGTAGGTCCCCCAGTTCAGCTACCTGTTCCCCTGTAGGCTCCAGGGCATCCCCCTCAGGGTCTGCCTCCTCCTGGACCGTGGGAACTTCGGGGGCCGGTTTCCCGCGCCCCCTGCCTCCTCTCTCTCTGGCAGGCACCTGGGCCTCCCTCTCAGGCTCCAGGTCCTCTTGAACACCTTTAGCCGCCATTGACCGGGTGGTCACACATGCCCAATCAGGCAAGCCCAACATTTCTAAATGCGCACTCCGCTCCACCTTAGCCCAAGGTGAGCTCTCTAAATCGTTCCCTAACAAACAGTCAACAGGCATGGCTGGCCTCACAGCTACTTGAAGAGTACCCGAGACCCCCCACTCAAAGGGAACCTGAGCCACCTTGCAGTGACTCTCTGTGTTGTCAGCGGCAACAACTGGATAGAATGCATCAGGGATAACCTGCTCTTTAGACACCAGGTGACACTTGACAGCTGTCACACTGGCTCCTGTGTCTCTCAGAGCCTCCACCCTATGGCCATTGATGGTCACCCACTGCCTGTATTTCTTAGTGTTCTCAGGCAGCGGGGTCCTAGGGACCATCTCAGAGTCTCCTAATGAGACAAGGGAAAACACTGTGGGATCCCCCACCTTGGGCACCCAACTCCTCCCCCAGGGCTACACTAGCCAACTGCCGGGGGACTGCACTCGTGGGTGCTGGTTTTCCATGCAAAGGGCAACGAGGATCGTTTGCCTTGTGGCCAGGGGCGCCACACTTGTAACATACCAGTGGTCCCTGGTGAACAGGGGGCCTGTCGGGGCCACTGGCTTCTTCTCAGGGGGAGGCTGGGAACCTTTCCCTTGGTTCCCTTGGGGTTTACTTTGGGGCCCTTTATGGAACTCCTTCTGTTTACCCTTGTCCCCCCCACTCTTCTGCTGGGGACCCTGCCCACCCTTGGCGGAGTCTCCCACGTGACCCTTGTGGACCCGGGTACTCACCCAGCGGTCCGCCTCCTCAGCAAGCTGCCTAGGGTTAGTCAGCTTACTATCAATCAGGTGCTGGCGTAGCTCAGGAAAACAATTACCGGACAAGTGCTCCCACGCAATCAAATCAAAGAGCGCCTGAAAATCAGTCGCTTTGCTACCCTTTACCCAACCATCCAAGGCTCTGCAAAAGAAGGTCACATATTCAACCCAGGTACTGCTTTCAATCTTACTACAGTTCCTGAACCTTTGCCTATAAAGCTCAGGGGTCAACCCATACCTAGTCATTAAGGCATCCTTCATGTGGCTGTACGAATTATAGACTTCAGAGGGCAAATCCAACAAGGTATCCCGCCCCTCACTGAGGAACCGTCCCCACAACCCCGCTCCCCAATCCTTCTCAGGGACCCGGTGGGAAGACATGGCTACCTCATAGGCTTTGAACCACTGCCCTATGTCATCATTTAAAAAAATTCCTTAACCACATCTTTTGGAATATACACCCTAGCTTCAACAGGCACAGGCGGTACACTGCCACCAGAGGGAGTAATCTCTAAGCTTTTGGCCTTCAATTCCAACTCCCTCAAAACTTTCTCATGTTCAAACTGCATTTTCTTTTCCTCTAGGGCCAATTTCCTAGTTTGCATTTCGAATTCTAACTGCCCATTCAGCTTGAGCTTGGTCATCTGCATTTCGTGCATCCTACTCTCCTTCCTGTCCTCCAACTCCTCTGGAGACAGTCCTCTGGCAGAAACACTGCTACCTACTGGGGAAGGTGGTCTTCTAGCCCCTAGACCCAATAGCCCCTCCAGCTGCCCTTCTGCATTCTCAGCCCCCTCCACAGGGGCACTCCTTGATTCGACCCAGGCCCTCAGCGCCTTTTGAAGGTCCTCCTTCCTGGAGAGTCCGGTCATGGACACTTTAAACTTTTTGCAGAATTGCCTGAGCTGCTTAAGGGTGTAGCATTATAGCCTCTCTTCTTCCCAATCACACTCAACAGAGGCTACTGATGCTGGTTTCTCCATAGTGACTGAACTTGGCATTAGCAAAAATAGGAAATCCCAGAAAAAATGCTATAAAAGTATGTGGTTGCGTTTTGGTCTGCACTCACTAAGTAGTGTTCACCAATCACTGTACATGAGTCACAAATGCAAGTCCAGAATCCTCACCGCTGACCACCAATGTTAGATTTGGGGGTCTCTAGTTGGCAGAGGTAGGTACCTTTGTCCAAATAGGGACCCTTGCGTCTAGTCAGGGAAAGTAGGTACACTCCCGAAATAACCCCTGCTCACCCTCTTGGTAGCTTGGCACGAGCAGACAGGCTTAGTTCAGAGGCAGTGTGTAAAGCATTTGTGAACACATACAGTAATCAAGTGACAACACTACAAATGGACACCACACAGGTTATATATTTATAAAAATAGGTATACTTTATATAGATTTATCACAAGACCATAAACGACAAAAATAATCCACAATACTGTTAAGAATACTTAGTTCTGATCAAAAAGGCTTAATTCAAGGTTCTGTGCGAGTCGGTAGCCTCCTCCGGCTACGGCGATGTCGAGAACAAACAGAGTCTAACAAATCCAGCTGACCGCGTCGAGACGGGCCAACACAGCGTAGACAGACTCGGTCACAGTACCTTTTACTTGAAGCGGCAGGCACGGGCGTGCGAGCCGGATGGCTGTTCGTCGCGGTCGCGATGCAAAAATGGAAGCGTTGCAGGACGCGTTGTCCCTCGATGCGGTGCAGGCAGCGGCTCGTTGACGTCGTCGAGACGGAGTCGGTGAGACCAGGGCCGTGCGTTGCAGGGCGAGACGGTGCTTCGATGCGGTGCTGGCAGGTTGCGGTGCGGCGACGGAGCCAGATTCAGGAGCTGGCGTCGATCAGTCCGGACAGCGGTGCGAGTCGGGCGGTGCGTCGCAAAGCGTGCGAGCGGTGCCCAACTCCGGTGCGGTCACAGGACTCGAACTCAGCAGCAGTGACCGTGTCGGTCGGACCAGTTCGATTCGGCGTAGCGAGCGTTGCAGGACGCGTTGTCCCTCGATGCGGTGCAGGCAGCGGCTCGTTGACGGAGTCGGTGAGACCAGGGCCGTGCGTTGCAGGGCAAGACGGTGCTTCGATGCGGTGCTTACAGGACACCGAGTCGGTTGTGAGAGTCGGTCACAGCTCCCTACCTCTGCAGCCACTGAAACAGAGTTTCCAGCAGCAATTCACAAAGGGGGTGAAGTCCAATGGTCCTGGGACTTCGGTCAGGGGGCAAGCTCTCTTCCAAGCCCTTGGAGATCCTTCACAAGTTGATGAAAGTCACAGCAAAGCAAAAGTTCCTTTCTCCTTTCTTTGGCAGTCAGGCAAACCACTGCAGGCCAATCCCCCAAGTAGCACTTCAGCTTAGGGATAGTCTCTCCTCAGTTTCTTCTTGGTTCCGCTCCTCAGCAAAGGTTTCTTCTTGTTCCCAAAAGTGATCTAATTTTCCTGGGGTCTGGGTGCCCCTCTTATACCCTGATTCTCTTTGTTCTCTGGAGGCAGAGAGGCCTCTGCCTAGACCAAAACCAGTTCTGGTCAGTCCTGGAGCACTTTGTTTTTCTGACTCCTTCTTTCCTTTCAGAATGTGGGGCAGAGTGCTCAGCCGCCCGGCAGGAGGTGGAGCCAGCATTGTGGAAGGCAGGCACAGCCCTATTCAGACCCAGGTGCAACTCCTCCCTCCACTCTGGATGCAGGTCTTTCTATTCAGCCCTGGGCTGACTCACCCTGTCTCCTGTAGCCACCCCCAGCCCCTGTCACTCAATCTCCAGACAAGGAATACACAACCTAGCAGAGGCAGGCTTGGATAGTTAGGCAAGAAAATACCCACTTTCTAAAAGTGGTATTTTCAAACACAGAATGTTAAAACCAACTTCACTAAAAGATGCATTTTATCATCCTGAGTTCAGGCATACTAAATTCGTTTTTCTACCATGTTCCCTGGGTCAGTTCTGACTATAAGGTGTAATAGTCAGTCTGCCCATTCTGGCCTATGGGGAGCAGGTAGCCTTGCAATAGTGAAAAACGAAAATGGCTGTAATTCACTATTAGGACATGCCACACACACCAGGGCATGTCCTACCTTATACTTACAATGCACCCTGCCCTAGGGCCTACTTTAGGGGTGACCAACATGCAGTAAAGGGAAGGTTTAGGGACTGGTAAGTGGGTGTACTCACCAAGTCGACATGGCAGGCCTAGGCTGCACACAGGCTCTGCGATGGCAGGCCTGAGACACATTTTACAGGCCGCTTCTGTGGGTGGCACAACCAGTGCTGCAAGCCCACCAGCGGCATTGGATTTACAAGCCCTGGGCACACTGAGTGCACTGTACTAGGGACTGACAAGTAAACCAATCATCCAATCATGGAGTCACTAATACATATATCAATTTAACGATAGGGAGCACTTGCACTTTGGCACTGATTAGCAGCGGCAAAGTGCCCATGAGCATCTAGTCCAGCAAAAACATATCGGCAACAGTGGAGGCATTACGAAAAAATGGAAGGGAGACCCTCGCCAAGGATGCCAGGTCTAACAGCCACCTTGCTTGGCTTGAAAAATCTAGAGTAATGCAACACAACACAAATCGCTGTGTTGCGTTACTCTGATCCCCGATAGGCGTTCCATGGGTGGAGTGTGGGTGCATCCACCGAAGAATTTTGGTACATTCCCAGATTTACCAGTGGAGGCGTAACAAGGAGAAACCTTGTTTTTTCCTCATTCTGTGTGTGGTTCATTCTGCAACACACATAGAAAGAGGAAAATGCCTCAGAGGATTGTTTTTGTGCAGGAAGGTGCCCCTTCCTGCACAAAACCAATCCTTTCTGCATCACAGGCACCCTTGCATCATGGTAAGGGTGCCTGCGTTGGCACAATCTATAACAAGAACAAGGGTCCCTTCCAAAGCAAGTGCTATATGAACAGTAGGACACAGAAATACAATGATATCTATGTTTTTGAACTCCAAATGGAGATTAAATCATTTAATTTACAAACAATGTTCATGAACCAAAAGAATGAAAAACATAAGTGGACAAAGAGAACAAAGTAAATCAAAGGATTTCTAAATCCCAGGCATATTACGTTTGTGTGGCTAAAAACATCTATGAACAATCGAAGAGCCACATTTCTACAGTATCTTTGCTCAAAAAGAGTAAAAGTTAAGCAAATAGAGTCAAGACACTCAAGTCAACGACATTTCAATCCCTGCTAAGGTGGTGGTGGTGGGGGGGAATCATCATCAGGACACAGGGATTGTGCCTAAGAATGTTGTCTGTTAGTAATTTGAAAAAAAGAGGAGAGAAAAGCGGAAAGAAAAAGGGAAAGGGGTTATACATTATCTAAAATGTAGGTCAATCAATCATCATAGTAAAGATGAACCGTGGGCATGCCCTAGTGGGACTGAAATTAAGCATAGAAGTGAGTGCCACAGTGTCCGGTTCGACGATCTTAATTACTGTTAAAATTAAAGTGATAGGGGAAAAAACGGTAGGCATAAGCCACGGGTGCACAGTGATAAGCACAAGACCAACACATGTCAAAAATGTACCATGAGACTGACAGCATCTAAGCTAATAATTTGAATAAAAGGTGCAGCCTAAACAAGAGGAGATACCAAACACTGAGCTGGTAGTAAGACTAGTTGGTAGTTGGACCGCCGTGTGGAATGTCAGAATAAGGTCTGAAATCACAACGCAGCTGTATGTGAAACCAAACAATTGCTCTAAATAAGATATGGATAGAGGGGGCAGATCGCCAACACCAGAATTGCAATTGGAGGGCATTGTGCGCCAGCTCAAGGAAACACCAGGGGGCAGAGTTACAAGCCCCTTGCGCCACCTTTGCGTCATTTTTAACATGGGAAAAGTGATGCAAAAGTGGCGCAAGGGGCTTGTAAATCTGCCCCCAGGAATTTGCTGTTTGATCATAAATATGGTGCATCCCTGCCCTTTCCCTTTCAGGCAGCGCAGCAAGGTGGCTGGGTGCACTGCACTGCATGAAATATTAGTAAATTCGCCCCGTAGAGGCAAGCAGTAGTGATGGGGGAAACGGAAGTATCCTTATCCCCAGCTCACTTGAAAGATGAACAATAACTAATATGGTCAACTGCGTTTTTTTAGATGTGTCAATTTTCATGTACATTTATCAATAACATATAGTCCATGTGACATAACAACAGGTGTGATGATGCCAAATCACCTTACTAGGGCTAGCAAATTTGGATGTATTTGTGTAAACTTGCAAAAGCAGTACATATCTGTGGCAAGTGAGGGTATATTTAATATAAATGTGAAGGTTTGTTCCTGATAGATTGAGTTCTTAAAATTGGTGCTACATGGTCATGTGAGCATGTACAGGCATCTGGGTCTTTGAACCCTTCCTGGAATATTTTGGCGGTATCTGGGTTTATGAGACTGAGTATAGGCATACATTGTTTAGATAAGGGGATATTATTTGGATGGGCATAGTTATGTGAGTTCATACCAGGGTATATGTTTGGGCCTATGAGGCTCTATCTCAGCAGAAGATGTTGCACATGTTCATATCAATATGGATCTTTGGAAGGGGAGCGCGCGGCGGCGACAAGATGGCCGCTACTTGAGGAGCTCCGTAACGCCGAGATTTTCTTCTCGCCGAAGGGACCTTTCTCCCGCAGCGCTGCTACTCGTAAAGGGGTGTCATGTTCATCGGAAACTGCCAGGAAAGCTGAGGCAAGTTTTCCAACGGAAATTATGGGCGTTTTGATCCTCTTTTTTCGCTTGCCCGGCGCGTCTCAGAGCCTGCAATATTAGCGGCCGCCACTTTGGGTTTCTTTCTTCTTACAGCGGTCCCGCAAATGGCTGTAACACAGTCTTTTGGATGATTTTTCTCTCAGGAGGTTATGATTGCTTCTTCTTTAGCATATATCAAAGGTATGTTTGTGGCCAGTTCAGCAAAATATTGCAGCATTTTTTTTTTTTTTTATATTATGTATTGGAACTTTTTCCTCACACAGTAACTGCGCCACTTCTCTGCATATGCCAAGTATCTCTGCTATACCCTCTTCTGTCAACTGCTGGGTTATCATGGTCATGGTCACAGTAAAGCCGCCTTTCTTTTGACACGTATGTCTGGCTCTTAGTAGCGCTTTACCAACGCTTTACTTGATTAGAACATTGACTCTACTCGGCCGTCAGGAGGTTTCAACTTGACTGCATGTCTGCTGGTTGCTACATTTTCTTGTATCTGCTACGCAGTGGAGTTCGTCTAGCTGGAAGTCTCTTTTTCTACTGCATCCGCTGTTGTTCTGGGCTTTCAGGCTTTTGTTCTTCACTGGATATTTTTATTGTGGTTTTTTCGCCTCTATTGTTTGTGCTATTGACTTTGACTCACTTGTCCCCTCACCATGGATCATACGCAGTCTAACAAAGTTCATGGGCTGCGGGTGCTTCTTGCGGTGGGCGTAAAGACTCAGCAGCCACCAACAGTAAACGACCTAAGAAGGATCCCTCCTCTCCATCCAAATCACCTCTCCCCCTCACTTTAGAGGACATCATGGAAGAGTTGCGCCTTATTCGCCCCTTTATGTCAGATACTTCAGCTACACTCCAGAGAATAGAGGACAAGTGGTCTGGCCTTGATTTGAGACTTTCTGATGTCGAGCAGAAGATAAGCGACGCACAGGATGTTATTACTAGAGTCGACGGCTTAACCAAAGAAGTCGCCCAGCTCAAGAAGACTGCAGAGGACTTAGAAAACCGCAACCGGCGTAATAACCTACGCATTTATGGAATTCCAGAAAACTCTGAAGGTTCTGACATGATTTCCTTCTTGAAAACTCAAGTTTTGCAGATCGTTGGTCTTTCAAAATCAATGGACTTTAACATCCAGAGAGCGCATAGATTGGGTCCTCAGTCTGCATCCTCTCCCACCAAACCAAGAGGTATCATTGCCTACTTCCTGTTGTATTCTGACCTTATGGCAATCCTTAATGCTGCTAAACAGCACAAACAGATGTTCTGGTCTGGCCACAAAATCTTTTTCAGTCAGGATGTATCTAAGCCAACAGCTAGCAGACGAAAAGAGTTCTTCAAACTCAGACCAGCCTTGAAATCCATGAATGCTCGTTATGGCCTCATACATCCCTGCCACTTCAAAGTGACTTATAAGGATAGAACATTTTCTTTTGACGACCCAGCCGACATCCGGAAGTTCATTCATGATCATCGTGGAGAACTCATGGAACTTAGCAAACATTGATTGTCATGTCTTTGTTGTCTTCATTACTCTGTAACACACGTGTATTCTGTACGTAGATGTTAATTGTTTCCTTGTTTGTTCTTATTTGTATCTTTTAGGTCCTTACTACGGCGATTTGTTGCCGAAGATTCATGTCCACTTCACCCATGTGTTTTTAATGTCTGACTCACTCCGTTGCTTTGTCCCCTAATGTATGGTAAGTTCCCTTCCTTCTTGTTTCAACTGTCTAAGTGCTTGTTCTTGGAGTTCTTTTGTGCTTCCTTTCCCTTATATCGTTATGGCATGACAGTTTGTTTTCTCTCGGTGATGCTCCGTCCGGGGTGGCCGTCTTGGTTTTTGCCGCTCCCCCTCCTCGTTATTGTTCTTTGTATTTTTGATTGTTATGGCTAAAGCTACTTGGCTTTTGGTCATCTTTTCTTTCCTATCCCTCCCATGGCGATTGGGTTTCCTCTTCTACCTTCCCTTTTCCCTTTCCTTTCCTTTCTCTCTCCCTTCCCTTGCTTTCTCTTCCTGCTATACATACTTTTATATCTCCATCATCTCATTCCCTGCTTTTGGTACTCTATTGTTCACTCATTCTTATCTTTATTTGGTCTCACTTCACAAGTTTTTCTTCTCTATTACGCCTTATGTTATCTTCTATTTTTCACCCTCTCTTTGCAGGTATTTCCTCCTCTCCTCTCTCTTCTTGGTATGCTTTCATTTTCTTCTCTATATTTATTTAAAAACTATTGATGACTGGTTTTCGTATTGTCTCATGGAACGTCAAGGGTATTCGTAATCCTGTCAAAAAGCAACGTGTTTTATCCCATCTAGCAAGACTGAAATGTCATATTGCACTGCTGCAAGAAACACACCTAAGGTTGCAAGATTTGTGTTCACTGCGCAAACAATGGATGGGAGAAGTTTTCTGCTCCCCGGCAGTGAATAACAAAAATGGTGTTGTTATTTTATTTCATAAGTCTCTAAGTGTTCAGATATTAAATGAGTCTCATGATGATAATGGTAGATGGCTGTTTCTAAATACTAATGTTAATAACACCCAACTTTCCTTCTGTAATATTTATGGTCCCACTGGTATCGATTTAAACTTTTGGAAAGATTTTTCGACTCTCCTTTCCACACATGCTGTAGATGATCTGATCGTGGGTGGAGATTGTAATCAGCTTATGGACCCCTTTTTGGATCAGAAATCACAAGCCAAATATGTTCCTAATAAGATGCAGAAAGCTTTTCACAAAGCCATCACTCTCAGAGGTTTAGCAGATTCATGGAGAACCTCCCACCCTGATACACTAGAATTCTCTTTTTTTTCCCCTGTCCATAAATCTCACTCCCGTATTGATTACATCTTTCTCACTCACCATGCCCTGCAATTTATGACTAATTCAGAAATTGGCTCTATTCTTATATCAGATCACGCTCCTGTTATCTTAGATATGGAATTCCCTTCACCCCCTCCTAAATCCCGTCGTTGGCGCTTTAACAATTCTCTTCTCTTAGATTCCCAATTTGTTGACCAATTTACGCTTTTCATTGATGAATTTTTTCATAATAACCTTCCCTCATCTTCTCAATTTCACTTTATCTGGGATGCCTTCAAGGCCTCTGCTAGAGGCTTTATTATTGATTTTGTTTCTCGTAAGAAGAAAAAAGCTCTTCTAGACTCTTCTCTTATCCTTAAACAAATTAAAGTTCTTGAGCACCAATACTTCACCTCTAACTCCCCAAATTTCCTATCCTCTCTTATCAAAGCAAAAATGCAATATAACAAGAACTCCTAGGATTCTGCATGCAATAATCTCCTCAAATGTAATGCCAAGATGTATGGTGGACGCAATAAAGCAGGCAAATCTCTTGCCAATTATCTTAAAATCAAAAAGCAGAGATCCAAAATCGTAGCCATTACTGATAATTTCGGAGTTCGGCATACCACAGATGAAAACATTATTGATTGTTTTGTCCAATACTACACTACCCTTTATACTCCAGAGTCCACCCCTCCCTCTGCACAAATTGACTCCTTCTTTAATTCTATTCCGAAGCCCCCTGATCATCTTAAGGACCTCACATCCCTTCATGCTCCTATCTTGGAAAATGAAATACTTAATGCTCTCAATTTTCTGCCCAAAGATAAAACACCTGGCCCCGATGGTTTCACTGTGCGATTTTTTCTTCACTTCAAAAACATTTTAATACCTCATTTATTCTCATTAATCAATAATTTTCTTAACACAGGTGAATCGAAGGGATCCTTCACCCAGGCAATGTTATGCTTGATCCCCAAGAAGGACAAAGACCCCTGCTCCTGTAAGAACTATAGGCCAATTTCTCTAATTAACACAGATTGTAAGATCTTTGCTAAAATACTTGCCCTTCGCATTAATAAAGTTATCCCTGACCTCATTAATATTTATCAATCTGGGTTTATCAAAGGCAGATCAATCACTGATAATTCATGAACTTTCCTCAACATCATCCACCTTGCTTCTAAAATGGATTCTCCGGTGGCTGCCATTACACTGGACGCTGAAAAAGCATTTGATAGGGTTAGCTGGGATTTTATGTTTGGGGCATTGAGATGGCATGGTTTTGGTCCCCCTATTATCCAATATATCCAATTGTTATATTCAGCACCCTCTACCTCTATCTGGGCAAACGGATGTCAATCTAAATATTTCCCTCTTTATAGAGGTACTAGACAAGGTTGTCCCCTTTCCCCGCTTCTTTTTATACTTGCTTTAGAGCCCTTTCTGGAAAAAATCAGGCGCTCCTCTTCCTACACAGGATTACAATTTCATGATATTGACATTAAATTTACTGCTTATGCTGATGATATTTTACTTTACATCTCCAATCCGTCCACTTCCCTGCCTTCTCTTTTCTCGTTACTACAAGAATATTCCCTCGTTTCTGGCTATAAGCTGAACATTGATAAGTCTGAAGTGTTACCCTTAAATACATTTTGCCTTTCTCATATGTTTCACGGCTCCGGCTTCGAATGGAATCCCAGAAATATCAAGTGTTTAGGTATTCTTTATGCCAATACCATTAGAGAAACAATTCGAATTAACCATGCCGAAATACTTAAAAAGCTCTCTGTCCTTATTGAGGGTTGGTCTCCCCTTTTTTTGTCCTGGTGGGATAGACTAGCTACTATTAAAATGATGCTTCTCCCCATTATCAACTTTTACCTCTCAATGCTTCCTGTTTCCCTTCCGCTCTCCTTTTTTAGCACCAATAATCGTTCTCTAACAAAATTTTTATGGAATAATCGTAAAGCTAGGATCTCTCTTTCCCGCCTTCAACATCCCAAAGACTCGGGTGGAGTTAACTTCCCTAACCTTAGCCGATATCATTCTGCTTTCAAGTTGAAGCAAATATGGCCTTTTTAATCGATTCCTCTCTTCCTCCCTTAACGGCATGGAGTTCTTTAGAACATGCACAACTCCTACCCTTTTCCTTTTCAACAGCGACTCGCTTATCTCAACCTCCAAAGCGTTTCTCTACCCCTATTTTCAATCATTCTAAAGCCCTTGCTCTTTCTTTGTTTCGTTCCCATCTTTCTTTTGACGATTTTTTTCTCCCAAACTCCCATCTGGTACAACAAATACTTAAAGATCAATAATAAAGCGCTTTTTTGGAAGGAGTGGATTGACAAATGTATCATTACGTTTAATCATATATTGACAGACAAGTCCCCGAGGGACTTTTTGGTATTCGTGGAAGCGTTTGGTATCTCAAACACGTATTCTCTCAAATACCCCTTATTGAAGGCCTCTTTGTCACATATTCTTGTTCAGAGGAGCCCTTCAGCAACCTTGGTTCCGGCTTCTTCCTCCTCACTCGATTTTTCTATCCTCCATAACGCTGCTGTCATTTATAAACTTCTCTCCCGTCCTTTAGTAGATAGATATAAGTCTAAAGTAGAGCTCTTATGGGAACGCGATCTTGCCCAGGAGTTCTCGTTCCAGACTTGGGGCTTTATTTGGTCCAAAATACACACCTCTTCACGCTCCGCTAGCACCACACAGACTCTATATTTTTTCTACAACAGACTTTTTTTTACCCCTGCTGAACTCTACAAATTTAGATTACTAGAGACCAAAAAATGTTGGTCTTGTTCTGCTGTGGACAGTGATTTCATTCACATGTTTTTTCATTGCCCGAGGGTTAAAACTCTATGGACTCGTAGCTGGTCTAAATTAAATGATATCCTATCCACAGACTTCCCCTTTGATATTGTCCATATATTTTTGGGAGGCTCCTCACCTTTATGGGAGGTTCAGAGCAATGTGCGTAAATTTATAGACCTCTTTTTTGCCATTTCACTGCAGATCATCACAACTAACTGGAAGGATACATCAAAAATTTCATATTATGCATGGTGGAACCTATTGTGTCATCACCACAGGCTTGATCGTTCCTTTGCCACTTCGGTTCCTCTGCTAATCAAAGATTTGATATGGTTACCTTTAACCACTTTTCTTTCCAGACTAGCTTCCTGAGTTGCCCCTTTCCTCTCCGAGAGTACCAAATGTTATTTTATTACTGGTTTATTTCTAATTGTTTATAGAAGTAATTGTCATTTGTAAATGCTTTTCATGCCCTTCCCTCCCTACCCCTCTCCTTCTCTCTCCTTTTTCCCTTCTTTCCCCTTCCTCCTTGAAAATTTAAAAGGCATTTTTTCTTAGGTATAGTTTGTATTTCCCTCTTTTGAGAATGGTTTGCATATATTGCATTTTCTTCCATCCTATTTTCCATTTAAGTGCATATGTTTTTGTACTAATGTTTTACTATGTTTACTAATTTCAATAAAGCTTTCTAAACTCAAAAAAATATGGATCTTTCAATGCAGGGTCATATTAATTAGAGTATCTAATGAACAACGACCGTGTTCAAAATCATTACGTATCTGTGGTCTATAAATGAAAAAATGATATTAGGGAACAAAGTTTGTGCATTATCGGAAAACAGGAAGCCGATATTTAGACACAAATATTAACTTACTTACAAGAAGAAAAGGCTGGTAATGAGGAAAAATTCATGGCCTGATTTCAAGCCCATTGAGCCGCAGGTGCATTACTTTTTTTGACACTCCGGCTGCCGGTGCGTCACTTTTTTTTTACGCACTGGCAGCGCAGTGTGCCTGCCAATATTTACAAGGCCACGTAAAGTCCCCCTTTGTGACTTTTCCAGGCATTGAAAATATGAGCCCCTTTCACGCATTACCCTGTGTTCCATGGGTGTTACTGCGGGTGTTTTCACACAACATCCATGGAACCGGACACATTTCCAGATTTACAAAGTTTTGTGAAGCTGGGAATGTGTCAGAATCCTCCCAGGGAAGGCATAGGAATGGTGCAATCAGACGAAAAACTTTTATTTCTCCTCGTTTTTTCCTTTTTCTATGCTTAGAAAGAAGAATATGCCATCAATGATTGTTTTTGTGCAGGAAGATGTCCCTTCCTGCACAAAAACAATCATCCCCACAACTCAGGCACACTTGCAACATGACGCAAGGGTGCCTGCGCTGGCACATGACAGCCAATTGTGCGCCAGAGCAAGGCAGAGCACACGGATCCGTCATATTGTTGTTAATTACAACAAAACCCTTATGCTTTTAAAATGACACAGCTCAGAGCAGCAAAATGGCTTGTGGCGCTGCGCTGCCTGATTTTTTTTGTAAATGAGGCCCTCAATGTGTTCAATGAAAATTACATGCTGATTCTTTGGTGATACAACAAGCGTATTTACTGAAAAACGGAAAGACCGAATTTGGGGATGAAATTCATTTGGTTGCCAAAGATGAAAAGCAGTGGTGTGTAATGCCCTTTCTGAAGATGTCAGGGCAAAGATTATGGATTTTCAAAATATTTCAAAATGACATTTGAAGGTTGGTACACGCTGAATGGGGGCAACAATTGATAACAAATGTTACATTAGCTCCTAGAGACCAAAGGATTCTTGCTACTGTGCTGACTGATGCATGTGGAGGCCTTTCATCTTCTTTTTTGTGTCGTAACTCTTTATTAAGAAATTAAAGGCATGTAATTTCATAAAGTATAATACAGAATTATAGACCCATATTGGTCTAGTGACATTACCTATACAACATAATATAAAGAAAATGTTGCACATAAGAGGAGAGATGAGGAAGAGAGGATGGATGAAATAAAAAAAAAAGCTAGTACTGGAAAAGAGGGGTATTGTACATAGTATGCTAAGAAATCTTAACTCTGATTGCTTATAATCATGAAAAAGTTAGACAGAATAAATTATGGAACGAACAAATGTATTTAGAGCCACTAAATTAATACATACATCAAATATGGAATATGATGTATTTTAAGATGATGGAAGGTCATGAAGGTTAGTAAATAAATAAATAAATAGATACATTTGATTTGATCGATTGATCAATTGATTGTTTAGCAATATTAAGGGTTGTTTTTATCGCTAGCCATATTTGAAAAACATTATATGGGTTTCATATTTCTGCTTTTTAATGACCAAAGAAGTAAATGTTATTAATGCATTTTAGCGTTCTCTATATATCATGAGTTTTTTATTTATGATGTTTTTTGGTTTTACAGTTAAACTATGCAGTTGTATTTATGACTACCTACAATATATGTATCATCATGAAAAATAGGCAGCTCTTTATATAAACACCCGCTATTGCCAAGTCTTTTTCCTATGTCCATGTTAGTTGTAGGCACGATGTCACATGGGTAATAGGTATCCAATAAATGTTGTACCAGCACGTAATGCGATCATGTGACCAAGGCCACTGCGTTGGCCGAAACGCGTCATGATCGACTGCACCGAAACTGAAAAATAAACGCTTTATTGGCATAATCCAGTTTACCAAGTTGTCTGTGTCTCTTGTCGCGCGCAATGGCGCATTGGAGTGGTAATTGGAGATAAATATATAAGTAGATAAATAGATAAATAAATAAATAGATAATAGGGAAAGTTTGTGAGCAAATAGGTGGATGAATAAATAGAAGAATGAATAAATAGAGAAATGAGAAGAGGGGAAAGTCATCTCCTTACCCGGAAAGAAAAGAAAGGTAAGGGTGGGGGAAAGTGAAGAAGAGAAAAGACAAAAGGGGAGAGGAAGATAGGGGGGAAAGTGAAAGGAGAAGGAGAAAAGAAAAAAGATAACATAAAGGGGAGAGGGAGCAGACAAGGCGATAAGAGGGAAAAGTTCAAGAGTCTCGGAGAAAAGAAGTCCACACTTATTGGAATATTTCTTCTTGATCCTGTAGTTTATATATTACGCGTTCATGTGATGCCGTCTGAATCATTGTGACCATCCAATCCTCCTTGGAGGGAGGGTTAGGTGATTGCCACAATCTTAAGGTACAAATGTTGGCTGTAGAGAGTGCAGTATGTAAGAGTCGACTCAGAGGACGTGTGAAAGCAGGTGAACTTCCAAGATCATGCAATAAAATAATACTTGAGGTAATGGGGAGTTGAAGAGGAATAGTTTCCTTTAGCGTGTCTCCTACTTGTGTCCAGAAATGTTGTATAGAGGGACATTCACAGATTATATGGAGAAGGTCACAGTTAACTCCGGAACATCTCCAACATTTAGAGTGTGGTAACAATCCTGCTCATTGCAATTTCGATAGTGTCCAGTACTAGTCATGCAAAGTTTTAAAAAGACAACATTTCAGGCACGCTTCACAAGTGCCCTTGTCAAGAGCTTCCAATATGTCCGGCCAGGCATCTTCGTCTATAGTAATATGTAGGCGTTCCTGCCATTTCTCGCGGAGAGCTTTAAGATGTGGTTGTAAGTATAGGTGATTAATTAGAGTGCAATATAATCCCGGCATTACTCCCTTATGTCGACCCCAAGTATGAAGATAATCCAATATCGGTGACGATTCTAATGTCCAGGGGAAAGGACCAAGGCATCTTCTCAGACAATGCTGTAGTTGCAAATGCCTTGAAGCCTGATGTAAAGGAAGATCAAATTCTTCACGAAGAAGATCAAAGGATTTCAATTCACCATTTACTATAATCTGGTCTAATATCTGGATTCCTCTCAAACTCCAATCAATCCAGGAGAGCGCTCAACCATTGATTTGAATACTTTCATTCCTCTATATTGAGGCTTTAGGGTGCAAACAATGAGCAACCCCTAAAAGGCGATGTCCTCATTGCCATGCTTGATATGTAGCATGAAGCACAGGATACGAAGGGGAAGTTCAAGGTTTACGAGTACTGTATAAGAAATTAGGACCATCGTCACGCTCAAGTATTAGGTGTTCTGTTGTGACCCATTGTGGAGGATCAGTCACACCTGGGAGTAAATAAGCCAATTGTGAGAGATGTAAGGCTAAAGAGTAATGCCGCAACGATGGTAAACCTAAACCACCATGGGAGCGACAAGCCATTAACTTAGCAGCAGATAGACGAGGACGCATAGTTCCCCTACAAAGGTCCGTATATGGGAATCTATGTGGTTAAAGGTACTACAATCGGAAGCATACCTGGAGCATAAGTAAAGCGAGGTAGAGTAAACATTCTTACAGCCTGTATTCTTCCTCACATGGAGAAGCCCAAAAGTGACCATTTAGCAAAGTCATTTTCCATTTGCGCTATAAGAGGTGAGAGGTTGTCTGAAACCATCCCCTCTAGTACATGATTAATCAGGATTCCTAGATATTTTAATTGGGACGATTTCCAGCAAAAGGGATATCCATCAATTGAAGCTTTTGTGGTACCAGAAGAGAGTGGAAGAGCTTCACTTTTGTCCCAATTCACCTTATAGCCATAAAGGGCTGAGGACTCATTAATAATCTCGAGTAAGGTTGGTAAAGAATGGGAGAGATCCTTAAGAGTAAGAAGGATGTCATCAGCGTATAAGTATAATTTTGATACTCTTCCCGCTATAGGTATACCCCGAATCTGCGATGAATGGCGAATGAGTGAAGCAAGGGGTTCCATCGCTAATAAGAATAAAAGGGGAGATAGGGGGCAGCCTTGGCGGGTACCTCTTTGGATTGGACAGGGGTCAGAGAGAAAACCCCCACAGTTGACCTGGCTGTGGGGTGGTCATATATTAAGCGAACCATGGAAATAAACTGATCTCCTAGACCAAAGCATTTCATAGTGGCAAAAATATAGACCCAGTCAATATGGTCAAATGCTTTCTCTGCATCCAGGGAAAGAGCGACCGCATTTTCCGTCATTTCCCTTGCAGACCATAAAGTATGGGCTAGTGTTCGGAGATGATTTCTAGATGAACGACCTGGGACAAAGCCAACCTGTGAAAGGTGTATTAGGGAAGGAATAACTTTGTGGAGTTGTGCCGCAAGAATACTTGCCAAAATTATAACATCACCGTTTTTTAAGGAGATGGGGCGGTAGCTACCACAAGCGAGCGGATCCCTGCCCAGTTTGGGGATAACCACAATTAATGCCTTATTAGAAATAGGACCAAGAGAAGATGTCTGGACAGCTTCAAGAAAAGCAGAATGAAGAGTGTCAATTGTTTCTTCCCCAGACCATTTATAATATTCCGCAGGGAATCCGTCTTCACCTGGAGATTTGTGATAAGGTAATTTGGAGATGGCTACAGCTACCTCTTCCTTAGTAATGTCACCACTAAGTAAATGTCTGCCCTCATCTGTGAGACATGGAAGGTCAATATTCATGAGGTATGAAATGATTTGATCTTCAGTTGCTGGATTTTCAGGCGTATAAAGTTCTTTATAAAAGAATGCAAAAGTGTTTACTATTTCTTGCGGTTTAGTGAGAATTTCACCTGATTCTGTTTGTATTGCAGGTATAGCCATGGAAGCTTCACATTGTTTAAGCTGTGCTGTGAGTAATCGGCCTGCTTTCTCACCTTGTTCGTAATGTCTACCTTTTAGATGCTGAAGAGCATACTCTGCTTTGGAGGTATAGAGATTATTAAGTGCCATTTTAGCTAATTCTAGGCTTTTGCGGTTGCTTACAGTAGGACAAGAAGTATATAGACGAGTAAGAGAAATAATTTGAGCCTCAAGTTCAATACGACGCAGAGATGCTGATTTATTGGCCGCAGCTGCATCTCTCATTAGTTGTCCGCGAATAGTTGCTTTCGCAGCAGCCCAAACTGTTCTAGAAGAGGTAACTGATGATTTGTTATTGATTAGTTATTCAGAGAGATGAGAACGTTATTGGGTTTTACCGTGAGGTGAACGGTATCTATGAATGTTCATGCGCCATGTTTTTCGACCTGGAGAGGTTAAGCCTACTTCTAGAGCGAGAGGAACTGGAGAATGATCAGAAACAGCGGCTTCTAAGATATGTGATTCAGTAGTGATTGTAACTACTGAATGGGAAATAAGAAAATAATCTATCCTGGATTGTGTGCCATGAACAGAGGAAAGAAAGGTATAATCTTGATCTGAGGGATGACAGAGGCGCCAGTGATCTACTAGACCATGGTCCGTTGTTATATCGCCCAGTTAAGCTCTGTCACCAGCATTACATCTGTCTAAGGGCCTGTTCTATCTATAATTGTGTCACAGGCCAAATTCCAGTCAATAATATAACTGGATGCACCAATCTCCACAAGTAGGCGGTTCAAATTGAGAAAATAGGAGTGCTTAGCGCCTGTTGGGGCATATACTGAACCAACACAGGAGATCTTTTCTCCGATTTTTAACTTAGCAAAGACATATCTGCCCTCAGGGTCAATCCAGGTTTTAACAATTGAGATAGGTAGGGATTTGTGTAAATGGATGGCCACACCACATTTCCGTTGCTGGTTCATCTCAGAAGGGGGTTGTGTTGTCAGTCCTCAATGAATAACTTTTCCCACCCATTCTCGCTGTAGCTTAGATGATTCCAGAGCATCAAGAGGAGTCTCTTGTAAGAGAGCAATATCAGTTCTTTTCTTTTTTAGGTAAGAGAGTACTTTTTTGCTTTTTATAAAATGCGTGAGGCCATTAACATTCCACAAAATTATGTGTAATGGATGAGAGGAAGAGGGTGTGTTCACTGCCATATGTGCGTTAGAAGTATAAAGAAGTTAATTCAAAAGAAAAACTGATGTGAGGGATAAGAGCTATTTAAATTATAAAGGTGGTGAAAGTGAAGAAGGGAATAAAGCGCAGAAATAGAGGCTGGATAGGTGTTGGGGAGATATCACGTGAGAGAGGAAAAAGAAGATATAAGATAAGAGAAGGGACTATGTAAGGGAAGGAGTAGAGGAAAGGAGGAGAAAAGGTGAAGAAGATAAATAAATTCCGGGTAAGGAGAAAGTTAAAGGATGAGTAATCTTCTAGAAAATATATGGAAGTTAAAGGGTTGTGAAAGAGTCACTTATATGTCATACAGAAAAGTAAGCAATAGTAAGAAAAAGCGTAAGAGAATATAAGGGAAAAGTGGTAGATGTACTGAGTGGGGATAACACAGCACCAATGGGATGGGACTGTTTACTGCGGGTCTAGGCTTACGGGCTATTCGCACCAGAGGAGCCCCATCCGGCAACAAAGTCAGAGGCGAGAGATATATACATACAATAATATTAACAATAATACAGAGTTCGGAATTAAAGTTGAAGAGAGAGGGGAGAGACGAACATCTTGAGAGTAAAATGTTAGAGGAGATGAGAAATTCATAGAGGAAGGGAGAGGAAAGAAGATGAACGAATAAAAGAGAGAGGACAACTTAGTATGAAGTTATCAAATGTATGGTACAATGAAATGAACCTTGCATAATATAATAATAATAGAAATTAAATATTAACATAGATAATTGTCATCACAGTTAAGTATAATCCTATCTAGATAATAGCACCGTATAATTAAACAATATCATAGTTAAATATTAGGACAGTTAAATATTAAATATTATCATACATAAATAAAACCATAGGTGCTAGTTAGACAGAGAAAGAGGGATGAAAGATAAGTACAGGGGATTGATAGAGGAGGAGCGCAATAGTGCTTATAGTTAATAATAAATTCATGACAATTTTATAACAATTCATAGCAAAAAAGGCGGTCAGTCATGTAAATAGTCAATAATCCTGATAGCTATAATGTAAAGTATTAACAACACCTAATGAAAAGGAAAAATATAAGCAAACAGGCTATGGCGAAAATGGAAGAATCTATGAAGGTAAAGAGACACTAACATATAATATGAAAATTTCAGTCAGTCAAACTTTTCATAGGGTAGCAATAATAGTAATTATTATTAAATATTTTCTAAATAGCTATTATAACAATTAGGCATTTCTATACTTAAGTACTAACATAGCATAAATGAATACTATCGCAATTAAATATCAAGACAATTAAATATTAAATATTGAAATAATTAATTAACAACATATTTATTGTTTAGGCAAGAGAGGAGGAGGGAAAATGTGTGAGAAGGGATTAAGAAGGAAAGAGCATAATAGTATTTATACTTCATAAAAATGTTATAACAAATTCATAACAGATAAGCGGGAGTCCATATGTAAAGTCAGTTATCTTAATTCTTTGTTTGAAGCAAACAGGCTATAGAAGAAACTCTGAGGACAGAGAAATGTTAACATATGTATATATTTGTATATTGGGAGATGCTGGAAGAAGGGGTAGGATGAAAGAAGAGAATATAAAATAGATAGTTTATAAGAGAAAAAGCAAAAGTGCAGGTACTCATCTAGTCGCCGTATTGAAAAGGCAAATGAGGCAGCAAGCCCTCATCAATCCAACGATATAGAAAGATGATATATTTAACAAAAGATAATGGTATGTTCTCCTTGAATGAAGAGTGGAGAAGACACGGAAATAGGATATAATAAAGCAATGTCTCTTCTCTGTGTTCAGGAAACATTCTCCTCTGATGAAGAGGGTTTAAGAGGAGAGCGTGACTTGTCCCTGTCTCTTTCCTGTGTCAGAGTAGTGACTGCATGTAGGGCCTGTGCATGATCTCCCAAAGGGCAAACAGTTCGATCTAGGTCTCGACCCTGACTCTGAGACCGGCCTGGATTATGGCGGAGTCCACTTGCAGAAGCCGTAGGATTTAACAATGAGAGTTGAGATCCAGATTCTTGTGAGGACGTCATACATTCCATGTTCTGAGGAGAAAGATTGTCCAAGAAGATACGAAGGTCTTCTGGATTAAAGAACTCTATGGAGATCCCATCTTTGGTAATCCGTAAACGTGCAGGTTCAAAGAGGCCATATTTGATATCGAGCTGACGCAGATGTGGTCTAAAAGAAAGGAAAGCTTTGCGACGATCATTAGTTTCTTTTAAAAAGTCTACTGCAACTCTGATCTCATGTCCTTCGAATATGTATGGGCCATGAGAACGAGCCGCTGTGATCAATTGTTGAGCCTGCTCGTGTCGTAGGAAGCAGACAATGAGCGGACGCGGTCGTACATTTTTTTCTGTGTTAAGTGGACCAATGCGATGAGCTCTTTGCAGTTCCAATGGTGGGTCGGAGGTAAGGCCTGTGAGCTTTGGAAGGGTTTCTCCTGAGAAAGGATTTAGCATCTGACCCTTCTATCTTTTCTGGAAAGCCAAAAAGACGGACATTGTCTTGGCGACTTCTGTCTTCCAAATCTACCACCTTTCTCCTTAGGAGGAGAAGTTCTTGATCTCGGTCCGGTATGGAGTCAAGGTGACTTTCGACTGCGCTCACCCAGCAGTAAGGTTATCCATCCGAGTTTGGAATCTAGCAATGTCTGTGCGTATGGATTTGGTCTTGATTGTGAGAGCAGATATAGAGGCCTCCATACCTTCTAAGCGACGGCCCACAGTGGATATTTCTTGTAGGATTTGCTCCATAGTGGGGTCAGGTGAGGTTGCCATCATAAGGTTAGATGTTTTATGAGTCGAGGGAGGGATACCACTTGTATCCGTGTTGTAGCGGCCTTGATTTAGAGCTTCTGAAAAAAGGAGCTGTTTAGCAGGTTTCCCAGATGTCTTACCAGACGGCATCCCCAGCTTATCCGTGCAATCCTCTGGTATTTGCAGCAATGTAAGAAGGAGCCTTGGGACCTATAATCCCACCAAGGCAGTTTAGAGCAATAAACAGAACAACCCAACCAATGGAGAATCTCACAGGGTATAAAAATCAGAGGCACTTATCTGGGCTGTAGTTATAGATTACCAGCAATGGGACATGGGTAATTCAGGAGGAGCGAACAGAATGGTAGGCCAGCAGTCAGTGGTCAATATTCTGTCTAAGTGTCTTGAAACACACTGTGATAGTGATAATAGTAGGCCCAGTATCAACACATGTAAATCAGGGATAATCAAAGGTCGGCAGACCAAAAAACTGAGGTTCTGGATAGTAAAGTCATAGAGAAAAATTTGACATCGAAGGGGCAGGACTTTGTGTGTCAAATTTAATATGGTTCAGATTTAGGGCTTCAGAGAAGAGGAGTTGTGACTATCCTAGGGTAGTGTTCACATCACACAAGCCAATCAGGGTTATTTGCAGGTATGCAAGATCAAGTTACATAGTTGAGGGAAATCACCCTCAGTAGACCCTTGCAATAAGATCAGATTGTACCCACAGTTGCCTCCACAATAGCACACAGGAATAACATTTATGAAGAAGCCACCACAATCGTAGTACAAGAGTCCGTTATTGCCAAGAGACTCCGCAGTCATATAGGAAAGGGTGGAGCGTGAAGCATCAAGCAAGGTCCCATAATTCAAGAGGGTGGCCTCTCAGAGAAGCCAGCGCGAAGACCACCAAACCACGCATACTACTTCGCCGCCTCCAGTGTCATATCTCAAGAGGCAAATGAGCGATAATGTCAATGTGGAAAAGCTGGTACAGGACTGCACATTGAAATGAGTGAGCAAGATACAATGTTCCACCCCCTGGCACAGGAGAGACCATGGAACACTTCCCTCATGCCAACCCACAGCCTACCTTGCCCACTGCCGCACTTACTAACTCCCTTTCCCTTTCACCCACTCATTGCCCCGCATAGGCGACCAACTTCAATTTGCCGCTATTCAGAGCATCAGAGCATGTGATTACTGGTAGTGTCAAGGTACATAGAAACGGGAATTCCATGCAGAATTTTACTCAAAAACTGGAAGCACGTGGCTGTTCCCCCATTATTTAAGGAATAACTAATAAAAGTCAAATTTAGAAGCAGGGATGCCAGCCGCAAATGTTATTCTTGGCCACACTGTTTCTCTTCACCTAAATCGGACTGACATTATTTTGGCCATAGAAGAACACAGATGTGCTTCTAAACCAGTCAAGCTATACATAGACTTGTACACGTCTAAAATGTATTTCCACAACTTCAAAACATAGACATTTACCCTTTCACTAAATTATTTTGCCGATCAAAGCAAAATGACACACGTGAAAAGATTATGCAAACTTATTCATGCCTCTGTGGAACCACACAAAAGAGGCTCTGAAAACCTTAACCACATCCTCTGAGGAATTGAGAATTTAATGCAGTCCAAATTGTTAAATCTGACTGATGTTAAAACAATGTAACCAAAAATATTAATTAACCGTAATGTAAAGCCTCTGTACCAACTATTTTGCAGCATAATTCTTGGAGGTTTCCATGAACACAATCATGCAAAGTTCAGTCACAATGGTAAGCCAGTTTTACCCTAATTGCATCCTTCGTTTTCTTTTGGTACCTTGAACTGAACAGGAAGCAAGCCTTAATTCATATGTGTATATGGTATGTAATAAAGAAGCCCACCATTTAGCAGGTAGGAATGTCCTTTATTGGAAAGCCTCCAGCACAAATCACTCCACCAGTACCAGGTCCACATACCGGCCCTCACTAGAACCACCAACGAAAGCATGAATCCTTGGTCAACACAGACACTGGTATGAGACAATTAAGCATGTGACACAGAGCAAGAGACCCACAGCAGGTTAAAACATGTGCTGAATACGAAACGACAGAAGACAATGGAGAGCTGGGCAAACACGCTGGGTGCATAGAGAGTGAGATAAAGGGCAGAGGGAAGGGTAAGAAAGGGCAAAGGCAGCTACAACTATTTCCAATTGAATGCACAGAAGTGTGTTTGTGTACAATGTCATTCTGCATCTCTCTGCATCAGAAATCTAGTCATCTTGGAAGACGTGAACGGGTCCCATTATCTGTGGTGTTGAATACAAGACAACCCTCCCTAAAAACTTCAAAACATGAATCAGTTGTATGTTGCCCGAGGGACCGCCACTCCACCTATTTGGAAAAATAATCAACTAAGAGAACTATAGTTTAATAACATGGAAAGATCGTAAAAAACCCAGAGACGAAAAAAGAGAACTATACATCACTACCTCTGTTGTATAGTAAGCATCACAGGGAGCGCCTTTTCCATACTTACTGCTGGGCTAAATTCAGTATGTCTTTCTTGGATGCCATTAAAACAGTATGAACTGCTACATCACACCTGTTATGTAGTAGTCCAAACTAGACCTCTGACCAAGAACAGACCTGGTTCCCAAAATACACTCTGGAATCTCTCCAGGGTTTCTGGTAATTGTTCGTGTGGCACTTGTGGTGCCTGTACATATATCACACAATCACAGACACTTGAAGTAGGTTTTAGATTGCTGTGGGAACAAATATCCTTTACAATCTGTAACAGTCACATGAGCCTTCAGTTGTGGAACACATGCATGTATTTTGTAGTTCATGTGTGACTTGAGCAGTCTATGCACTGAGAGTAGAATGTACTGCTGGAGGTTAAAGTAGTAGGTGGGTGAATACACCTAGAAGCATGGCTCTTAACATAATCTGGTTATAAATTCTGAGGCACATTAGAATATATTTTGTGCTCTATGGATCTTTGTTGACTAACATTGTATTGCAATACATTCTTACAGTAAATCACATTTGCTCCCAAGAGAGATAATTCCTGTGGTTTTCAGTCATACAGACTGACCCTTTACTTTCACCACACTTCTTAGTTCACACTACAGTGATAGTTGAGGGAACCACAGAGGAAGGTCCTATTGGTCCTAAAGAATGCTGCTTGTCTGTTAGGCTATGAAAGTTAAGATGGAGGCATGTCAACTACCAGTAGAGGGATAATGGAGGTTTCCCAAACATACTGTTTGCCCCCTAAACGTGTTTTTCTATAAGAAGGCATATAGAAGATTAAAACAAGGGTTGTATGCCATTGAATACAATTTTACAACTTAGGGATCAGCATATGACACATACAGAATCACTCACAAATAAGAGCTTTACGATGAGGAGTGACCCCTATGGTGCCACTCATTGCTGGTGAGGTTGCATGTCCTTTCTATAAAGATATCTCAGCAAGACCTCCTCCATTGAGCCCAGCAGTAGGAAAGGGAAGTTCTTATGCATGCTAGAATAGGACAACCCTTTGTCATTTTACATAGAAAAATCATGCCCATGTGCTGGCAAAAACACTGGGAAGAGAAACTGGAACAAAAGCAACCTGATAAACTTTCAAACCTTTGCCAAATTTCTTTCAATCAAAACACTTTTTAAAATAGCGGTTAATCATTTATTTCATAGAAGGGTACTAATAATGAGCTCTAAAATGTTCTTTGTGGCACTTTGCCCTGAACGTCCCCTATATACCAACTAGATGATATTCAATCTGATATTTTCTAGCGGCACAACTTCAACTTCAAGCTATTTCCTCTTTGACTTTCGAAAAGACCTGCAATGTGGTAGACAAGGCTCATTTTATAATTTTCCATTGATAGAATTCAATCATCCTCGTTAATGAGTTCTCTCAGTATACTTACAGCATCAAAAACTGAAGCTACTACACAATTTTTGTAGCTCAAGCAAGAATATGAACTGTCATTTAGAATCAAAAATTTGGATGAAGCATCAACTCTAGAATGTAATCTTACAGCAATTTGTTCAACAGTAAAACTGAATCGGTAGAGAAAACACTTTTCTACTTTCAAGTTGCTTTGGCCACCTGTAATGAGGAAGATTAGGGGTTTATGATCAGTTTTTAAAACCTAATATCTTCCCCACAGAAATATCTTAATGATTTCTATGCCCCACATACAAGTTAATGCTTCTCTTTGAAAAGCAGAATACCTGTGTTCTGAAATTGGCAACATCCAAGAGGCAAACAGCAAAGATACAATCTTAGGGCCCGATTCACAAAGGCAATCTGAGACAAAAGTCTAACTTTACGACTTTTGATATTCACAGAGATCATTTACGAGTTGTATCTTTACCTCCGCAGTCGGGCTAGAATCTCCGGCTGGAGCCGTACTCTCCGGCTGGAGCCCTACTTTCCGGCTCCGGCCAGAAGAAGTGTAATCAATCAGCCAGAATGCAATTTTTACAAAAAGGAACATTAGGAACGTGTGATAAATGGTAGAGGAGGTAATGAAAATCAGTTTCGGCAGGGAAAAGGGTGTGGCTTGACACTACATCATATCCCAGAAAAGTTTGCTCCTTTGCATCATGGTACATGTAGTCAACAATTTGCACTCCCCTCAGTGTTGACTGTAGTGTCATGACTACAGTCAACACTAAGGGGAGCATTGTGTTGCACTCACCTTCGTGTTGACACTACAGTCAACACTGAGGGGAGCGCAAATTGGGGACTACATGTACCCTGATGCAAAGGAGCAAACGTTTCTGGGATATGATGTAGCGTCGGCCACACCCTTTTTCCTGCCCAAACTGATTTTCATGACCTCCTCTACCATTTATTACACGTTCCTAATGTTCCTTTTTGTGAAAATTGCATTCCAGCCCATAGATTACACTTCATATGGCCCGAGCGGAAGAGTACGGCCTGAGGCGGAGAGTATGGCTCTCAGGGGGAGAGTACAGCTCCAGCCGGAGAGTACGGCCCAGGTGCGGAGAGTACAGCCAAAGCCGGAGTTTCCGGCCCGACTGCGGACATAAAGATACAACTCGTAAATGACCTCTGTGAATACCAAAAGTCGTAAAGTTAGACTTTTGTCTCAGATTGTCTTTGTGAATCGGGCCCCTAGTTGTGGCCCTCTGTGTGAGTTTGGCTCCAAAACCAACGCTACTGGCACGTACTGTGACAGTGGATTTGCTATTCTCAACAAATGGTATCAACAAAATGAGGTTGAATGAATTTAGACTTCATCCTTTCAAAGTCATTTGCCATCTTTTGTATCCACTAAAAATGGTGCATTTTTGCATTACAACTCTCCTAGATTTGTCAGCATAGAAAGCCCATCAACAAATTGAACTGAATTGAGTCTTACAGAGCATGACTGATTCCCAAAATGGGCATCCTGGTGCTGAGGAAAAACAACCAGTCAGATGGGCTAACTACAGTAGAAAAAGAAGGTATCCCAAAAAGAGTACTACAGTTGATACAACAAGGTTTACAATATCTTTCTGAATTGAGTGTAGGGTGATGCTGTCCAAATATCAGGGGGAAGAGACTGCCAGTGTTTAGCTTCCAGGATGTAACAGGTTCGACTGCCTATGCAGCTGTGTCTGATACTTCGAACAGAAGTCTTGTAAAAGTGTGCAGAACATAAAGAGTGCATAAGAGTGTAATATAATCTTTTCCTGGATGTAAGAGTCCAAAAAAGACAGTTAGAGAGATTTGAAAAGGGACCTTTTGCCATTGGGAAGCTAATTAAGCTATTTGAGGAGTGATAAAACAGACAAGTGACTGTGGATATTTAAAATCAGATGTGCAGCAAAGTTTTGAACCACCTGGAGATGTTTCAACAAATATGTGAGGAGACCCACACACACAGAGTACCCATAAACAAGAAAGGGAGGTCTCAGTCCTTCAACCACAGACTTAAGAACTAATACAACAGGATAATCTTCTTAAGTGTTCTCAGCAATAAAAACAAGTAGAAGCAACTTGAGTGGAAAAGTGAGATTACAGTCAAAATGAAAGACAACATTCTTAACTATGGTAGAAGGAACTGATGCTTCGTAAATGTCTGAAGGCCACTGATTGCCTCCCAAACAGCAAGACCTCAGTCTAATTGCTGTTTAGCTTAATACAGTTTGATTTCATCCAAATCGCTACTGATGGCATAAAAGCTAGAAATTGTTTTGGGTAAGATGTACATTTTCTGAGATAGATACACAACGTTTGTCATCAGCGTATGACATGATCTGAAAAACTAACAAATGGACTAAATAAAAAGCAATATAAATGGTATATAGAGTATGGTAAGAGAGGAGGCCTACAGTACACCAGAAAAGATGGGAAGAGGATAGAAGCTAAATGGAGGGAGAGTGACCGACTGGGTTCTGTTAGGAAGAAAGGAACAGAGCTAGCTGAGAGTAAATACACGAACACCTACGTTATGCAGATTAGCAATGAGAGTATAGTGTGAGACTTTTTCAAAGCTGAAGAAATGTCTAATAGGATCAGAATGGTAGAGCCTCCTTGGTCCAAGATCAGTCAGAGCTCTTCAGTAACTGCCAAAGTGCCTTATCTGTGCTACACTGTGGACGTAAAATCCATATTGGTTGTGAGCTAACAAATACATTGTTTCAAGATAACTGGATAGATGTTTCTTTTCTTGTTTCTGCAAAATGTTCGTGGACAAAATTAAAAAGGACCTGAGACGATATTTATTAAGATGTTAGTGAGAAGAGGCATGCTAGCACATTTCCAGGAATTAAGAACTGTGAAGGATTCCAAGGAAAGATTGCATAAATCCATAAAAAATGACAGATGGAATCAATGGCAAGAGAAAAAAGTGATGGGGAGCAGGGTCCCAATGGGGAGCTTGACTTAAAGCTACCAAACGAGGGTTTGAGTTCTTCTTGGGAAAGAGCCAAAAATTCAGCCAAAGAAGAGCCGGAGAAAGATACAGAGGTGAGTTCTCAAGTCTTAGGGAGTCTAAGTGGGGAGAGGTGTGGAAAGGGTCATATATTTTGTCATGGAAAAATCTGGAGATGTTGGAGCACAATTCATGTGAAGGAATGATGATATTACTTACAGAGTCAGGTGGGATTATAGAATTTGCAACTGAAAAAAATTACGAGGAAAATTGCTGAAATATTCAATGGTTTTTGCATAATATGCAACACGAGCCACGTGAATGTGCAATTATAGTCCTGAAGTGCTGTTCCATAAGAGGTTTTGGACTCACTACCTTAGGGTTTCCCCCATTTACACTCAACGGGTTTACAATTGATTTTGTCCTCATGGAGGTCACAGGTATGTCATAGGGAAGATGGAGATTTGTCATGGGTGCATCTTCTTTTCAAAGGAGTGAGTGAATTAGAATTCTTCACAGCTTTAGAAGCATCTAGGGAGTAGGGGAAGGGTGACAGAAAGAGCTTTACTAAAATTAAGATAATTGGTTTCAGAGATGGCACAAGAGGTCAAAAAATGCCCAGTGAAGATGCGAGGTAGTTAGTGAAAGGGAATGTAATAGAAAAGGCACATTTGAAATGCGCAGTCCAAATAAGAGAGAAAGAGGTGATGACTGAGAGAAACTCTAAATTTGAATATATTGGATCAAGAATGTGACTAGCTCTATGCATTGGGGAAGTCTCCAGCAAAAGTATACCTGGAGTGTTAATTGCATTGAGTATTAGAGCATATAAGATAGAACTGAATAAGACAGGAAGACACTGTAAGTTGTAAATTCAACTCTACAAGAATAGTAAAATTAGTTCATTTAAGTATCTGAAGGTTGGCAGTAGATCAATACCCCCAAGAAGGAGGAAGAATGTGGGATTAGATTTGATTTAATATTCTCCTTCTGGCTCGAGCTAGAATCAATTAAGGTGCACAAAAGGTTTGAGCAAGTCCCCCCTGATCAATCACATGGCTGATGAAGTAACCACAAGGGATAGCAGCAGCAATGTCAGTTGTAAAGTATTCTTTAAGCCAGAGGTCTTCAATATAATGGGTATTCCCCCGTGGGGAGTCCGTGGCTGTTTTCCCAGGGGAGCTCAAATGCCTCAGTAAGTAATTGTAAAGGAAGATGGCTAGAAGCAGGACTTTGTTTATTTGGAGCTTTTCCAGGCTTTCTTCATTTACAAGCAACAAATTGAAGTTGATGCAAAAAAATTGTGAGAACTGTGATCCTGAACACCATGGTGACATGGTCCAAGACATGACTAAAAAGATCAAAACGCTCTATAATTGTTTAGCACATTTATAAAGCGCACACCTTAAATGGAAAAATAAACGCAAGTTAAATTAATCAGTGAGACATGCATTCTTTTACGTTTTGAAACCTGATTGGTTAATGAAATCACTGCAGATGTCTATGTGTGGGGCCAGAGAGTCATAGAAGGGAATCATGGTTGGTGCAGTGGAAAACAAGGGATTGTGTATTTATAGTGCTATGAGATCCCAGCTTCTAACAGAAAGCTCTGTGAATATGTAAGTCATCATTTTAAAACAAGATTACACAGTATGAGATAGACTACCACATTTTTATAAATTTACATTAAAAGGACACTTTCCCAAACTCAACACCCTTTTGTCACCTTTCATAAAGAATAAACCTTTGTCACCATAAGACTTCAAGCAACTCCATCAATTAATGTTGATCCCAGTTCTAAGCAGACTTTACATTTGGTGATTAACCATTACACACATTTACATTTCTTTCAAGCAGCAGGCACCCAGGTGAGAAGGACTATTTCTTATTTAGCACTCTGTCCTTTCCTCACTTTCACTGCACATAAGAGCCCCTTTCCATCCTATTCCACTTTCACCCAGAGACATTTCAAGGTTGATGATTCAGAGATGGTTGTGTTAACACAACGTACAGGAACTGTTTGTGTAAAATTATAAAAAGAATGGGCACGTTGGCCCCCATAGCTCCCGCCCCTTCGACATGTAGATGTCCTTTCAGGTAAGCTGAGGAGTGTCAGGGAAGCCAACAAAGCAGCGTTCAGAAGCAGGGCCCTGGTTGTCTGGACCCCTCGAGCCTCAGAGCAATGGGCCCATGAGAAAGAGGAAAGGAGTGAGATCTATGGATAGTGTCATCATCAAATATACTTTATTCGGTTAATTAAAACCATAAAAGCCTGCACATGAATAAAATACAGTATCAAAAGCATTTGTAAAATACATTCGATGAAAGATAAAATGCAGTAGTACATTTACAATAAATATCTCCTTCAGCACATAAGGCATCTCTTTGTACATATAAGCGCTCCTGTCAAGAAACTAGCAACTTTAAAACAGACTAAGGGGCTCAACAGCATCTGAAGGAAAAGCGGTGCGGTCTTACTTGGAGAAAACCTTTAACAAGGGTAGTTTATAACGATGTCACAGTGAGCAGTGGTGATCACAAAGCGTCATGAAGTCTTGAGGCAAAAAACTGTCACAGGCACATGAGCCAGAGTCTTCCACTTTGTGCCTACCCTGCGGCTCCGTAAGGAACCAATGCAAGAGGTTCAGTCTGAATCTTATTGAAAGAATGCGGTTTTGAGGTATTTTGACCACCGTCAAGTAAAGCTCTACCCTAGGACACAATTTTTGAGGAATATACATCCTTAATGAGGGTTTGGAGAGCTCTCTGTTTTCTATGTCGTCACGTGCTACCAAGAGAAAATGTTTCTTAATCCAGGGAAGATCTTTCCTGGTTATCCCCTCTGGATGCCCAAAAAGGTCAAAGCACCCCAATTTCTCCATTGTGATCTTAATATAGTTGAGGCAGGGAATAGTACTGCCCTTCTCCAGGAGAGTCAATCTTTAACGATTGCCTGGTTCAAACCCAAATCCCCACTGGACCAGATCCTGATCCACCTTGTCAAAGGGGAAAGGACCAACATATCAGAAATGTACCCCATCCGCAGCTCGTCGTGGGCTATAAATATAGCTATGGATTACAGTATCAACAACAACCGTCTAAAAAATGTATTTTTCACTCTCTGTAACATCCTTACAACCCCATATGTTACTCCCATGAATGGCAGTAGAGACACATTTTGCTTGTTATACTTTAATAAACACCTGTATAGGTTTGGCCCCAATCTTTTTGCAAAGTCAAACACTGCTGCTACTGCTTTAGACATTTTGTTCCTTTTGGCCTTTCTTTGTGGGGCCCATTAGCCCCTCTCATTGAAAAAGACACTGAGATAAGGGAAGGCAGGCACCCTAGTTGGTTCTATTCCTACTCCAAAACATTTTCTCAAGTGGATATTTCTGGGACCTAAGACCATTGTATGTGATTTTGAATAGTTAGTGCTCATGTCTAGGGAGGTCATGAAGCCTTTAAAGGAATTGAGAAGTTGGTGGAGCCTCACTGCCATTCTCACTATCAATACTGTACTATCAACATATATGAGAGTGAGAATAAGCTGGGACCCAACTGCGGAATATCTTTACATGCCATACAAGGTTGGGACCAAGTTATTAATATACAGTGTGAATAATAGGGGAGCTATGATTCAGTCTTGTCTTACTCCCCTATATACTCTTATCGGGGAAGACAAGGATCCCATCTGATCATACCTCACTGCTGCAGAGAGGTCCCGAGGAGGAAATTAACAATATTACGGGCCATTCCCAAGTTAAAATGTAATGACAAGATTTTGATCTATTAACTCGATCAAACACTGATGATAAACCCATGAACGCAAGATGTAACCTGCCCTTCTTAGCTACTGTTTACTTTCCAATGAGCAAGTGCAGGTTGAGGCACTGATCAAAGGTGCCTTTCCCAAACCTAAACCTGTATTTAAGAATAGAGATGACATTATTTTGCTCCAACCAAACAGATAATCGAGCAAGATTCATTCTCCCCATAACCTTAACTGTGGAGTCTATAAGGGAGCTGGGTCTATATCAACATGGGTTCGATCTCTCCCCTTTTTATTAAAACCAGGATAATGACAGACCTCGACCAAGAGGAGGGTGGACCTAGTCTCCAGGTAGCATTAAATACATGAGTTAAAAGTTTAGCCCAGATTGGAGGTTCAGTTTAAATAAATCTGCTGGCACCTCATTGGGTCCTGGCACCTTATCCTTTGACATGGTTGCAGTGGCGTCTATCACCTCCTCCTGGGTATAGGGAGAAGTGGAGTCATCTCTAGATAGCTCCAGATCTGTGTACAGTGGAGCCTCTGTTGGACTTCCATAGATCCCTGACAAATGCTATGCCCAGATATCCGGGGTAATGGTGCTATCTACAAATCTATACACTGCCCCAGTGAAAAAGGGTCGATTATTGATTTCTAAAATATTGCACTGTTATTCAGAGTGCTGTCTGTAGTAGATCGCCCCAGCCTTCCTCTAAGTTTATTTTCTAATGAGCTAATAGGGCTTGTTTATAATTCTTTCTCCATCTAGTTATTTTGCCCTTCTCCTTGGGGGTTTGCTTTAAGGCTTTTAACAGCAGTTGGTGTGCCTTTGAACATCTATGGTAAAACTATCTCTCACCCTCCGTTGTCGATCTAACCTCTGATCTCATGAGGTTTCTTGCGACCTGTCAGTGTATTCTACTAAATGTGCTAAAAAACAGCTCATTAGTAGAGCCAATCGAATTTCAATTTCAAAGACTTTATTCGAATGAAAGAAGCATCCATAAATGCTAAAAACGAATATCACAATAAAAACACTAAAAATAAAAATATCATATTGAGACAGTGGGAAAAATGATGTACATAGCAGCATTAAAAAAACATCTTGTCAATAAAACAATATTAGAAGCATGTTTGATAAATCAGATAAAAACACATCATAAGAACAACAACTTCATAAGGAGTAGTAACCATAGCAGTATTCCAGTGACAACCTACAGATAAGCAGAGAATGAGCAGTGGAGTAACGGGAGCATATTGCTACAGACCCTCACAGCATATTTTTAAAAAGAGCTAACATACATGATGATTTCATTGTCGGTCAGTTGCAATAGATGAACGAAGGCTAATCTGACAAGCCTAATGTCGGGATATTTCTTTTTTAAAAGTGGGATTAAAAATAACCTGGTATTTCTTGGTAATATTTACAAAAAAATGCAAAATGCAACATTGATTGCCCTGACTTGCCATCCCAAGGAGAGGGAGATCTGTCTAGGTTCTTCATAAAGCCCAGTGGGAAACATAGCAAAAATTTCACTGTATCTGCCCTCACACGGAAAAGTAGTAAGTGTTCCCAGATCCCTTGCACGCACCAGAGATAGTTAGATGGACAGTTTGGTTGAATCCTACTCAGATTGTCTAGAACATTGGATATGCACTTTTCTCAGTTATTTCTGCAAGCGTACATGTAGTCATGTAGGGTTAGCTGTATATGTTTTTGCTGAGGGTGTTAACAGTTTTCCTTTCCATAAAAGCATGTTCCATACCAATTATACGATATACAGATTTAAAACATATGCGAGCAAGGGAATTAACAAGCCTCTGTCACATGACAAACAATCCAATATCATGTCTCTTGATAAGCTAGCCTCAATGTTTTTCCAAATCACTAGCCACAATAGTGCCGACTGGGCTCCAATAGTATCTTCCGAGAAAGACAGGCCCAGCTACTCATGACAAATAAAACTGGGTGTGGAAATGGGGACTGAGAAGAGTCTCCTGCAGAAGCAATTTTCTTCCCTCGGGATAGCCTCACATTTCATGATACCCCGTAGTTGAGCCATTTAGACACAGCATAATATCTTGCCCTCCGGCTGAGTAAAAAGTGTTTAAGAAGGAGTCAAGAGAAACCTTGCTCTATTTCAATCTGCATTCCTGATCTTGGGGAGAAATATTGCGATAGCTGGAGGCAGCTGTAAGGCTAGTTACTTTTGACCGACCCTATTCCAAAGATAAAAATAGGTGATTATGGTAATTAAGATGGTTCCATTGAACCTCAAAATATCCAACAAACTGGGACAAGAAAGTTGACATGAAAATATAATCATTGGACGTGTTAGAGCCTCTACCAGTAAATGTCAGAATAATCACACTTTCTGAACTATTTCTAGTGCGGTACATAATAAAATCTTCTATAATATCATTGAGCAGACTCCCTTGGGCAGAGTGCTTGAAGTTATCAATATTATACTCACCATCACAGGAATTATCAGATGTGTAGCATCTCAAGTGACATAAATAAATATTAAAATCTCCCAGAATAATGACCGAATAAGTAAGATCTGTTTTTCATCATAGGACTCAAGAAAAGTCTTTAAAGTTAACAAACGATCGGACTGAGTAACCCAAAAAAGGATTAATAAATGTTTAAAATCAATAAACAGAGCAACCAAGTAAAATCAAGCTTGACCATCTACAAGTTACAAGAAACTGTGTAAAAATTTCCTGAGCGACAGGTAAAATAGTGAGTATATGGATTCAATTCCAATATGTAGCGATTTTTCCTTTTCTCAATAACACGAATTTTCAAGCGTTATTTTGAGTTTTTTGTATCATAGTTTAATTCATGCTGTAGTCATAAGAGGACTACTTTAGAAAATAGATCAGCCAACACATATTTTGCCCTTGGCTTGCAAGCCGGGGCTTTTTCAAGGCTGAATCATCCCGAAAATAAATACATTTTGAACCAGTTACACGGGACAATTTCACATATTATCACATTTTGCAAATCATCAAAAAACATATAAATGCCAAACCAAAATTTCGCCAAATAGACATTGCCCAAAGACCCACCCATTATCCAAATGGGGAAAGTAATTCGCCCGGCGACATGTAAAAATTGGTGGTTTAGAAACCCAAGAGGATAAGTAAAAAATGCACACATACACGTGACCATCAAGTGAAACAGGGGTACAAAATTCACCACCAAAATTAGTTAGAGGAAAACACAGATCCAAAATTACCACCACAAGTACAATTATAATTATACCATGCCAGCAGATGCCATTTGTCATTCAGTACCATACCGATAGGACAAATAGACCAAACATACAGAAGTGAAACAAGTTTGTACCGTTCACCAAATGTGCAGCAGTAAGATGATGAATATACATACATATGGTAGTCAGGAGGATCAGTAGTTTCAAAATATGATGTATAAATTGTTTAGACAACAGAGTCAATTCAACAGAAACGAAAGAAAAGACAGATTATTTCCACGAAAAATGGGACACTTATTTTGTAAAAAGAAATCACAGTTTAGGTGATACCCTCCACCTGTAGTCACCTATATTGGTCCTATATCGTAATTCTCTCTTACCATGTCAACAAATAGGTGTCCTCTCTGATGGGATGTATCCTTTGCATTAGCTATATTGTTTAAACTACCATATTGCTGAAATATATAAAGAGACGAAGAAGCCTGGCATGGAGTAAAACCCGGCATAGATACTCAATCGTGGGTTAATTAAAAGTTCCTAAAAGCCTCTAAAAACCTGAATGCAAAGGAAACATTTTAGCCCTACCTCACTATCATCTTTAATATTGTCGTCCGTGTTTCCAAAAGGTCCTTGATATATCTAAAAAGGTACAGTATTGAAAGGGACTCAATCAATAACTGCCGCAATCTAAATACGCGTATAGACATAAACTAGTTCTCCTAAGAGATCCACTCACCGTTGTGTAGTCCCTGGTCTTGTTAATTCAATCGGCTGCCAGCAGCGAGGTCTCTGCTGCGGTGTGTTTTAACATTGTTTCCGGAGCGTGCACAAGGGAGAGGGGGTGTATCCTTCCGGTCTCCAATGAGGTCTCCGGATCATTATGTGTGGCGGCCGCCATCTTGGAGCATGTCTAATCTTTGCGGTTTCTTAGTATTTTCATAGTTGAAGTAACTAGTCTACCAAGGTTGAGGAGTAAATGAGAAGATTCATTGCTTATATTATTAAGAACACAGAACCGCTAAAATCTAGATGAGGAAAGAACCTTCTATAAAAGATCATTAATGTATCCCACCTATCCTGGAGCTGAGAATGAGGTCCTGTTTCTATCTATGGGTTCAACTTAAGGTGAAAAAGGATATTAACATAAATATAAATGCGACTGGGGAAAGTAGACAAAGGTCATATGTTATCTCTACTAGATGGCATGGTTGCCTTTCTTGAAATATATTTAGTCCATTGAAGTCCCATCTGCTTTTCTCATCTAGTCTCCCACGAACAGTATATTAATTCTAAGGGACATCATATGCAAGGTGTACTGTTTTAGGGGTCAATATATAAATAATATCTAATTATTCTAAGCCACGTGTAGAAAAGATGGATTGCTGATAGCTATCATTCATTTACAAACCTCTTTGGAAAGATAAATATCTCAAGTCAAACTATATAAAGGTCACTACGGATACTATTGTTTCATGATAGTGCCGTATATATTTTACATATGATCCAGACGGTACAATAATATAAACTAAGTGATACTTGAAACTCCCATCTTGGTACCCTATAGTCTTAAGTCATTCAATGATGATATACAGAGACTCTGCCTTCTATCAGATGGGTGCTGCGATGTTCCAGTTCATTTGACCATAATGGTGGTCTATTAGGCATACATCAAATAAGGTGCTCTGAATCATTATCCGATTCCTTTAAAGTTTGAGCCATCTTCTCCTGTGAATCGTACAGTCACACAGACATCCTAGTCATGGTCTAGCCAATACTGCAGTTCGGCATCTTTGTTAAGTCACTTCTGGGTAGTTTTGTATTTCAAAATCAGTTAACTTTCCCTTCTGCAGAGTTTTAATTCCGGATTTCCTCCACGTTTATTTCTGTGTATGAGTTCTATACCTACAAAGAAGAAAGTTTTGGTATGAGGATGCTGTTCATGAAAATGTTCAGTTAGTGGATGACCAGAAATATGTTTATGAATGTTCCTGTAGTGTTCTTGAATCCAGGTCTTTAGCGGACGGATTGTACTGCCGATGTATGGACGATTGCAGGGACACATGATGATATAAATCACAAATTTACTACCACAGTCTATCCATTCTTTAATCTGTATTGGAGGACCATATCTGACCGAAAAGACTGTGGTGTTGGTTTTACCTTGTTTGCATGAATTGCAATTATGACATGTATGGAAGCCCACTCCCGCCCCCTACTTAGCTGTCTCCCATGACCTGGAGAAGGAATATGCGAAATACAGTAAGAAGAAAAAATTCCTCCCACAGAACCTGGACCAAAAAGAAAGAAGAGCAATAAAGGGTATAAAACAAAAACATGAACTAATCGTGAAAGAGGCTGACAAAGGAGGTAACACCGTAATCCTTAATGTAGATGATTATATTACGGAAGCAACTAGACAGCTGGAAGATTGCACTTGCTACCAACTACTGTCACAGGACCCGACCCAGGAAATCCAGAAACTGATTGAGACCAAATGGGCGGTGTGGTATTCAAAAGACCTTTTAAGTATAGAAGAAAAAACGTACTTACAGATAAATCACCCAATGATGCCCACATTTTATTTACTACCGAAAATTCATAAAGGTATCACATCACCTCCAGGATGGCCGATCATAGCAGGTATTGACTCTCCATGTTCAAGAATAGGGGAATTCATAGAATCGAAAACTCCAACCTTTTATGAAGGATATTCCCTCCTTTTTACAAGATACAAAAGACACTCTATCCAAACTGGAGAATATTACCTGGGAACCGGACTGTGTCATAGTAACCATAGACATTGTCAACTTATATACCTCAATAGAGCATAAAGATAGATTAGATGCAGTGAAAAAAACCCTTTGGAGAAGCCCTGCCAACTTTCTAGAGTCTAACAACATAATACTTGAAATGCTAGAACTATGCTTGAAAAATAACATCTTCAGCTTCAACAGGAAATTTTACAAGCGGTTACGCGGAACTGCTATGGGGGCCAAATTTGCGCCCCCATATGCTTCATCTTTATGAGCCAGGTGGAGAAATTCTGGCTATGGGACAAAACCTTTACAGATTATATTCCACATATAATTTTTTGGGGACGATTTATTGATGATATTCTATGTATTTGGCAAGGAGAGACCACCCATTTACTAACTTATCTACATCTTCTGGACAACAACCCATGGAATATGAAAACAACACACACTTTTTCAAAAACTGAGGTGAATTTCCTTGACCTGACCCTCTATATCAATGACAACAAATTACAAAGCAAAATCTACCGTAAAGAAACTGCAGCAAATTCCATCTTGAGAGCAGACAGTTGTCATCCAAAACATAACATAGTCAATATACCAAAGGGAGAACTTTTACGGACAAGACGTAACTGTAGCAAAGACTCAGTATTCTTGACAAAAGATCAAGAAGTCATAAATCGTCTTGCAAATAGAGGATATAACCGCCAACAACTAGAAACTACCATGAAAGACATAGCCAAAACACCCAGGCCAATGACCATGATGAAAAAAGTCAAACCAAACAACAATAAAGAGAAAATAAGTTTTATAACTGATTTCTACAATGGCCAATACAATGTTCGGAAGGTACTCAAATGCCACTGGCACCTATTACAATATACACCTGGCATTACAGAACATCTACAGAAATTTCCAGAACTTTGCTATCATCGAGCACCCAACTTGAAGCAAATGATATGCAAATCAGAATTTGAAGATAGGCGCAAACAAAAAACCACCTTCCTAGAACGACCAGCGGGCTTTCATACATGTCATAATTGCAATTTATGCAAACTAGGTAAAAACAACACCACAGTCTTTTCGGACGGATATGGTCCTCCAAAACAGATTAAAGAATGGATAGACTGTGGTAGTAAAATGGGATTTATATCATCATGTGTCCCTGCAATCGTCCATACATCGGCAGTACAATCCGTCCGCTAAAGACCCAGATTCAAGAACACTACAGGAACATTTATAAACATATTTCTGGTCATCCACTAACTGAACATTTTCATCAACAGCGTCCTCATAACAAAACTTTCTCCTTTGTAGGTATAGAACGCATACACAGAAATAAACGTGGAGGAAATCAGGAATTAAAACTCTGCAGAAGGGAAAGTGTACTGATTTTGAAATACAAAACTACCCAGAAGGGACTTAACAAAGATGCCGAACTGCAGTATTGGCTAGACCATGACTAGGATGTCTGTGTGACTGTACCATTCACAGGAGAAGATGGCTCAAACTTTAAAGGAATCGGATAATGATACAGAGCACCTTATTTGATGTATGCCTAATAGACCACCATTATGGTCAAATGAACTGGAACATCGCAGAACCCATCTGATAGAAGGCAGAGTCTCTGTATATCATCATTGAATGACTTAAGACTACAGGGTACCAAGATGGGAGTTTCAAGTATCACTTAGTTTATATTATTGTACCGTCTGGATCATATGTAAAATATATACGGCACTATCATGAAACACTAGTATCCGTAGGGACCTTTATATAGTTTGAATTGAGATATTTATCTTTCCAAAGAGGTTTGTACACGAATGATAGCTATCAGCAATCCATCTTTTCTACCCATTGCTTAGAATAATTAGATATTATTTATATATTTACCCCTAAAACAGTACACCTTGCATATGATGTCCCTTAGAATTAATATACTGTTCGTGGGAGACTAGATGAGAAAAGCAGATGGGACTTCAATGGGCTAAATATATTTCAAGAAAGGCAACCATGCCATCTAGTAGAGATAACATATGACCTTTGTGTACTTTCCCCAGTCACATTTATATTTATATTGATATCCTTTTTCACCTTAGGTTGAACCCATAGATAGAAACAGGACCTTGTTGTAAGTAAACGATGATCCAACTCCAGGGTATCTTTAGGTAGTATTTATTATGATGATAAGTTCATGAGTAGAAGTACAGTGAGCCCCACCAGGAGCAGCCTTCTTGCTGCTCAGCCCATACGCCAACTGACAGCCTCACTCATCCAACATTCCACAGCATCATCCACACAAACATTCCACACCACACCCACACTGGCTGAGCAGCAAGTATGACACATCCCCCTTCCTTACGGTAAACAAAAACACAATGCAATGGTCCAAGAAAAACATACACTGGTAAAAGGTACATGGAAGGAAATAACATGAGAAACCATTGCAAAGGCCTGAAGATGACTAAGGGCATACAAGTTAAAATCAAAAGAAAATATAGAACAGTACAATGGGCATGCAAGTAACAACAAAATACAAAGAAAGCACAGAAGAATGTAACAAATTGCTTGCATGTTAACAAAAGATGATAAATGATAGAAATGGACAATGCCCACCCATGTACTCACAATTATGAAAACAACAAACTCGGAAAGATAAAAACTGACAATAAGAAAGCACAAAGACTACAAATACGCATATCCTCTCCCTTTCTACAGAAAACAGACAAGAAAAAAATATTCTACCTCTCCACACAAAACCAAACAAGCACGCCATCTACTACACCACGAATAAGCAACCAAACCCCTTATGCCACAGAGATACCAGCTGGCCATGCTGAAATGGACATGAACACACAGGGAACCAAACAAAAAATGGTGCAGTAGCAATCAGCTCACAACGAAACAAAAAACTAAAGAAAAATCATGCCGCAACCACACCAGAGTGGAAGGAATGCAAAAACAAGTGCACAAATACACAAAAGTAAAACCAAGGAAAGGGCATAAATAAGCCGCAACCACACAAGAGTGGAAGGAACGCAAACACAAGTGCAACAAGTGCATAAATAAGCCGCAACCACACAAGAGTGGAAGGAACGCAAACACAAGTGCAAAAGAAATACACTACAAAACAATGCCGCAACCACACAGGAGTGGAAGGAACACCAACACAAGTGCACAAATACACTATAGCAAAACAATACCGCAACCACACAAGGGTGGAAGGAAGACCAAAGCCAGTAGGTGTTTCCTAAAGTCAACCAACATCACAAAAAAAAAGGTGGTGAACGCGAGTGACTCTTCCCCAGTCAACTCAAACACCACACCTAAAAGGGTGACTCTAAAAATCATCCCACACCTACAACAAAACAGTGGGCTTACCCAAGAATCTTCACACTTAAAAACCATCAAACACTCACACCACTAAAGTGAAGGATATACTTACCCCACAACAACACCAGGGTGGTAACAAAAACCATACCAACAACGAGGGATCCACTTCCCACAACAAAACCAGGGTGGTAACCCAGAGTGACTTAACACCAAAGGTCAACTCACACAGGACACTTATTATTAATGAACAGACATTTTGACTGTAAGCTTCCAAGAACACAGCACCAAAAGGGCTGAGATAAAGAAAAACACCCCTTCCATGAAGTTATCAACATTTTTTAGTGAAGTGTCCCGAAGTTTACATTTTTAAATTGAATCATTTACCCCATGGATTAAAACCATAGACAACAGAAACAAAGATCTTGCATGTTAAGAATAATGGAATAAACGTTAGAGCCCATAGAGAAAAGTCATTTCCGCAACTTTCCCCAAACGTCAGCGTAGGCAGAATTCCCAAGAAGGTTATTCCAAATTAGGCCATTAGATTAATGTTGAGTAGCTTAATGGCAATGTCAGTGCGGGCAGAACACTTGGAGAATATTAAACATTGCGTCGCTGAGATGCTCAATGGAATGTTAAATGGCTGACGTTCACCGGCAACAGAGAACACAGACAGAAAAGTTCCTCAGCATAGAATGCCAGATAGAAAATGGCGGCACAGTATCTTACGGAGCGCCGGGTGGCTCCAAGCATGCACTTTCTCTACAGCGTGAGCTTCCGATGCCGTGGCTCGCGCTGCACACAACGTTCAAGAAGAGACAATTGGAAACAGGTGAGCAAACGGTTTTTAAAGTTAAAAAAAAACAAAAAACACATGCGCAGCGGACGAAAGTTTAGTAAGGGGTAAAAACAGTTACCTCAAAAGCACCAAACACCACATTTTACATCACCCATCTGGTTCAGGCCAAAATAGGAGACAAGAGAAAACCTCCATCTCTTGGGTGCACCACTCAAGTCGCTCTTCCACACACGAACTGTGGGGACTGCTCCCCCTTGCCACCCTTCTTGACATGCAGTTCGGGGACTCCTCAACAAAGCTGCACTGATGAACATGAGCTTTGGGGACTTTTCCCAGACGCATTTCCTCACGCGAACTGCGGGAACTCCTCCTCCTTGCCGCCCTCCTTCATACACAGTTTGGGGACTCCACTTCATAGATGCACTGTCGAAGACAAACTCTGGAGACTTTTCTAAGATGCACTTCCACACGTGGGCTCTGGGGACTTGTTGCTCTTCTCCACCCGGACAGAGAGGAAATCTCTTCCAAGTTGCACCTCCCAAGACGCTCTTCCCCACAAAGACTGAGGGAACTCCTCTTCCTCAATGCCAGTCGTGACTCGGACTGCGGGGAAACCTCTTGCTTGTTGCACCTCTGGGGGAACTCCTCTTCAAGGAGAGACTTTCCCACGATTAGGACAGACGAGGAAATGGAAAACTAAAACACTGAAGCTGCACTCCTAACAAGACCAGGAAAACACAGCAGGATCTGGCATGCCCGAGTTGGGGCCGACCGGTCTAGTGGTCACTGGTGGGGCTCAGGGCTGCCAATCTGCTTTAAACTCGTTGCACTTGGTTTCAGAATTAGGTTCTTCGTCAAGGAGTTACTTCATGCTTCAAATTCCAATCCAGGTTAAGTTTCACTTAGTCTCAGCTTCTATAAAGTTCTCACACGCAGGTTCTTTCTTAAAAATCATCACCAAAAATGTTGTAAGTAAATGATGATCCAACTCCAGGGTATCTTTAGGTAGTATTTATTATGATGATAAGTTCATGAGTAGAAGTACAGTGAGCCCCACCAGGAGCAGCCTTCTTGCTGCTCAGCCCATACACCAACTGACAGCCTCACCCATCCAACATTCCACAGCATCATCCACACGAACATTCCACACTACACTCACACTGGCTGAGCAGCAAGTATGACAGACCTCATCCTCGGCTCCAGGATACGTGGGAAACATTAATGATCTTTTATACAAGGTCTTTGCTCATCTAGATTTTAGCGGTTCTGTGTTTTTAATATTATAAGCAATAAATCTTCTCATTTACTCCTCAACCTTGGTAGACTAGTTACTTCAACTATGAAAATACTAAGAAACCGCAAAGATTAGACATGCTCCAAGATGGCGGCCGCCACACATAATGATCCGGAGACCGCAACGGAAACCGGGAGGATACACCCCCTCTCCCTTGTGCACGCTCAGGAAACAATGTTAAAACACACCGCAGAGCAGACCTCGCTGCTGGCAGTCAATTGAATTAACAAGACCAGGGACTACACAACGGTGAGTGGATCTCTTAGGAGAACTAGTTTATGTGTATAAGCGTATTTAGATTGCAGCAGTTATTGATTGAGTCCCTTCAATACTGTACCTTTTTAGATATATCAAGGACTTTTTGGAAACACGGATGACAATATTCAAGAAGATAGTGAGGTAGGGCTAAAATGTTTCCTTTGCATTCAGATGTTTAGAGGCTTTTAGGAACTTTTAATTAACCCACGATTGAGTATCTATGCCGGGTTTTAGTCCATGCCAGGCTTCTTTATCTCTCTATATATTTCAGCAATATGGTAGTTTAACCAATATGGCTAATACGAAGGATACATCCCATAAGAGAGGACACCTATTTGTTGACACGGTAAGAGAGAATTACGATATAGCACCAATATAGGTGACTACAGGTGAAGGGTATCACCTAAACTGTGATTTCTTTTTACAAAATAAGTGTCCCATTTTTCGCGGAAATAATGTGTCTTTTCTTTTTTCTTTCATTTCTGTTGAATTGACTCTGTTGTCTAAACAATTTATACATCATATTTTGAAACTACTGATCCTCCTGCCTACCGTATGTATGTATATTCATCATCTTACTGCTGCACATTTGGTGAACGGTACAAACTTGTTTCACTTCTGTATGTTTGGTCTATTTGTCCTATCGGTATGGTACTGAATTACAAATGGCATCTACTGGCATGGTATAATTATAATTGTACTTGTGGTGTTAATTTCGGATCTTTGTTTTCCTATAACTAATTTTGGTGGTGAATTTTGTACCCCGGTTTCATTTGATGGTCACGTGTGTGTGTGGATTTTTTACTTATCCTCTTGGGCTTTTAAACCACCAATTTTTACATGTCGCCGGGCGAATTACATTCCCCATTTGGATAATGGGTGGGTATTTAGGCAACGTCTATTTGGCGAAATTTTGGTTTGGCATTTATATGTTTTTTGATTATTTGAAAAATGTGATAATATGTGAAATTGTTCCATGTAACTGGTTCAAAATGTATTTACTTTCGGGATGATTCAGCCTTGAAAAAGCCCCGGCTTGCAAGCCAAGGGCAAAACACGTGTTGGCTGATCTATTTTCTAAAGTAGTCCTCTTATGACTACAGCATGAATTAAAATATGATACAAAAACTCAAAATAACGCTTGAAAATTTGTGTTATTGAGAAAAGGAAAAATCGCTACATATTGGAATTGAATCCATATATTCACTATTTTGCCTGTTGCTCAGGAAATTTTTACATGTATTTGTAACTCATTGGGTAAGGGGTTTCCCACTGCCTAGAGCAACAGAAACGAGATAAAATTGCTCTGAAGAATTGAGGACAACTTCTGGATCCTAATACCCCTTGCTCCTTCACTGCAAGTTACAAGAACCTGTTTCTATCTTTGTAGACATGCGCAAGAGTTTTAGGGATACTTAGGTAAGTGAAGCACCCTTAGCCATGCCCTAGTGTGAGGGTAGTGCATCTGCAAAGAATGAAGTGAACCCATCCAAATAAAATTTATTATCAGTATCCCAGGTTTCTTATAGGCCTACTATATGCTGGTCTGATAGGATTTTAAGCCCCCTCTAGACCAGCAATATTCCAGCTAATCACCTTCAAGAGGGTGTCTGGGCAAGAGGCTTTCAAGTCCAAGGGGGAAATCCTGTCTCACTCCAACGTCTCCCTGGACTGCTTAAGGGTCATAGGTAAGGGGGTGAGTTAATCATTACTTTCTAACCGGCTTGATGGCTGAAATCTGTTACTCATCTAAGTGGGGACTTTGTTGTCCTTTCTTGTTGGATCTAAGAACCTTTTTGTCATAGTTCTAGCATTCCCGACCACCCCAAGATGGTGGAAGTTCACAGGGGAATAAAAGAAGACCAACAGGAACACTTTGATTTCCGGGCCTCGGGACTGTCAAAGGCCCTATATTGTATCAGGCAACCTACTCTATCTGATTGGTTAAAATTCAACCCTGATACAGTCCCCCTCACTTGTTTTTTCTCTCCGTCCTTTCCACCCCACCCATCTGACCATGATGATGTGTGTTGATAAGTGCGATCCCAACCCCAATTGGTTATTACACCAGTGTTTGGCTTTCCAAATGAGCTCATGCGTGGTTTCTTTTACGCTGGCTCTCAAAGGAGGTATGCCTACCAGGACTGCCACCAGTGGTGTGGAATTGGGAGGGAGTTGTAGTCTATGACTGGTTCCCAGAGGTTCTTTTTGTGCATGGGGTGGGCAAGTTGGGGGCCTCTGGGTGCCCTCAGTGATGTGAAGTGAGAACATCATAGGGGGTAATTGGCACTGGGAGGGAGGAAGCATTACTGACCCCTCCCCTCTAGAATTCAAAGGGTTATTGGGATTCGTTGTATGGGAAATCTTACCTCCATGGGAACTCCCTGGGGTCTCAAAAGGTTTAAGCCCATTCGGTCAAGCAGGTACAGGGTTCAATAAAAGCCTAGAAGTAACCTTATGTGCCTGGTGCACTTCTTGTGGATATTTAGCTAGAGGGGAAGATGACCCGTTCACATTCCCCAAAAACATTGCTTTCAAATTTACAACTGAGGTTTCTGTCACTCCCAGTCCGTCATATAAAGCCTTAAATAAAGATTCCAACAAGGCTTCTATGTGGCGCCTCACTGAAAGGGCAAAGGTTGAGTCACACAGTGTTGCATTTAATGAGGGAACCCCCTATCAGTGGCTAAGGCCGGCTCCTTACTAATATCCAAATTCATTAGATCAATTTTAGATCTTCCTCTGGAGTTCTTCGTTTTCTTCTTTTTAGCTAGTGAAACCTGCTTAAAGGATAGGAAGCCGGTGGTAAGATCAGGCTCAGATGTTGTGGGCCCCCTTGTGGTGGATACAGTTGGATATGAGACCCCAGCACCTGTATTCCAGTGGGAGTCTTCAACTGCCTCTACAATGCCCCTTTGGACACTTTCATGCAGTTTCTCCACTCACAGACCCAGTTTTTCCTCAGTACTTAATATTTCTTCCGTCAGGGCACCCACTGCAGATGTTATATATGACATGATGGTTGAGTAATTCCGAGGAACTTTTAAAGACTCAGAGTCATTAGTACGGCTGGCTTTTCACTTACCCATTGCCAGATAAAGGAAGAAAGAGGGCTGGCCCGACCCATCCTCTGCCAGTCACTGATGGGCACAGGACCAGTCTGCCCTTGGGACTGGCTTCGCCTGGGCATAGCCCACGCATGTCCTGTGCAGTGGGATTGCACAATCGCTATTCAGCACGTTAGAGGAGGCCCTGCCCCCTCAAAGCAACATTCTGCATGTGAGCCTCCTGGCGCTCTGGGAGGTGGGGGTTGCAGTCTCCAGTGGTAAAGAAGGTCCAAAGGGGTCAGGCACCCCAGAATTTTCCGCCAAAGTCTCCCACACAGCGGGACTGCACAAACACTTTTCAGCGTGTTAGAGGAGGCACACCCTCAGACAACAGTCTGCGTCTGCAGGTGAGCTTCCTGGCATTGTGGGAGGTGGGGGTGCAGTCCCCAACAATGAAGGAGTCCAAAGGGGTCAGGCACCCCCATACTTTCTTCCAAAGTCTCCCACACAACAAGATTGCACAAGTGCTTTTCAGCACGTTAGATGAGGCTTCACCCCCTCAGAACAACACCCTGAAGGTGAACCTCCTGGCACTGTTGGAGGTGGTGGATGCAATCACCAGAGATGAAGGTGGCCCAAAGAGGTCAGGCACCCCAGTACTTTCCACCAAAGTCTCCCACATAGCAGGATGGCATAAGTGCTTTTCAGCGCGTTAGAGGATGCCCCACATCCTCACAACAACAGTCTGGAGGTGAGCCTCCTGGCGCTGTGGGAGGTGGGGGTTGCAGTCCCCAACGATGAAGGAGGTCCTAAAGTGTCAGGCACCCCAGCATTTTGCACCAAAGTCTCCCAGATTGGAGTGATGGTCAGGCATGGCGGGGAAGGTATGACAGATGCAGAGAAGACAGCCTGCTCCTCAGGGATGCAGTTTTCATTAGTGCAGCAGGTGCAGTTGCATTGGGGCTCATGAGTGTGAGGGGGTCATAACACTCCAATTATGTGGGGTAGTGTTATTTGGTCAATTTATGTTTTTTTGTTTGATGTATTTGCTCTTTTATAATTCTAACATTTAGTGAAGTCTATGCTACTGAAAAGTACCCCTATAATGATCTCATAAGCCCCGCCCCCTGTGCTTAGTTCTACTGTTCCCCATGTCGTGTCATTTTGGAGGGGGATCTACTTCAAAACATTTGCTTTGGGGGGATCAGAGCAAAAAAGTCTGAAGACCTCTGCTTCAAGCCATGTTTTGGTAAGTGTCAGGATTGTGAAAGTCAATAAAGCAAAAGTTATTCAGCTGATGTTAAGAGAAAGACCCAGTATGTATGAAAAAATAGTTTAAATTGGTGATGTTGGAGTCAAATGTTGAATAGTAGTCACAGAAAGTTAGCATGATGCCACATTTTCTTAGTAATTAGGTGCAAGATCTTCTATAATTGACTTGATTATAGAGTCCTTAGGTCTATTTCCCCATCAGTAATGCAATGACCAATAAATTTAACTTTTTTTACATAACAATTTATTTACTTTTTTCCATTGAAAGCTCATGCAGGTATCTGTAATTATTCTATGTGTGAAAATGAGACCAGATAACCATCTTTCATATGGTCCCAACTTACTCTTGGAATACTAACAGCAATGCATGTAAAGGGTTGGGGACAATAATTAGTAAGATCATTATTGCTACTAATACAATAGTTTGCCTCCTTCAGCTCACTCTCTTGCTGTGATCATGGCAGTTATTCCTCTGCTCGTTTCCCGAACGTTCATGAGATATGTTGAGAAAGAGACATCAAGAACAGGTCATTATTAGTTGTGTGGATGTTGCATTTGTTTCTCTCAAACTACCACAATTACGCGAAGGGGCATATTTACAAGCCCCTATTGCCACAGGAACATAACTTTTTTTTACTTTCCTGTGGCGATATGGGCTTCGCCTTATTTACAAGGCAGCATTAAACCACTTAATGTGGCTTATCGCTGCCTTGTAAATAAAGCACCCTTTCACGCTATACTTAGCGTGAAAGGGTTGGGCAATGGGTGTTGTGGTCAGCGTTCTGCCACAACACCCATTGATTTTGACGCTGCCCCCTATTTACAAGGGTGGCGTAAATATGGGGCAGCGCCAAAATGAAGACACAAAAAACCTGGGGGCATATTAGCAAGACCCACGTTAAAATTATCGCCGTTTTAGCGACAGGAAACTGCCGCTAAAACGGCGATAATGGGCTTGCTAATATGCGTTATGGAATTCCAATAGAAGCCCAGGTTAGATGTCCTGCACATCTAACCTGGGCTTCTATTGAATTCTATAACGCATATTAGCAAGCCCATTATCGCCGATTTAGCGGCAGTTTCCTGACGCTAAAACGGCGATAATTTTAACGTGGGTCTTGCTAATATGCCCCCTGGTCTTAACAAGGCGCAACAAGAAGAAATGCTTTATTTCAACTCGTTTTTGCTGTTTCTGTGTGTGTTGCATTGTGCAGCACACATAAAGACAGCAAAACGCCATGCAAGATTGTTTATGTGCAGGAAGGTGTCCCTTCCTGAACATAAACAATCATTTTAAAAATGACGAGTTGCAACTTCTATCTGTGCTGCACAAAGCAGCACACATAGAAGTTACACTTCGCCATTTAAGACTGTTTATGTGGAGGAAGGGACAACTTCCTGCACATAAACCATCATTCCCACAACACAGGCACCCTTGCACTATGGTGCAAGAGTACCTGCGTTGGCGCTAGGCAGCTGTAATTAGCACCAGAGCAGGGGGAAACGCAGGGCTGCACTGTATTGTTGTAAATACGGTGCATCCCTGCATTTCAAGTGTGGCGGAACATGTCATTCAGCCAAGAAGGCGAACGCAGCGCTCCGTCACTTCTTTGTAAATATGCCCTGAAGTTCGCAATGAGTTATAATTTCATGTTAAAACTGCTACCGTCATTTTTTGAGGGCAAGGTATACAGTCCTACACAAATCACCAGCGCTATACCAGTGTAAAACAGTTTCAGAGCACTATTGAGAAAAGCCTAAACAGTAAAAAGTTAGTGGCTTCAACTAACATCCTCAAAAGAGAACTTCACAGGTGCCTAGGCATAGGAAAATCAGGAAAGTGCAAACTATGGGTCGGCCAATATTCTGCAATTTTGCGAGGCTAAACTTGTGGAATATAACTATGCACATTTATATCCAAAACATCGCATTACTGACTGAATTCCGATTAAGACGGTTGGCTGGCCCACATTCCTCAGCAACAGTTCAAGGTACTAACAACCTTTGTGTCACAACCGCCAGACAATGTCCACCTGCACAGACTGTCAATAGCTAGGGGAGATGAGTGGACATTTTTTGTGTGTAGTCTGCATTCCTCTTCTTAAACAATAGCTTTTGAAATCTCTTTAGTCTGTCCCCTGGCGACCCGTAGAGTTGTCTGATGTAAGCTGCTGTCGTGATTTTTTTTTTGTGAATTTTTTTTCCATTTAATTTGGTATCACAGTGCTGTGCCTGCCACACAGTAACAAACAGAACTCTGACCCTACGACTCCCAAAAAGAAAATTTAATTATTATGGTCAAGTGGGATGTGTGCGTGGGACTTTTAAAACTAAAAAGAAAAAAAAAAATTGAGTGAGAAATAATGGCTAGAAAAGGGAAAATAGAATATTGATTTTTCTCATAACATTGATATAGAGAGATAATTAAGAGAACGATTTCTCTACATACCACTGCGAAAATATAAATGGTAAGCAGGCATTTTTATTTGGCGATTATATTGATTAAGTACAGTTGATTTATGCTGTTTACATTCCCTTGCTGAAATTTCATGCAGCAGGCTAGCAGATCTTCCAGTTTTATTATGCAATGTATGTTTGTTCAGACTCAGAGAGACCTCTGCGTTCCACTGTGTATATGTAATTTCTGTTTATGGATTTGAATATTTTATTAGTCAGAAGTACACGTTTCGACTTGAGCCAACTTGCTCCCTTGAGCTACGTGATGAGGATAAGCTGGGATGTTGGGGAGTAGGAGAGTCAATGTCAATGTTTTCATTAAACATAGAGGAAACTGCTCTAATCCCAGTTGGGTAAATACATCAAAGGCATGCATTTTTATCTGGATATCTCACTATTATAGATACCGCTGACATTCTCTGCAACTGGGTTGCTGTTTGCCTTCTGGCTAAAATACAATGCTAGCAAGACGCAGCAGGCCAATTCATATAGCGCCTAAATTCACATATATTTAGCAACCGCAGTAGTATATTTTTTGTGTGCCTAATTCAAATTTTTTCACAATATTTCTGAAAAAAATTAAGCAAGTCATAATTTACCTTGTAATATCTATGTATACGGCTCACATATGCATGTTTCTTGGGCGCACGAGGGCATGCTCCTGCGCACTGTGTATAGCACGCATGTTCAGAGTTAGAAAACAAGCAATTTAAGAACATACTAAGAAAATACCTTATTCTTAGAACATAACATATTTTTATGTGATCAACTCCACTTCCTATGGAACTTCTTTTTGGGATGAGATAATTTGGTGCATTTCCCACACCTTTTTTAGTGATTTATACCTCGGAAATTCAGGTGCAAGTTAGATATACAGATAAGTGCACAATGTTTGTGAAGGTTCATAATTGTACAACAAAAAATAGCAATCCCCAGCACACGTAATTCAAATTAAGAAAATGACAGTAGTAGCAAATGTAAGTCAAATAAATTTCACAGCAAACATAGTAACAACAAGTAACATTGATTAAACATAAATATGAAATTGCTGATTTTATTATTGATAACAATTTGGATATCCTGTTTATCACAGAAACCTGGGCCGAGGAAACATCCGACCCAGATTTCATTATAGCAGTGCCTTGCGGTTATAAAGTTTTCAGGCATGATAGACTGGTAAAAAAGGTGGGGGCTTGGCAATAATTTATAGGAGCGAGCTTGTATCCCATTGCTCTACACTCACCTCGTCTGATTGCGAAGCTCTACTTTTTAAGATTAGCGTTTCAGAATATGAAACCTTTAAAGGAATATTAATCTATCGCCCACCAGGCTCTAAAGCTAGCTTTTTAAATAATTTGCCTTTTTTGTTAGAGCTGGGTATACAATCAAGCTGTTTTACGATGCTGGGCGACATGAATTTTCATCTGGAAGCTCTAGCCGACAAAAAACCCAGGAACTTCTTGATATTACAGCAGATCTAGGACTACAACAAATTATCAATGGTCCTACGCATCAAGCTGGACATACCCTGGATGGGCTGTTTACAAACAACCCAGCTATTTCATTCACAGCTGCTTTGCCCCTGATATGGTCCGATCATCATGCTGTGATTTTTCGGTATGACCTACCTGGTGTCAAAGTAACAAATACAGCTAGTACCAAGTTCAGGAAGAGAGCATGGCATAATATTGATACAGGCGTTCTGGAAAGTCATCTAGTGCAAAGCCTACCAGATCTAGGGTCGGACGCGGAAGGATCAGCGGGAGACTATACTTCCTGGCTAGAATCCAATTTTGCTAGACTAGTACCGGTCTCGGTGGCTAATAAGAATAGGAAGACTCCATCAGCACCATGGTTCTCCGAGGCTCTTAGATTAGATAAACAAGCTTGTAGGAGGCAAGAAAGAACCTGGCGGAAAAACTATGATGCAGTCGAGAAAGAGCAATATAAATTAATGTTAGCTGATTATAAGAAAAAAATTATTACCGAAAAAAGTCAATATTATACATTAAAAATAGAAAAGGCAGGTAACTCAAGTAAAGAACTTTTTCGGTTATAAACAATTTGACAACAGTTAAAAAGGAGGACACTGCCATCTGTACTCAAGATTTTTGTAATACCTTGGCACAGGCGTTTAAATCAAAAGTTGATCAAATTTATGACCAATTTGTCCTACATTTGCCAAATTCAAACTCCACAGAACAGGAAGTTATGATTACAACGCCCCTTCTAAACTTCCCCTTACATCTCCAGTGCAAATTGCTACGCTTCTTGCAAATACCAAATCGGGTTCACCGGAGGACCCTTGCCCTCCAAGTATTCTCCATCTTGTTGGCCATCTTGCTAGTCCACGGTTATCGGACATATTTAATCAGATGCTTTCACAGGGAACATTTCCAATAAGGTGGAAACAAGCCTGCATTCTACCACTACTAAAGAAAACCAACTTAGAAATAACGGATCCCGCTAACTATCGACCTATTGCAAGGCTTCCGCTTCCAGCAAAAATTTTGGAGAAGATTGTAAATACAGAACTCTCCAAATATATTTTAGAAAATAATATCCTAGATCACAGTCAGTTTGGCTTCAGGTCATGCCACAGCACTGAGACAGCCCTGATAAAGACCACTGAGGAAATCCGAACCGCTTTGGATGGGGGAGGATCGGCGGCCCTTATCCTACTAGATCTGTCCGCGGCATTTGATACCGTGGACCATACCTTGCTGCTAAAACGTCTAAAATGCATAGGTCTGGGAGGAAATGCCCTCATGCTTTTAACATCTTTCTTAACAGATAGAACCCAGACAGCGCAATTAGGCGATTTTAAATCAGCACCTTTTATTTTGCCATGTGGGGTACCGCAGGGCTCTTCTTTGAGCCCTACACTTTTTAATATTTATGTGTCCGAATTAGCACCTCTAATTAGAAGCTTTGACTTAATCCCGACCTCGTATGCCGACGACACCCAATTGGTGATCTCAACTATTGACAGGGATGTTAACTACTCTACCAAACTCCATGACTGTATGGTATCCTTGAGTAAGTGGATGAGTAGGCACTGCCTGAAGTTAAATTCAAGTAAGACTGAGGTGGTGCTGTTTGGCAAGCTTTCTCCTCTTTGGTCACCAGCCTGGTGGCCCAGTTTTTTGGGCCCCCTCCCTACTCCGGTGGCGAAAGCAAAAAATTTGGGGGTCATAATAGACGAGAAGCTTCATTTTAAATCTCAGATTTCAAAGGTGGTGTCCTCGGCGTTTTTTACAATCAAAATGATGCGCAAAATCCTTCCCTACATTCCTAGAAAGGCTAGGAAAATTGTCTTAACCACTTTGGTTTTATCTAAATTGGACTATTGTAACGCTTTGTATATTAATTTGCAGTCCAACCAGCTCAGAAGGTTACAGTCAGTTCAGAATGCCGCTGCCAGATTGATTCTGGATGTCCCTAAGCACCAGTCCATCAGGACCGGGATTCAAGATCTGCATTGGCTTCCAGTTGGCCAGCGTGTAAAATTCAAGGCACTCTGCATCGCACACAAGGCACTTCATGGTGACGGCCCACAATTTCTTCATCACGTTTTTAATTGGTACTCTCCCAGTAGGTCATTACGATCAGCTAACGCCTTTTTAATGCTTACCCCCAGAGTTAAAACTATGAACTGGGGGGGTAGGAGCTTTAGACACAGTACCATTAGAATTTGGAACGCACTTCCGCTCTCTCTTAGGAAGATTACATCCCTGCTTGAATTCAGGAAACACCTCAAGACCTGGCTTTTTAAAAACTAGTCTCCTGCGTCAGTGTGTGGTCCGCAACGTGCCTAGACACCTATGGGTAGTAGTGCGCTATACAAGTTGTTATAACATAACATAACATAACATAACAAGGTTTCTTCGTTTCTTTATTCTTTTCTTCTGTTGCTGTTTTTAATTTTTTTCATACAAGTTCTTAGCCAGCCAACACGTGTTTCGTCGCCACAGTGGGAAAATAAACCCGCAATTTTTTCAAGGCTAAGCAAAAAACAAAAAAAACAATGTCATATGATCCTGAAAGTCTGTACATTTTGCAAAAATCCCTCCAAACCTATCACCGTGCCTGTGTCTGATGGTGGAGACCATATACAAGGCATCAGACAACATAACATACCGTGCAACGAAAATCAATCTGTTGTACATAATCCAACATTTAACAGGAAAAGAATATCTACAAATCCAGTAGTACAAGAAAGTGTCAGGGTGTATCTATAGTGTGTCAACAATGTGTGTGCATATAGCTGCTATATGACACCCAAAATCACCATTACTCCGTATCCAGTGTTCAGGCGACAGACATGACACGCAAGTGACACACTCAATCATGAAAACACCTCACCCTTGTGATCAAACTCATGCATACTCCCCCAATTATTTACTAACCTCCAAAGTTACTAATCCTAATCTGTCTGTAGAAGTAAAAAGAAAGGAATGCAAAAGATTAGAAAGGCTACAATCAAAGCGACCTCACAAAACCAAGCACCAAATTGGCAAAATCTTTTTGCTCTGTAACCTACTTAGATTGTCTTGATAATTCCAACCCACAGGGTACGCCGGCGAAAATATTCGTCCTGATCGTAGTTGTCCTCCAATGTTAATTCACAGACACCGGTATCTCAGTCCGTCGTCTGTAAAAGAAATAGACTTTACCCTCCGCGAATATGCCTGATCCAAACGTTAGTGATCAACAATACGCAATAACACACGCTCTCATCCAGAGCAAACCTTATTCTGATTCAGTCAAAATTTTCAAAAATCCTACGCTGCGTAAAGCCAAGTATCATTATTGTTATTCGAGAACATATTCCATAGCCCGCCACCGCCATCCCTAGTGTTAAGCGGCCGAATTCGTCCCTTCGGTTGCCCCCATTTAGGTCCATCTCATGTTGCCGTAAGGTATACTAAGAATGGACATTCTCCGCCAAGCCAAGTAATATTGTCACAGTTCAGCATATTTTCAAACGTGAAGCCGCCGTGCCCAGTGTTAAGAATGCCCCTAACATCCCTTCAGTCGGGACGACTCACAGTGGTTCCTATACAATCAACCACACATGCTTCTTACCTTGTGTCTCATAGCAAATTGTGTAGATACGTGCAGGATTCCTCGTTTAAGTACTAACGCGAGATTTCCAGTGCATTAACCAAAAATTCACCAACATAAACGACGGACGCCCAGACCAACGATGTCACCGGGCGCCATCTTAAGATGTCTTACACTAAAGTCCTAACCAAAAATTCAACACTACGGTTCGAAAAATAATGTCATACGCGTCTCTAATATACAGTCTCATTTAATACTAGCAACACTCACTCTAAGGCACAATTCCTATGCCTATCTTCTGGTCAGTATTCAACGTTAATGTCTAATCCCTATATACTGCCATAAGAATCCGCAAATAGTTCCCTCACAAAACGAGCTAAATAAAACTCCTTTGGCGGCAAGATGAACCCTCATATCAAGATCCCTTATTCTAATAATGCATACCCTGTCCATACTGGACCATATCCAAATTAAAGCCAATCAGCCAATAGGTCGGCGGCCATTTATTACTCGCATCCATACCATCCATCCTTCAACGTGATATTCTGACGTGCAATGTGGAGGAAGCCCCACACCTGCCAGTTATTAGTGTGATATAACCTCGTGAATATTATTCCATTGCTAATTACGTTCTACTGAGTAAGGATGAGAAGATGTGTATCGTAAAAAATGCAATCAATAAAAATGTACGAACGTAAGTGTTTCTGGAACAGGTGGGATCTCAACGTCAGTGACTAGACAATGTGCTGTATATACCCCTCTGAGTGACACAAGACACTTCTAAAACAATCAGAGAAAAGTACCAACATCACAGCTTGGATAACAAATTAGTAGAATTACTGAATACATGTACAAGAGTCCACATTAATACATGTGTACTTGGTTAGGTGTTAGGTGTTATCTGCCCAAAAAGTAATGCAGTTCTTGATCCAAATGTAGGCCCATTTCAGTGCTCCATAACCTCAATATCCATGATGCCTCACTTCTGCGCAGCGTTAATTCCCTATTCCCACTCATTGGTTGTCTAGGGGTCTGATTAATTCCATAGTACACAAAGGGGCCGATTCCGATTCGGGCCGGAAATCTCTCCGACCGAGCCGGACCCGGAGAGATTTCCGATCGAATCGGACCCGTGCAGTCCGACCGAACGAGTACGATGCGCACGTATGCCATCGGACTCGAGTCGGTCGGACTCCCATTGAAGTCAATGGGAGCCTGTCGTACAATGCGTACGCGGGCTCCCATTGACTCAATGGGTGCGATGCGGACAAGTGCGCCCCTACAGCGTGTACGCGGCGAAGCGATTCGCGCCATACACGCACAGGTAGGGGGGACCCATGGGTCCCCCCTGTGTGCGACTCGCACGGCTACGCATACAGGGGGGTCCGACACGGACCCCCAAAGTACGGCTCCGACAGCTCTTTCGAGCCGGAGTGCGCGGCTCGGTCGGACTGCTCGCGGCGCGCATCGTACTTACCCGGCCGGGGAACGTCTCCATTGCGCGGTGCGAGTGGTGTCCGTGCGAGTCGGTCGGTGCGGTTCGACCCGGGATCGAGTCGGTCGGAGCGGTCGGGACGCCCGGACGAGTCGGTCGGCGAATACGCATCATACTCGCTCGCCCGGACGCGCGTACAGATCGATCGGGAAATAGGGCTCCGAATTGGATCCGGTTAAGCCGAATCCGATTCGGAGCCCTACCGGCCGAGATCGGAATCGGCCCCAAAGTCTTTATTCTTATTTTGGGAGGTGCACTGTGCAATGTGAGCTGCAATCAGGTACCTAACATCACCCTGCTTAACAGCTCTCATGTGTTCCCCAATTCTCTCCCGTAGGGTCCTAATCGTGCTTCCCACATACTATTTGTGGCATCTGCACTTAATAATATACACAACAAATCTAGTGCAGCAATTAATGCTGGACATGATTTTGTACATTTTGTCCCCAGGGCCACTGAAGTGTGTCTTCTTGTTGCAGGCCCACTTGCATGCAATACAGTGTCCACATCCATAAAATCCTATTGTATGTGATGTTAGCCACTTGGGCTAAGTAGATTCCTCAGGCAGACACCCCTCCTATATGTTATGTCCGGTCTTTCCGTGATTGCACCCATAAGTGATCTGTCTTCCTTCAGTATATGCCAATGCCTGTTAAGACTGTGTACAAGTACTCTAGACAGGGTATTGTAATTGGTAATTGTTGGCTGGCTAAGAACTTGTATGAAAAAAATCAAAAACAGCAACAGAAGAAAATAATTAAAGAAACGAAGAAACCTTGTTACTATGTTTGCTGTGAAATTTATTTGACTTACATTTGCTACTACTGTCATTTTCTTAATTTGAGTTACGTGTGCTGGGGATTGCTATTTTATGTAGTTGTAGCTTAGGCCACAAAATTTTGGGGAGGCCGGTGGTTCTCTCCACCTTTCAGCACCGTCGATTAACACTGTTTGCTTTTTTGATAGCCAGTGACATCACCCTTGTAGCGCCAGTATCCCTAACAGCATACCACCAACCATTTGTTTGATCATAATTGTACAACAATGGAGGATTTGATCTAATTTACTGGAACCTCCCTAATAGGTCCCTGACCATCTCCTAGACACAACTACTGGCATTAAAAGTACGTGGGTATAGTGTATCCATAATTGTGCACAAGTTGAACACATTGCTTTTACATAACGCAAACATTAATGTGTGTTTTTGCTTTGTGACTCACACGTAAAGTCAGTATGAGCTGCAGATTTTTACGCATGTGTGTCTTTGCAAAGCTGGAGTGAGAATAAATAAAAATGTCAATTGCTGAATCGTGTCTTTGGGTGTAATATTATTAGTATTTTATGAAAGTATATAATATGATTGTTCCGTTTGGTATTTAGTCAATAGTACTTATCTTATGGTTTATGCTAGAGTATGATAAGACCCATATTACTATATCATTGTGTTATTCATTCGTGGCAGTGGTGGCTGGGGTGTACGGAGGGCGGTGGAGTGGATGGCAGAAAAATAAAAGTAAATAGATAAGTAAAATAATAATTACACTTACCTTCCTGGCACGACATCCTCCTCGCTCTGTTCGTCTCCAGGCAGGCAGGCTCCAACACGGAACCCAGGAAACCCCAGTAACCAATCCAGGCGCTGCACTCATGCAGCATGAAAGAAGCACCAGGATTTGAGGGAGAGGCCTCCTTCGGTGGTCCTGAGGACACTGGAGCCCTATGCTGTCTCAAACCCAGCTGTCTTAATCAGCTCGGTAAGAGAGGTTTAAAATGTGCATGTCTGGCTGGCCGTCGCAAGACGGCTGGCCAAAGAGACATGTGCACTTCAATCTTAAAGTGCCCTGCCCATCACTGCTTTCTGCTGCCTGCCCATCACTGCTTTCTGCTGCTGCCTGACTGGCAGCAGCAGAAAGCCCCACCCACCGTCCTGACACTTGGCTCGTCACTGGGTTTTGAAAAATAAAATGGTAACAAATTAGCTTTATTACCATTTTATATTCCCATCTCTGGGGCCAATTTATTTAGTGGGGAGACGCTCCTTTGCCTTATTGGAGGAGCTGCCCAGGGCCGTAGCCAGGGGGGGGCTACAGGGGCCGGGCCCCTCTTATTTTGATTGCGGCCCCCCCCCCCAAAATAGATCAGATTTTCTGTTCTTTAAAGAACACGACTGGGATGGCTGACTTTCAAATCAGTCTTTTTCCTGGTATCCCAAAGACATGCAGGCTAGTTTCAGCTGTCCTCGCCCCGCCCACAAGTTATCTAAACATGCGATTAAAATAATTAGGCAGGCTTTGTGTTTATGACAACCATCCACTGCAGCATTTTAAAAGCATGCTTACATTTCTCCGGGTCCCTGGAGCTCGTTTGACTATGCATGTTTAACATGCGTGCTGCCTCTGAGAAAGTGGAAGCTATTGTGTACACCACTCTTAACCCCTTCCATGCTTATGACGAGCTGGACTCGTCATGGCACACAGTGCTCGTGTGCTCATGACGAGTCCAGCTCGTCATAAGACACCCACGGGGAAGCGCTGGCGCTCCCCCGTGGGAATCTGATCGTCGGGTTTTTTTTTAGGAGGCAGGGGAAGGACTTCCCCTGCCTCCTCCCGCCCCCCCGCCCCCATCAATGACGTCAGCGCGCGAGGCGCGCTGACATCATTGAGGGTTTCCCTTTCTTCCCGACGCGCTGGAAGCCATTTGCTTCCAGCGCGTCGGGGAAATAAGGTGAGTTTTGGCTCGGGGAGGGGGGGTTTGATTCAAAAGAGACATCGAGGGAAAGGAAAGGGTTTTCCTTTCCCCCGATGCCTCTTTGTGCATTCCTGCTGCACGATCATGTGATCGTGCAGCAGGAATGCCCACGAGGGCGGGATTGTGAGCGTGGAGATGTGCCTTCTCTCCATTGCCACCCTGTAAAGTTAGCTGTAATCCTTGATGGAGGTCTCTG